>JAVANC010000024.1:20916683-21309183 GCA_033319125.1 Parnassius glacialis | reverse complement strand
CACACACACACACACACACACACACACACACACACACACACACACACACACACACACACACACACACACACACACACACACACACACACACACACACACACACACACACACACACACACACACACACACACACACACACACACACACACACACACACACACACACACACACACACACACACACACACACACACACACACACACACACACACACACACACACACACACACACACACACACACACACACACACACACACACACACACACACACACACACACACACACACACACACACACACACACACACATACACACAGCACACAGCTACAACTTCAAATCTTATTTAATTATGGTTAAAATTATTTTTTCCCTTGCTGAAATGTTTACTTAACAAACATTTATGTAATATTAGCGATCCACACCGGTTTCACACGGGTGTTTTTTCTTTAAATAGGATAAAGTGATAAACGAGCACACAGTCCACCTGATGGTAAGTGGTTGCTATGACCCATAGACATCTTTATCTATCCTCAGTAAAGAATCAAAAAGCAGTTTTATCACCCGTGAGGACTAAGATGGAATGCTTATTTTCCAGTAAAAAAGGTTTCCGATTCTCTACACTGACCATAAGAAACACAACAGTGTTAAACTACTAACTACTATTTTACACTGGTATTCTGTGAGAGCACCACGCTCTCACAGAATACCAGTGTAAAACAATTGTTGCCCGGTTGAGCCGACCCATGCTAATATAACTGGAGCATGGCGCCTACCGGGTCCAATTATGAATCTTAACCTATTCAAACAAACATAAAATATTTCATCCAGCGTCTAGTCGTTTAGGAGGTGCTCAGTGACGAACACATGTACAGAATAATTATATTTATAAAGATAATATATAACATGCATGTGAACAGGTAACGAATTAATATAAAGAATAACGTATAAAAGTTTATTAATAAATAAGAAACTTAATTACAAATTTCATTACAGCCCAACCATTAACCCATAGGCTTTTGATGATCGTATATTGAGTATTTTTATTAAGATATCAATATTTATTCTGATATCAATATCACAGTATTACTTTTTACTTCTTTCTCTAGATTTTAATGACATTATTAGTAAGTAACATGAACTATTTAGTATTTATGTTTTGGGGAAGCGGTTTCTTATGATATTTTATTTTATAATATTACAACTAAAAACGACTTCACAAGTCATCTGAAGCTAAGTGACTATTGTAAATACATAATTGTATACGGTGGAGCCACGCTGCAGCTATATTATGCTAGTAGCACGAACGGGTCGGATCGACCGGGGTAGGATAAGAGCGTATAATAGCAGCTTAATGCTGCTGTATTTCATATGGTGAGTGTTGAAAACCAGACACCCATTTTACTGGAAACAAGGCATTCCCTTTAGTCTTCAAGTGTAACAAAGCATCTGCATTTTGAATCTTAATCGATAACTGTAGATGTCTATGCGCCTCAGCATCCACTTACCATCAGGTGGACTGTGCTCGTTTATCGCCCATATAATATAAAAAATAAAATCACGTAAACACATCAAAGGCCTTGTGAGTACTGAGGACTAAGATCAAATACCTCACAGTATTTTTTATAGAAGTTAGGGTAACAAAGTAGTAAGGCTGCCAGTAGAGCCTGGTAATTTATACCGTTAGTCCCTAAAATTATACATAATAAACTCTTATTATACAAACCACAAAAACACAAAATGTCTATAATTAATACATACATAAACACTCATGCGTGTCACCCAGAGGGGTAGGCAGAGACTTTGGACTTCCATTTGGCACGATCCTGATACACCTCTCTCGCTTCCTCCACATCCATATACCTACGCATACACGCTTGTTGGTTGAAGGTACTCTTGATTTGGCCCATTTTCAATATATCGCCAATTTGGTAGATAAACTTTCGCCTAGGGCGTCTCTTCCCGACTCTGCCGTTCACCTCTGCAAGATAAATTTGCTTTGTCACTCTTTCCTCATTCATTATTTCTACATGACCAAACCACCGAAGCATTCCTTTCTTAATCCTGGTCACAACAATCCTTTCTTATACTCTATAATTAGTATTTAATTTTTTTTGTCACTTTGACTTAGATTGAATAGGAAAGAAGATACATACATACAAATTGTTACGCCTCTAAACCTCAAGGGGTTAGGCTAAGACCAAAGAGCAGCGAACTACTCGGAACACGTTTAATTAAAAATATTTTTTTTTAGTATAAGGGTGATAAACGAGCACATAGTCCACCTGATGGTAAGTGGTTGCTGTGACCCATAGACATCTACTTTTATCCTCGATTTCGAATCAAAATGCAGATGCGTTTTCACCCGTGAGGACTAAGATGGAATGCCTCGTTTCCAGTAAAAAGGGTCTCCTGTTCTCTACACTCACCATACGAAATACAGCAGCATTAAGCTGCTATTTTACGCTGATATTCTGTGAGAGCGTGGTCCTTTCCCGGTTGAGCCGACCCATTAGTGTTACAACTATACCAGAAATATAGCTGCAGCATGGCTCTACCACGTATGAATATGGAGGTATAAGCCTAATATCTCATTACTCATTGGCCACTATAACATTATAGTAGCCACTTACCATCGGGTGGACTATAAGTTCTTTTATAACTCAAAGTTATAATTAACAATTTCATCGGTGCCAGTGATAGTCGAATTCAGTTTGCTTGCGTATTGTGAAATTAACATTATGCACTTAGACCCTGACTTACTACCGCTTTGCGAATCAATATAAAATTAAAATTATTTTAAAAAATCAGTGTTTAACGTAAATAAAGGCTTAAATTAACAATTATTAACATAGTTAACGGCCTCGTGCGTGTGACCAGCATGACAAGTAATTAATTTCTGATAGCAAACAAATTGAATACTCAATTAGCTTAGTGACAGTTACTGGACATTTATATATTGTATTGATCATGATTGTATACTTGTCTAATAAATCAACTTAGTTTAGCCAACTAAGTATACGTTATTCTGTCATATTTGATCATGCTGAAGTTTATCAGTTAATCTTATTACCATTTCATTTCCCTATTCTATGAAGGTTTTATTATATATTCTATAAAAATGATGTTAAGTAATGCTTCATATAAAAAAGTTGTAATATTTTGGGCAAAAATATAAAATTATCCACATTTACCACAAAAGAAAATAAATTTCAATAATCTTCTAAATAAATAAATAACCCACATGGATTGGTTACTGCTGAGTCGATATTCTTTCGTGGGATTCAGTCGTCAGCGAAACTATGGTTAAACATTATCGGATGAATGTTCATACAGGCGTTATTGAGAACCTCATCCATAGCAGCAGGATTCACCAAATACTGGTGAGGTTGGTTCTTAAAGAAATAGTTTGTATATTTTGCTTAGGCCCCTGTCCAAAACAACATATCTCAATAAATTATTAAGGGTTATGTTTATCGAATAAATGTTAATGTTGTCATGTCAGACCAACAAAGATTAAACCGTAATCTAGACCGCTTTTAAAAGGAAACAAGGCAAATCATTTTTGTCCTCAGTGGTGACAAAGCATCTGCATTTTATTTCTTACTAGCTGTGCCCCGCGGTTTCATCCGCGTCATCACGTGTCCGAGGTGCGTGGCATGACCTAGTTCAAACCATTGAGTTATACAAAACTAGAGAAGTAAACCACATTGCCGCGCGTCGTAAAAAGTGTAACCACTATCCAAACGCGACGACGTAGCTTTGAAATCATTAAAATTTTAAAGTAAACATATATCTGTCTCATTGACACAAGTCGCGGAAAACAATATAGTCCCTAAGATTAGATAAAGATAGACACACAAACATGCAGTGGCGGGTTGGTGTTGCATACTTTATGAAATTTTACCCAAAATGAGCAATATAAAGGAGTTTTTTATAAAGTTGCAGTAAATTGTTTTTTTTTATTTGTATATTTTCTTATTAGATGAACAGAAGTAAGCATAACTAATGAAATAAAAGATGTTTTCATATATTATTTTTATTGTACTAATAAATCAAACAAAAAAATAAAGCAAATAAAAAAAACAATTTAAGGTTTCTGAAGCGAGATCTGTGTTGAATATGCATAAGTTGTGAAATCATCAGCAAGTTTTTGTCTCTTAAATTTAGTCTCATGACATTAACTACAAAAACTTTGGTTATCAATAAATTTCGTTGATTTTCTTGTTTATAAAATTACCATACTACTTAACAACTTTCAAAAAATTTATATTTTTTTGCAACAATACTGAGGATAGTTAATGGATTCAGACGTGACTTTTTTCTTTTTTTTTTATAGGATAAAGGTGACAAACAAGCACACAGTCCACCTGATGGTAAGTGGTTGCTGCGGCCCATAGACATCTACAATTATCCTCGTTTGCGAATCAAAATGCAGATGCGTTGTCACCCGTGAGGACTAAGATAGAATGCCTCATTTCCAGTAAAAAGGGCCTCCGGCCACCTGCACTCACCAAGCGAAACGCAGAGGTAAACCTCTACTTCACGCTGGTATTCTGTGAGGTCGTGGTACCACCCCGGTTCGAGACGGCCCATCCGTGCGACAGCAAAAGATGCCGCGTGGCTCTACCACTGTTTAAACTTTGCGGAAGATTATTTGTAAGATAATATAAATGGTTTAGTCTGTAATACTAATCCGCTTAAATATTCATAATAGTCCATACTCTCAAACTCCGCTATGAAGCATCAGTTTGTTATATAATTGCCTTTTGGATTCATTTTTGTGTGTTTGAGTGTATAATTTACTTTCATTTTATTTTTAATTTCACATCACAATTTTATTTTTAAGTACTTATAAATAATGGCATTAATCAATAAAAAGGAATGATCAACTTGTATTGAAGATAAATGATCCCCCGGGTGTATTGCAAATTCTTTTAATAATTTATTTCCTTAAACCTCTTTTAATATTTTTGTAGCTAATGTCATAAGACCAAATTTAGTAGACAAAGACTTAGTGTCGGAAAGTTTGCAATGCAAATTTATTAATATAAAATAAAATAATAAAATATAATTAATAGACCATTCATGAATAAACTAAAATAAGAATAATTAATTATTTTGTATAAAGGTTGAAACATAGTTTTTATTTTTAAACAAACAATTTTACTTGTTTATTTAAAAACAAAATTAACTTATTCCATAAATTATATAGTCTCCGATTAATGTGGAAAAATCACAAACACAGAAAAGTGGCAACATTGAACCTAAATTGCAATATTCGATATGTTATTTAATTTTTTAGTGTTTTAAACGTTAGTATGAATATATAAATAAAAACTTACGTGTGAAAAGTGATTCCGCTTGATTTATTATGTTTTTGTGACCTTGAATCGCATTCTTTCACTACGCATTTACCAATTTTTTGTCGTGAATCGTTCGGCTCACCTCGGTCGGCGTCGCATTGGACACTGAACCGACGTTCGCTGAGTATAAGGCTGTGGCCATATGTGAAGTGGCAACGCTTTGGCGCGGCAATTACTTATCTAGTGTAACATATAGATCAATGGTTCAAACATTCTATAACGGCTAGGGTTTAAGCGTTGTTCGCGCGCCCAGCCAAGTATTGAATTATTTTAATTTTACATCATCTCTTAAAATATGCGTCCAAATAACATGGTATAAAGAACAAAGTTTATCTTCATAAAATTGTCTTGATGATGAAGTAACTTTCGATCGTAAGGATAAATAGGCCATGCCTAATAATAACGTTCATAAATCACTTTTAAATTTTCAATATTTTTTGTCACTAAATACCAAATTATGGCTTATGTATAAGAAATAGAGATATGGTATCGCGGACTTTTTTTAGACGGAGTAAATGTCTATTTTTCTAGAACATTGTATTTACGTTTCCCTAACGATAACACCAGCGTACGCGGATGAATCATTTCGGGAGTGCTTTTTCTTCTGATTTGCTTAACAAATATCCATATTTAAGGCTAGCTGAGTAATATAGCTTAATGTTAGATAGCCTATACTATTCCACATGAGTCTGGTAGTTCCAGTGATTAGCGCGTTTAAACAAACAAAAAAACAAAAAAGCTCTTCCGCTTTATTATATTAGTATAGATTGGAGGATAGATGAAGATGTCTATTAGCCATGGCATCCATTTATCATCAGGTGGACTGTGGGCTTCTTTGTCACCCTTATTCTAAATTAAAAATCTTTCTTCTTTTTTTATCTTTCAGCCCGTACAAGTTCACTGTTGGACTCACACATATGTACCTAAAACAATGTTGTTAATCGCAAATTATTTGAGAAGCATAGATATACGTGAAAGCGTGTTCTGCAATAAATTTGCCATCGTTTTGGTTTGGTTTTGTATTACTTGAAATGTACGCAGCGCTCCGTGTTTCTTTATTTATTGGTCTTACGTTGTGATTGAATAATTGGATTACAGAAACGTGTTTTTTTATACAGATAATTAAATGTTCTAGATGTTATACTCGTAAATAAAATGTGTTTTAATTATGAGTGTATTCAGTAGACCGATGAGAAATTACATAACTTACAGAATGCTTCTTCTTCTTCATCAGCTAAAAGTCTAATGCTGGACAAAGCCTTACCCATTGTAGAGAGGATTTGCCTTAATCGCCACGCTTGGCAGGCGAAGCATCTTTATCGTTGCTCCTCATCGCATGCCTGAGCATTTTACGTCAGACAAAAACGAGATGATTACACCGCCACCTATCGGAAGCTACGAGATCTCTCCAGGATTCCCCATAGCCGCTTATTAAGACACTCACAGAACAAAATTAAGTAAGGGGATAGATTCAGATACTAGCGAAACGTAATGGTGTAATAGATTCACTTAGGTCGATTTTAGGGGATGCTAAGGATCTCCGGTGGAGGTCCGATTGCCACCTTCGACGACTCGACCTGGGAACGTACAACGCACGCACCCTGAGGACTGACGAGAAGATCGTGAAACTGGAAGAAGAGATATACAAGTTACGCTGGCATGTTATAGGATTATCCGAAGTCCAAAGAGAGGGGGAGGACCCGGTAATCCTCGAATCCGGCAACTTGCTCTATCACCGGGAGGGCGATCATCTGTCCCAATGAGGTGTCGGATTTATGGTCCACAAGTCTCTCGTTATCAACGTTGTAAAGATCGGGAGTATGTCGACGAGGGTTGCGTACCTTATACTCAGAATCACCAAATGGTATTCGCTGAGGGTCATGCAGGTTTACGCACCAACCTCGGCACACCCCAATGAGGAGGTGGCGGAAATGTATGAGGATATCTCTAGAGCCATGCATTTCAAAACCCAATATACGGTGTTAATGGGAGACTTCAATGCATAACTAGGCACAAGAGAGAACGGTGAGCTGAAAGTAGGGAAATTTGGAATAGGGCAACGGAACGATAGGATCCAGCAGCTGGCCGACTTCACGGAGAAAGAGGGACTCTTTATGATGAACTCTTTCTTCCAGAAGCGGCCCCACAGGAAGTGGACCTGGTCGAACCCCGACGGTTCGAAAAAAAATGAGATTGACTTCATTATGACGACCAGAGGACAACTGTTCAGTGATGACAACGTGATCGCGAACGTGAAAACTGGTAGCGATCACCGAATGGTTAGAGGCACACTGAACCTAAACGTTAAGTTGGAGAGGTCTCGTCTAATGAATTCAACGCTCCGTCCCCCTCGTGCTCTATTCCAAAGTCCCGAGACCTTTCAGCTCGAGTTACAAAACCGTTATCAGTGCCTAGAAGACTGTAATGAAAAGCACGATATGAATGACAAGCTCGTGGAAACTATCCATGCGGTCGGAGATAATTATGCAAGGCCCGCCGCAGAAGAACACAAAAACTCTCCGATCACACTCTCAATCTCATGGCTGTTAGAAGGGAGACGAAGCTATATTCTTCAACAGATTTGACAGCATACAGACGACTGAACAGACAGATCTCCAAATGCATGCGGCGGGACTTACGCAACTTCAATACAGCTTGTATTGAAGAAGCGATCGAGCGGAACCAAGGCTCCAAAGTCTTTGCCAGAGATATGTCTGCCAGAAAGAGCCAACTGTCGAAGCTGAAGACCGAGTGTGGCAGCATTGTTTTCGGGGCACCTGAGATTTTGAGTGAGATTGAGAGGTTTATGGACAACTGTACACGTCATCGTTGGAGCCACACGCAAACGATCCAAGAGCGAGTCTTATCCGACACTATTCCGAAGTTATCCCGGACGTCAGTCTGAGCGAGATTAGAATGGCTCTCCAGCATCTTAAAAACGGCAAGGCCCCAGGCGAGGATGGAATTACAGCGGAGCTTCTGAAAGCGGGTGGAAAACCGGTACTGAAAGTCCTTCAGAGGCTCTTGAATTCCGTCCTCCATGGTGCCATTACACCGGAGGCGTGGAGCAGAAGTGCGGTGGTCTTGTTCTTCAAAAAAGGTGACAATGCTCTCTTGAAGAACTACAGACCGATTTTCCTTCTGAGCCGCGTCTGTGTGCTGTTTTTGAGAGTCATTACGAATCGTCTCGCACGCAGACATGATGACTTCCAGCCTCCCGAACAAGCCGGTTTCCGAAAAGGCTTTAGCGCCATAGATCACATACATACCCTTCGGCAAGTTTTACAGAAGGCCGAGGAGTACAATTTGCCACTATGCCTAGCGTATGTGGACTATGATAAAGCCTTTGATTCCGTCAAAATTTGGGCGGTGCTGCAGTCCCTTGAGCGATGCCGAGTTGACTGTCGGTATATCGAAGTGTTGAAGTGCTTGTACAGTAGAGCTACAATGGCTATCCGAGTACAGAACCAGAGTACGAAACCTATCCAATTGCAGTTAGGTGTAAGATAGGGTGACTTTATATCCCCGAAACTCTTTACCGCTGCATTGGAAGACGTTTTCAAGCTTCTGGACTGGAAAGGATACGGTATTAACATCAATGGCGAGTACATCACTCATCTTCGATTTGCTGACCATATAGTCCTTATGGCAGAATCGCTGGAGGACCTAAGCACTATGCTCAATGTCCTCAATAGTGTCTCCCAACGGATAGGTCTTGAGATGAACATGGACAAAACAAAGATCATGTTTAACGTCCATGTCACACCTATGCCGGTAGTTGTTGGGAGCACTAAGCTCAAAGTTGTTTACGAGTATGTTTACCTGGGACAAATAGTCCGACTAGGTAAGTCAAATTTCGACCGAGAGGTCAATCGACGGATTCAACTCGGCTGGGCAGCATTCGGGAAGCTACGACACAACTTCTCGTCAGACATACCTCAAAACCTTAAAACGAAATTGTACAATCAGTGCGTGTTGCCAGTGATGACTTACGGATCTGAGATATGGGCCTTCACTGCTTGCCGTATAAGGAAGCTCAAGGTCGCTCATCGAGCTATAGGGAAGGCTATGCTCGGGGTTTCTCTGCGTGATAAACTTAGGTTGAGGATATCCGCAGTAGAACCAGAGTAACGGACATAGCTCGACGGATTAGTAAGCTGAAGTGTAATAGCTCGAAGAACCGACAACCGATGGGGAAGAAAGGTTCTTGAGTGGCAGCCTCGTACCGGTAGGCGAAGTGTAGGTCAAACCCCCACGAGATGGAGTTACGACCTGTTAAGACATGCAGGAAGTCGATGGATGCAGGTGGCTCAGGACCGTGCTTTGTGGCATTCCTTGCGGGAGGCCTATGTTCAGCAGTGGACTTACAAAAGGCTGTAATGATGATGATGAGGCCGATTTTTTTTTAAAGTTCATGTAAAGAATAGTTAGAAGCAAATTTTATTGAAAATTTTGATTATCGGTATGATCCTTGGTGGAGACATTTTAACAATGGTAGAGCCACGCGGCAGCTTTTACTGTCGCACGGATGGGCCGGCTCGAACCGGAGTGGTACCACGACCTCACAGAATACCAGCGTAAAGTAGAGGTTTACCTCTGCGTTTCGCTTGGTGACTGCAGGTGGCTGAAGGCCCATTTTGCTGGAAATGAGGCATTCCATCTTAGTCCTCACGGGTGACAACGAATCTGCATTTTGATTCGCAAACGAGGATAGGTGTAGATGTCTATGGGCCGCAGCAACCACTTATCATCAGGTGGACTGTGTGCTCATTTGTCACCCTTATCCTATAAAAAAAACGACATGATATAATATGGTATAGATATATGTATATTTTCGAGAATATATGTAAATGTCAAAAAGAGTGATCGTTTGTCATCCTTATTCTACAAAATAAAGATAATTCGACACCCTTGTATAGTACTAGTTTAATAGTACCTATCACACCCCGTGGGAGTCTTAGACTTGATATTTTGGTGTGACATCTCGAGAATATCAAGAAGATTACATGGTCTCAGGTAGATGGTGGTATGATTACTAACAGTTTTTTTTTTAATACGGGTCGCGAACAGCAGCTGAGCAACAACGTTTGTCATTACTCTCCGTGTTTTTTAATTAATTTTATAGTAAAACGTTGCAGTGCTGTAAATACAAAGTAGGTGATAGTGTGGTGTTCAAGACTGTAAAGTTACTTTCAAAACGAGATATAGTTCGTTCCATTCAGCCAGGCTAGCATGGGCTGGGAACAAAACTTTTATCCCCCGATTATATCCACTGACAAGAGATAAAATTATCTTGTCCCTATGCTGAAGCACGGCAACGGGGAGAAGTATGTCCCCGTTTGACGTAACGAGTAGACATATATCTGCCGTCCGTAACATGGAGCCAAATGAAAGATAAAACATTATGCTTTTTTGACATTTGAAAGGGACAATTTAATCCTAGTCCATTGAACGTGGGTTTAAGTTTATATTCATACAAAAAATCTATCTAAGTCTAAGTTTATCTCCCATTTTATCTACTTTGGATATTATATCCACCGGTGTGCCCATGCTCGAAGGGTGGATAAAACTCAGCGAGGGGATAAACATTTTCTCCTTTCCCCGGGGATAAAATTGTCTCCTGCCCATGTTAGCCCTGCTGGTGTGAAATTGAAGAGGAAACAGAAAAATCTACAAAATATTTCGCCGACCCTGACCTACCTCAAAACATAATTTGGAACGAGCAAACAAACAGGTCTTTGTGCGGCTGCCTGCGCACATTGTACCAACTACGTCACACGGCTCTCCTACTAAAGAATAATCGACACTATAGCGTTACGATATACTAATAATATATGTCTCGTAATATTAGTAATACAAAAATGTTTTATTGAAGGGACAACTTAAATACTATAATTTTGCCAAGACACAGCGCTAACAGAAGAATTAAAATAAGATTTACACATATTTCTCCGAAACCGAAATCGAGAGCTGGTCGTTGATCGTATGCTGCAAAACTAATTATTTGTGCTTGCTGCTTGTCCAAACACACTTGTTTATTTGTCATATTTTTTTATGAAATGTCAATTGTACAAATGTGTTTCCTACGACTTTTTTTGGCACGAGATAAAGGATAATTAAAAACTCGCTTATCAGTACTCAAATTGGACCCTGGATACGATCGCATTAAATAAATTTTGAGAGGGAAAGCTTCATCTTCTACAAGAAAATATGTTTCTTGTTTCTTTGAAGTTCTTTTCCTAGATTCGAGTTTACGAAAATTCCTCCATCACTTTTTTTCCATAAGAACCAACATCGAAATTTGTAAAATTATAATTAGCATCAATTAACGCTATAAGTACAATTGAGAACGTTTTTTTATAGCTGAAATATACACTGTTACGAGGTGACTGGATGGTTAAACGTTTTCTGTCCAGAGCTCCGTTGCAAAAAGAAAAATTCCGGGTTAAAGTTGTGTACCAATTATTCTGTAAGATTCATAAATTAGATTGTTACCTGGCGTTACTATTTCCTCCCGCCCTTAAATAGTCACCTTTAAAAGACAATCGTTAGATAAATAAAAAAGAACAACAACGGCGCATTTTTTCTACAATCGATAAAATTGCTAAAAATATAAATAAATGACGCCTCATAATAGATTCTAGCTGGGACGGGTCACTAAGTAATAATATAACATTTAATATTAACTATACATGTTTTATTCGTGGTAGAACCATGCTGCAGCTATATTATGGTTGTAGCACGAATGGGTCGGCGGTCGGTCGGTCGACCGGGAAGGACCACGCTCTCACAGAATACCAGCGTAAAATAGAAGCTTCACGCTGCTGTGTTTCGTATGGTGAGTGTAGAGAACCGGAGACCCTTTTACTGGAAACGAGGCATTACATCTTAGTACTCACAGGTGACAACGCATCTGCATTTTGATTCTTAATCGAAGATAGATGAAGATGTCTATGGGTTACAGCAACCACTTACCATCAGGTGAACTGTGTGCTCGTTTTTATCCCTTATCCTATACACATAACACTAAGGATGTATGTACGTAAGTACTTCTCAGATGTTTATTTATATTTCTTAAATTTTGAACACATTCACGCTATTGCAGTGTTTTATATGGTCTGGTAATTATTGAATAGCTGTGCTTATTCACACAATAGAGTTTTCTACTCTAATGCGTATTTTTTATTTCTTACGTTGTGTGTTATTATTTAATACGTAACTGTGTGTTCGATTGATAATAATTACATGGTAGAGCCATGATACAGCTTTATTATGGTTGTAGCACGAATGAGTCGGCTCGACCGAGGTAGGACCACGTTCTCACAGAATACCAGCGTAAATTAGCAGTTTAATGATGCCGTGTTCCGTATGGTGAGTGTAGAGAAATGTTTTACTGGAAAAGAGGCATTTTATCTCAGTCCTCAGGGGTGACCACGTATCTGCATTTTGATTCTTAATCGAGGATTAATGTAGATGTCTAATGGCCACGGCATTCACTTACTATGAGGTGGACTGTGTGCTCGTTCGTTACCCATATTTTATACTTGATATATCTATTACAAATAAATCAAATTGATGTGAATGTTTGTAATATCAAAATAACACTTTTTTTTACTGAATGCATATGACAGTATGTACCGAACTTAAAACAAAAAAGCAATTGTTTTAAACTTTTGTCTGTATGTATGTCTGTTCTGTGTTGTTCAAGCAAATTTCTTAAACGGCTGGACCGATTTCGACGTGACTTTCACTGGCAGATAACTGGTGTCATAAAAGTAACTTAGGCTAGTTTTATTTTGAAAATAATTAGGGTTCCACACAAAAAACAATTAAAACAAACAAAATTGTGAACAAAATCTGAGTCTAATAGGGAATATAATATAATAAATTACTTATAAATATTCTATGCAAACGAAGTCGCGAGCACAGCTAGTTCATTTACATGATCGAAGACGAAAGTTGATATTTCCTATTTACACAAGACCGAAAATTCATATTTATCATACCTTGATCGAAAGTTCATATTTCGACCCTTCTTCCAGGGTCGAAAGTTCCATATTGCTTCCCGATTCAATGAGTTGTTAATTATTTAGTACACATGCGTCTAATTTTCAGCTCTATTGTTTTCAAACGCCAAAAGTATATATCTTGGTACATTTTAAGGCATATTAATTTCGATCAAGCTATGAAAAAAAATAGTATATGCACAACGGGAGAAAAATATGACATCTCAACCCGCGTTCTTATAATTAACACCACGCGGGTTGCAATGCCATACTTTCTTCTCTAGTGGCGTAATATACTATACTTTGTAAATAGCGACCGTTATCGATTACATGCTCAACTTTGAGTGATTTATTGAGATTATTTTACGCTTAGGAAACAGCTCTTAGTCAATTTTTACGAGATTAATTATTTAAAGGGAGCTTAATAAGTTGGTGTAATACTTTCTTTTAATTATCTCTCACATTGTAAGTTGGTTATGTTTAATGCAACTATATCTTTCAAGTCAGATTAAAGAACAAAAAGCTTTTGTTGTAGAATCTTAGTATTGTTGGTGCGTCTGTTAGTGATCGTGTAACTTGTCAACGACTTGACGATGCTATTGTGATGATGTGTTGTAGCTTACATGACATAATATATAACACAAAACTTGTGATGAAGTCTTAGGTTAACAAAAGTCTATTATATATTCCTCTTGCTTTGAAGACACCTAGATTGTTATGTATACATTACGAAGACAAAGGAATCAGTTTAATTTGGAGTGAAACTTATCTCGTCGCTTACCGAAATCTAATGTAGCTGTGTATGTCAGCTGTGAAAAGCTGAGAATTGGTAGGTGTGGTATGGGCATATTATGCGAAGGTAATAAAATCATATAACAAGAAGAATATACGAGGGCGGCACTGAAAATTTCGGGAATCAAGGAAGTGACACAACATTACTATTCAAAAATGTATTTATTGCTTTTCGAAGTATTCTTTGCGAAATTTGACACATTTTTCCATACGATGGAACCAATCATTGAAGCAACCATTCCATTCGGAAGTTGGGGTCTCCAAAATGGCCGTTTTTTAGGCGTCCACTGCTTCTTCAGGTGGTGAAAATCTCTGTCCACGCAATTTATTCTTTATTTTAGGGAAAGTATAGAAATTATTAGGGCTTAGGTCGGGGCTGTACGGCGGATGGTCTAATAATTCTATGTTTTCTTGCTCTAAAAACTCTTTTGTTCTGTGTGCGGTGTGAGAACTCGCATTGTCGTGATGGAGGATGATGCGGCGGTTGCAGTTCTCTTTACGAAGTTCAGAAACGACCTGTGGCAAACAAATGCTAACATACCATTCTGCATTAACCGTTCTTTGTCTCTCAAGAGGAATAGTCGTAACATGGCCGGTTTTGGAGACAAATGTGGCCACCATTTTTTTTTGCAACACTCCGTGAACGAACAATTTTTGTTGGCTTTAACTCATTTTCGAACACCCAAACTTGTGACTGGTTTTTTGTTTCGGGTTCGTACGCGTATATCCAGGATTCGTCACCTAATACGATGTTGTATACAGCATTTGAGGATCCTGAGTGGAATCTTTCGAGAGTTCTGACGCACCAAGTAACACGAGCCGCTTTTTGCTCTTCACAGAGCGAATGCGGTATCCATCGGGAAAACAACTTTTTTACACCTAATTATGCATGCAAGATTATTTGTATTTGACTCATGCCAATGTCTAAAGTTGCTTGAATTTCGCGATATGTAACATGTCGATCTTCCTCAATCAGCTTACGCACAGCATCAACGTTTTCTTGGGTGACTGCAGTTTTTGGACGACCTTGACGGGGATCATCACAGAGCTTGACACGTCTACGTTGAAATTCAGCAAACCAGCGATAAATTGTGGTTTTGGATGGGGTTTCATCACCAAATGCAGAAATCATCCGGTCAACACACTGTTTTTGTGTTAAACCACTTCGAAAGTCATAATAAATCATCGCTCTTGAATTTTCTCGATTCAATTCCATTTTCTCAACGACTAAACAAGTTTGACAAAACCCGGTGACAAGACCGAAAATCTTTTTTTAAATAAATAAATGGTATTCGATTTTTAAAACCAAGGAGTTTTCAATTAAAAAGATTTTAATATGACAGGAACAGTGGAAATATTCCATTCCCGATACTTTTAGTGCAGCCTATGTAGATTATGAAATTGGATGGATATCAGAGTAGGGAGTTACTTAGGCTTCTCTACGTTTATATCCATCCAATTTCATGGAAAAGATGGATGGACTGTCTCAGGGATAACATGCGTAAGAAAAGAATGAGTGGGGAGATAACGACTAATAGCGGCAAATGGAGTAGAAGGGCATGTTATGCCGATCCCAAATTATTTGAAATAAGAGCAGAAAAAGAAGATCACGGCAAGGTCATTGCAGAAATTTTGTGTCTATTTGTCTTTTAACTGCCGAATTACCTATTAATTCAGTGGAATTGTCCACATAATTTTTCAAAATAATAATATAATACTTTTTATAAATTGTGTGCTGAGATTACATGATTTCATTCCTACACTATTCCTTTAACCATTACACAATCAGACGCTGGGCGTATCTCTGCCTCATTGTTGTTGACCACTCATTCGAACCAAACAGTTTGCTTCGGCGGACGTGGCTTAATTTGTCAGCGTCTGTTTTTATTCCGATTATAATGTTTTAGTCAAAGCAACAGAGATTAGGCTTAGTTTAGCTTAGTTAGTGCGGTTTACTATCCCAATTTAAATCACCACTTACCATCAGGAGCGATGGTAGTCAAGTAAGTAAAGTTGTGGTCTGTTTAATTAGCCTGTGCTCACTCTTGATCACAAGTCTCCTCTCATTAGCTTAAGGCAGGTAAGTATTCTCCGCGCTTCCAAAATACTTTATCGCGAACTTCACATGTCTTCCAAACGATAAAATTAGTCAAGTACTGTTTTATAATAAGTAAAAAAGTAAATGAGTATTTTGTCAAGAATTACTTGTACAAGAACTTAGTAGCGTAATTTATTTAGTCCTTAAATTATCATAATGCTTATACATATTATATTATTAAATTTTCTTTTCACAAATTTTAAAATAATACGTTTTTACTTTTTTCCTTTTTAGGAAGATGGGCGATCACATAAACTTTAAATTTACACACTGCTAAATAAGACAGTGATTTAATTTATTTTTATTGTTTTTTTTTTCTTTTTAATACGTTTTCCCCAAACTAGGATTTGTATCGTGAGGGCAGTTTACATACATACATTTACAAGGACAAAAATCCAGACCCGGAAAAATTATTTTTAATACTTGTTCCATCCAGTCCTCAGCGCTGCAATCCATTGCTAAGCCATTGAGCCATGGAGCCGTCAATTAGATTTATTTATGGTTTTTTGTTAGTGAACCTTAATTACTCCAGTGACGGACTATTCAAATTTCCCGCTTAAATTATTTAGAAAAGATTTTCGATGCACGATATAATATCATTTTAAAATTATTTATCCTCGTTACTCCATAATTTTTATTTTATTTTTCCTTAGTTATATGAAAATTCTTTTTCAATAATTCAGGATTGATATGAAAACAACCTTTGACATCACATCAAAACTGCTAAGTACAATTGTTATCTTTTATTGAAAAGAAAACCTTAAAAGTATTGAATGCTTAACACTGAATACGTTACGGATATACCGAGTGACGATAAAGTTATCACATTAAATGAAAAGACGTATCCTACATAAATTTATTTAAACATACACAACTAAAAATATACGATGGCTCCTAAGTACACTATCGTATGTTGAAAAACCGAACTTTACAGAAGAACCGATTAAAGATATTTCAGTTGGTAGCTCTGCTGTATTAAAAGCCACTAATCGATTTTTTTTACCATATGTACATAACTGATATGTATAATAAACATAATAAGGGATGTGTAGCGTCACCGTGGCTGTTTAATCTGTTCATGGACAATTGCTTGACAGATGTAAAAGAGAATGAAAGCGGGTTGAGAATGAATGAGTTACTCGTCAAATGTTTTCACTATGCTGATGACCAAGTAGTACTTGCGTCTTCGGCCGAGAAGTTGCAGGAGATGGTAACTACTATGAGTGGATCTTTTGTTAGGAAGGGAATGAAGATGAATGTAAGGAAGATGAAAGTGAAAGAAGTGAAGGAAGTGTTTGAAAGAGATGAGGCAGTGACAGACTGCAATATCGTGATTGGAGATAAACAAATTGAACACGTGAAAGAGTTTGTGTATCTGGGTTCAAAGTTTACACGAGATGGAAAGTGTGAGAGTAATACCTAAAAAAGAGTGAATGCAGGAAACATGGTGAATGGAGCTTTGCATTCCATTATGAGTAGTCGGAAGGTGTCTAACAAGACTTGTTTGGCTGTGCATGAGGGAGTACTGGTTCTGACACTCATGTACGGAAGTGAAAGTTGGTTATGGCAGAAGAAACACGAAAGCAGAATAAATGCAGTTGAGATGAGAGCGTCAAGAAGTATGATAGGAGTTAAACTGAATGACAGGATAAGAAACACTGAGATAAGGAAACGTTGTGGTCTGAAAGAAGATGTAGTGACAAAAACTGAGAAAGGTATGCTGAGATGGTTTGGCCATGTCGAGAGAATGAATGAATAACGATTGAAGAAAAAGTGTTAAAGGCGAGTATGAATGAAAGTGCTGGAAGGGGTAGACCTAGGCGGACATTTAAAGACCAAATCAGGGACGTCTTGAAAAAAGGCCAGGTCAAGAGCACCCTAAACCGTAGAGCATGTATGAAGAGAATAATGAAAGTGGACGAAGCGAAACAAGTATGTAAAGATCGTAGCAAGTGGAAAGAAGTGGTCTCTGCCTACCCCTACGGAAAAGAGGCGTGATTATATGTATGTATGTACATAATTTTGAAAGCATGCTTGTGATTTAAAATTGAATTGTAAATTAATAAAAGTTGTAGAGATATTGTTGTTACCATATTTTACGGGGGATATATATAGTGCTAAAAAGCGTAAGTTAAACATACAACTGCATACATCGTAGTTTAGTTGATCAAAAATATCGTATGTGTTATTAACACCATTATACTTGGCACAAATTAATAATTTTCGCACGTATATTACATATACTATGTTTTACCTTGTACACCATAATGCATTTGATTATTGTTTCTTTATAAAAAAAATATTTATGGAAGAATATTGAGTACTATTTCAATCCAAAAATTATGAATTTATTACTGGGAAGTTAAAATCAAAGGTTTTATTTAATGATTTCTTATATTTACGCAAACACTACACATAAATTGAAACTAATTTTATTAAAAAAATTTAAATAAAACGCGATAAAATCGGTAAAATTTGCTTAATTTAAAGGTGTTATTAACTTTTATTATTTTAGGCTGTTATTTTATTATGTTATAATAACTTATTATAATTTGAAAGTTATAAAATCACAACAGCAATTAAAGTAGTTTTCTTTTTGATATAATTAAGCAGTAGAAGACAAACAACTATTAAGGCGCGGTACCTAGTCAAACTAGGCTTCACAAAACAGTTTTTTAACAAAATGTATACATTTTAGAGCGGAAAAAAAAATATATGTTAATCTTGATCAAATTTATGGGTGGACCATTGTTTTCAAAACACGTTTTCGGTAAATTTTCTCGATAGAAAAAATTCATAAAATAGCCATTGAAATTGAATTTCCAGCAATTTTAACTGTATTATTTATAAGCAAATCTTAATAAAATTAATAATAGTGATGTAGTATATAATAATAAGGGGAACTGTTGTTTTTATATATCGATTGAAATGAAATATTTGTAAGTATTAATATATTTAAATAAAAATAACTCGAACGAATCGATGTTTCGCATCGCGCCATCGTGGCGTCTTTTCGCTTCTCTTTCATTTCTACGCGGAGCGACAGTGATCGTTGAGGCACGCTGCTAGACGGATCTGTACCAATTTGTTTCGCTCGCCGTTCAAAAATCATTTTCGTATTTGTTTGTTCTTAAGGACGCATTTGCAAAATTAATAGGTATAGAATCGAACTATTACATTGACACGGGTCACACACACAAGTGTACGCACGGTTAGCTGCGGGAATCGTAATCAAGTAAAACATTTTGATACTTTGAAAGATTGATTTTTTTTACAACTACAAAAATATACTTAGTTACGAAATTCGAATATCTACCTGTGTGACCTGAAAGCGTACTTCGGTGACTGCTGCTGAAACTCTGAACTCCTGGACGAGTAGAATAAGGTGTGTCGAGTTTAGGCTCGTTTTGTTAGTTATGATGGGACCTTACCTCCGGACTTGATGAAGTAACCTGAAGGTGTACATCAGTGACTGCTACTGGAACTCCTCGACGAGTAGAACTAGATGTGCCGTGTTTGGGCTCGATTTGTTAGTTATGATAAGACGTTACATCCGGGATTGATGGAGAGACCTGATGATGTACTTCAGTGACTTGCTACTGGAACTCCTTGACGAGTAGAAATAGGTGTGCCGAGTTTGGGCTTGATTTGTTAGTTGTGATGAGACCTTACCTCCGGACTTGATAGAGAGACCTGATGGTGTACTTCAGTGACTGCTACTCTGTAACTCCTCGACGAGTAGAACTAGATGTGCCGGGTTTGGGCTCGATTTGCTAGTTATGATGAGATCTTACCTCCGGACTTGATAGAGAGACCCGATGATGTACTTCAGTGACTTGCTACTGGAACTCTTTGACGAGTAGAAATAGGTGTGCCGAGTTTGTGCTCGTTTTGTTAGTTATGATGAAACCTTACCTCCGAACTTGATGGAGAGACCTGATGGTGTACTTCAGTGCCTGCTACTCTGTAACTCCTCAACGAGTAGAACTAGATGTGCCGGGTTTGGGCTCGATTTGCTAGTTATGATGAGACCTTACCTCCTGACATAATGGAGAGACCAGATGGTGTACTTCAGTGACTACTACTGGGACTCCTGAACGAGTAGAACTAAGTGTGCCGAGTTTGTGCTCGTTTTGTTAGTTATGATGAGACCTTACCTCCGGATTTGATGGAGAGACCTGATGGTGTACTTTGGTGACTGCTACTGGATCTCCAGGACGAGTAGAACTAAGTATGCCGAGCTTGGACTCGTTTTGTTAGTTATGATAAGACCTTACCTCCGAATTTGATGCAGAGACCTAAATGTGTACACTTTGGTGACGGCGGCAGCAGCTATGCGTAAGCGTGATGCAGTGATACCTGAAGGAACATTGAGCAAAGATGGCATACCTCTAATAGACATAAATGCTGACGGCTGTTGGTCATCGCGATCCTACGGAAATAATTATAAGGCATTGTCATTGAATCATACCGTTCAAAAAGTTGAATGCCGAAACCATGTGTTGCGCAATATTTGCAATAAGTTGAGAGCTGTAACCAAAGACACAAAATATGCCTTGGTGCACAGAAAAATGCTGACTGAATTATTTTTACTTCCACAATTTATATAATTAGATTTCCCTCCGTATGCGTAAATACATCAAAATAATAAAATAAAATTAAAATAATTAGCATGTTTAATTTTTATGTATTCTTTAAACAACCCACAAATCCAAAAAAAATTATGCAAAAAGGTTATTCACTCAGGAAAAAATTATGAAACGGCTGTTTTTTTTTCGATTTTAGGGCTAGCGCTATTGTAAAATTTGCTCATAATAGTTTACTTTACTCTTGATTCTGAAGAAAAATGTCTATAGGAATAAAAATTATTGTTGTTATAAATTCACAATTTTGACATTTTGCCGTTTCGAGAATACGCCATTTCTATAATTGACCATTTTGGTCCGAAGCCATTTTATTTAAGCATTAATTTATTATTCATTTAATGAATCTGTTACAAAAGTTCTCGATAACCTTTTCTAGAAAATAACAATTATTGATTATTTTAAAATTAAGATAATAGAATATGTACATATTTTAAAAATAACAACACGAAAATATGTAGGTACATAATATTTTTAGAATAACTAAACAAAAATATGTACATGTTTTAGATACGAAAATAAACGTAGAAACATTTTAAAAATACGAATAAAAAATATATATTTGATGGGATTCGAACCACCTGACATCGCGGAAACGCGGTGCGAAGGCGGACGGCGGCGCGCTGTACCAATTGTACATTTTACGTCGAGCGTCGGCGAGATTCACGCGGTGCACCCCGCAGTGGGCGGGACTACTCGTCCCTTACTCGTCTGCTTCACCCCCTCAAATTCACAAAAGTCGTCTATACACCTCGCCTTAAGCAAACTACTTAAAATGATAAATTTCTTGTATCTAAAATAATTTTTGTTAATAATTTTTGTTGTTTTAATGTTTTTAACAGTGGTAGAGCCACGCGGCAGCTTGAGCCGGCTCGAACCGGGGTGGTACCACGACCTCACAGAAAACCAGCGTGACGTAGAAGATTACCTCTGCGTTTCGCTTGGTGAATGCAGGTGGCCGGAGGCCCTTTTTACTGGAACTGAGGCATTCCATCTTAGTCTTCACGGGCGACAACGCATCTACATTTTGATTTGTAATAGAGGATAGATGTAGATGTCTATGGGCTGCAGCAACCACTTACCATCAGGTGGACTGTGTGCTCGTTTGTCACCCTGATCCTATAAAAAGAATTATTAACATGCAAAAAATCAAATTCAAATAAAATTTTAATAAACTTATCTCACTTAGTACTTTGTTCAAAAGATCAATAATGATTTTTAATAGGCTGTATCATTTTTATAAAATTTTCAAGTTTGTAACATTAAGCAGTTATGTACTTAAGTACTTGTGTAATATCAATTACTGTTGTCTATTAAGTTAAAAATATCTTTTAATTGTGAATAACCAGGAATTACAAATAAAAAATAGCAGAAATAAAATAACTATTGTAATAGCACTACACAAATAACATAATAGGAAAGATGACGCAGAGTCTAGATTACGCATTACACAAATAACACAATAGGAAAGACAACGCAGAGTCTAGATTACCTGAAGATGCCTCGTGTAGAGGCGAAACACGTGTTGTATTGTCGTCAGTGGTGTGTCTTTCCTAGTGTAGTGGTGTTGGGAGTAGTGGTGCTGGGATTAATGTTGACGGTGATAGTGCACGAAATTGAGGGAGGGCGGAAGGTGCTCTTCAAACTAGTTAAGACACATCATTTTATTTTATCGAGCACGCACGAGCGTACATCCACGCGAAGTAATTTTTTGCCATTTTTAATATTGGACTTCCGCAAAGTAACGCCTGATTCTATTAATTATTTCATAAATTATTCATAAATTATTTACCCATACATTAAAGATTCATCAAAATTACATTTTGACATTAATGTGGTTTGTTTGAGTCAGTAGGAAGAATCTTTATTTCTTTTATGTTCGTCTATCACCGTAAAATTTTTTCTCTAATTTCTTGAGGCTAAAGTTGATTTAGCCTTATCTACCCATTATTACCCATTGTATTTTAGTGCTAATATCACATACGTAGCGAATAATTTCCGATTCCAGTTTTGCCCTGCAAAATTATCATACTTTGGACACCTCCTTTGGAACTCTTTTGCCTTGAGCTTCTTAAAGTAAGTGGTTATTTTTTGGCAAAATTAAATACGGTAAAATTTATAGAACCCAATTTTCTTTTGTAATAAAATATGCTTACTTCACTATAGGGAGAATTCAGTACTTCAAGCTATGGTTTTATTCAAAATATGAGAAGCGTAACTTTCACGTTTGATGTATGTATGTTCAATGCTCGTGTATGTAACACATGTCGCACTGGTATTTCTATGGCTTGAAAAAGCTTATTTAAAAATAATTATTAACTAAAAATTGTACTGACGCAGTAGGTCAGCTTTACCTCTATTAGTAACCGTTACCATTACAGTCTATTAAATGTCCACTGCTTAACAAAGGCTTGCCCATTAATTGTTATAAAGAGGGAATAGGTGCCAAAGTTAACACGCTCGACAAGCGGCTTGGCAATTTTATTTTTAGTTGTTATTAGAAAGACGCTGCTGTCCTGGTTTGTTTCCCTCTGTCGCCTTTTACATTCATGGGATAATATTGAGTAATGGATATTATTACAACGCCACTGCACGGTGTAAACTATTTCTTCATTTATCGCCAATGTCGATAAAATTGCTTTTTGCGTACAATAAGTTGATTTTCAATTGAGTTTTCAATGGCTTAAAAAGGTAATTTAAACTTCAATGTATATTTTCGTCGAGACCAAGTATCTCTTCTCTTGAGTATACCAAATGTATTTTTTTTTTATAGGAGAGGGGGCAAACGAGCATGCGGCTCACCTGATGGTAAGTGACTACCGCCGCCCATGAACAACTGCAACACCAGGGGAATCGCAGATGCGTTGCCGGCCTTTTAAAAAGGAGTAGGCTCTTTTCTTGAAGGTCCCTAAGTCGTATCGGTCCGGAAAAATCGCTGGTGGTAATTGATTCCACAAGGAAGTTGTGCGAGGGAGAAAACTTCTTCTGAATCGCACAGTGGTGGACCGCCAATCATCTAGATGATATGGATGGTATCGCAAGTTCTGTCGCGATGTGCGATGGTGAAATTGAGCGGCTGGAATTAGTCCGAACAATTCCTCAGAGCACTCCCCGTGGTAGATGCGATAAAATACGCAAAGAGATGCAAACTCTCTACGCAGTGCCAGTGAGTCAAGCCGATCGGAAAGAACTCGGTCGTCAACGATTCGAACCGCTCTGCGCTGGATTCGGTCAAGTGGAAGGAGCTGGCACTGGGGGGCCCCTGCCCAGAGATGGGAACAGTATTCCATGTGAGGCCGAACCTGCGCCTTGTAAAGTTGCAAGCGGTGTGCCCGCATGAAATACTGTCCCGCTCTGCTGAGCACGCCAAGCTTTTTAGAGGCCAATTTGGCCTTCTCTTCCAAGTGACCACGAAACTGCACGTCACTCGATATGTCGACACCGAGGATTCCGATACTGGCTGAGGCAACAAGGGGAGTGCCTTGAAACTGAGGAGATACGACAAAGGGAATCTTTTTAGCGGTAAACGCGCAAACTTGTGTCTTCTGGGGATTGAACTGGACTAGATTTAGTCGCCCCCAGTCTGAGACTTTGTTCAACAAAGTCTCGACTTCAGACACAAGTTTATTCCGGTACTCGGCGACGTTTTCCCGATAAATATTGGCACGGCCGGTGTATAAAGCATCACCAGTGCTGTCGTCTGCATAGCAATGAATGTTACTGGTTTGCAACATATCATTGATATGCAGAAGAAACAGCGTTGGTGATAGAACGCAGCCTTGTGGAACACCAGCGTTAATGGGCTTGTAATCGGAGCATGCACCGTCTACTACGACCTTGATGCTCCGATCTGCAAGAAAGCTGGTGATCCAATTGCACAATTTCTCGGGAAGCCCATAGGAAGGCAGCTTCGAAAGAAGCGCTTTATGCCAAACCCGATCGAAAGCCTTCGTTATGTCCAAACTAACGGCCAACGCCTCTCCCTTGGACTCCAATGCCTCCGCCCATCTATGGGTCAGGTAGACCAGAAGATCACCAGCTGAGCGACCTCGACGGAAACCGTACTGGCGGTCACTAATCAGCTGGTGATCCTCAAGGTACCGCATGAGCAAGCTGTTAATAATCGTTTCCATTACTTTGGAGAACAAGGAGGTGATGGCGATAGGCCTATAGTTGGACGGATCTGAGCGGTCGCCTTTTTTAGGGATCGGGTGCACCAAAGCTGTCTTCCATAAGTCCGGGACTACGCCTAGGGAGTAGGAGTACCGAAAAATACGCGTTAAAACCGGTGCCAACTCCGGAGCACACGTCTTCAGCACAATAGGTGGGACTCCATCAGGCCCACTCGACTTGTTGACGTCCAGGGAGAGGAGTGCTTTACGCACGAAACGCTGTGTAAACAGCACTTCCCGCATGGAGCACTCACACTGCGGGATGTTCGGCGGTGTATTCTCCCCGTCATCTAGAGTCGAGTTGGAAGTAAAAAGAGAGCCTAGCAGATCGGCTTTCTCCTTCGCGTCATGGGCCAGTGAGTCGTCCACCCTGTGCAGAGATGGCAGAGATGGCTGACAGAAGTTCCCTTAGACAGCCTTGGCGAGAGACCAGAATGCACGTGTTCCCGAAGGGAGGCGAACTAGTTTCTCGCCAATTCTGCCGATGTGCTCTGACTTTGCCTTGGCAATAACACTTTTGAAGGACCTGGAGGCGGAATTGTACTTCTTTTTAAGAGCGCTGGTGTTTACATCCCGGGACGTTGATGCGTCAGCCCAGCCTGGTAGCACTCCTGCTTATAGCGTGATGCTATTTTACAGGAGCGACAAAACCATGGCTGGGATCTGCCTCCGATGGGCACCACTAAGGATGGAATAAAAAGTTCCATACCCTGAAGTACCACATCAGCAACAGAATCGACAACAATGCTGGGATCTTCCGGCGAGAAGCAAACCCGCCCCCAAGGGTAGGATGCAAAAAAAGACCGCATCCCGTCCCAATCGGCCGACCTATAGTGCCAAACACGGCGGCAAGCTGCAGATCGCAACTGCGATGGGAGCGTGAGTGGCACCGTACTCCGGATTAGACAATGGTCCGAAGAGCCCAGTGGGGCATCGACGGAGACCTGATATCCGTCCGGATGAGAGGTCAGCAGAAGGTCCAACAGGGAAAGTACATGATCCTTAACATCTGGGGTCCGCGTAGGCGAAGTAACCAGTTGTGTTAGACCACATGCCAAAGCAAAGTGTAGTGTTATGCAACTTACATTTCATTGTACACTAATTCTCCATTCTGCTTTGATATTCTGCATTCATGTTTTGCATCACTTTATACTATTTTTTTCAGTCTGTTTTTGATTCTCTGCATTTATATTTTGCATCACCTTTATTTATATAGGATCCTGTAACGTTTTTACACAATAACATATCATTTTACTGCGTATTTTCACACTATTTAGTACTTTTAAACTAGCTGTCAACGAAGTCTTACCTTTTTTTGGTCTTTTATTGAATTATCTGTAACTCTACAATTTCAGGCTTAGTGTACGTTGTCGTGCATTAGTTTTTCCTATGTGATTTTTATCTCGTTTCTTACTTAAATGTAATAGTTTCTTAATAACAGTCCTAAAACTAATAATTCCTCAATTTGACAACCATTGTTTTTGTGGTTGTTATGGTAAATTTTATTTAAATTCGTCTGTGATATGATGTTCTTTCTACATAAATACTTTTTGGCTGTAGGTCATTTACAATAAAATTCGTTTTAATTTAAATAATTTCTCGTTCTCTCTAAAAAGGTATAAAAGCCAAACAATTGGAGAATACAGGACAGTTTCGCTTCGGTTCTCAAACGAGAAACATCTACTAAAGGCCTTATCCCGGGGCCGCTTTGCCCCGGGATCCTGCAAGCCTCTATCTACACGTGAAATCGTCGGTGAATTCTAATTCAAGTGCGGGGCCACACTACTCCGCGCGCTACGACTGCTTGATCCAGGCGCTGAGTGCAGCCTACTGCCCGCGCTACCTTCAGGCGCGCTTCGACTGCTGGCTCCAGGCGCTGCGTCCCTACTGCCCGCGCTACCTCTGGGCGCGGCGACTACTTCTCCAAGAACTGAGCGCACCTACCCCAGGCGCTACGTGCGCCGGCTCCGGACGCTGCGTGTGCCCAGTCCAGGTGCTGCGTGCCGTCGCCGCTGAGAAACCTCAAGCTCTCCGTGTCCCTACTTCTACAAAAGCAGCGAGGCTCTAGGGCTCCACTATCATACTAATTCTCCTATTCTCCTATCCCTTTTTTTTAATATAATTGTAATCTCATTTGATCCATCACCTTCATATTTCATTTTTTTTATAAGATTGTAAATACCTTTTAAAAATTATAATATATTATTTTCTTGGTCTATTTTGTTGTTTTGCTGTTCGTAGGTTAGGTTTTCTTTATTTTAAATTGTCGCTTAACGACAAAAGTCATAGACAGATCTACCCGCATGATCGGTTAAACGAGAACCAAGCCATTCAGCGTGGTGGGCGTTAAAATCACCGAGTATCACGATCTCTGCGGATGGGACCTGTTGTAGCACGGAGTCTGCAGCCATTTGGACGTGGTCGATGAGTCGGTCTGTGTCGGCATTACCGCTATGGGACCTATAGAGGCACCCGTAGACGCGGGGATGGTCGTCGCTGTCTACGCGCAGCCATAGGATGGACAGATCCGTACCTTCAAGACTGCCGAGGCGTCGAAAACAGATGTCCTCCCTGACGTATACGCAAACTCCAGCCCGGGGTACAAAGGAGTGTTCAAATTTGTACCCCGGGTAAGAGAGATATGAAGTATCAGCCGGAGAGGACACCTGAGTCTCGGTTAAAAAGAGCAAGGCCGGCTTCGCCGTCTCTAGATGATAATGGACAGCGTTAAGGTTGGAATGAAGTCCCCTGATATTGCAAAAATTCACGGATAAAAGATAAGATCACGGATAAGAGATAAAAGGGGTCGCCTTGGTCTTATTGCTCAGCTTGCCCCGAGCAGTATTAGTCGTGAGCGAAATTTTGCCCCCCCCCCCCCCCCCCCCAGAATACGCGGGGCAGCCTGAGCACCCACGCCCAGGAGTGGAGTGGTTTGGTCGTGGATGCTCAACGAGGGATTCTCCAAGGGTGCTGGTACCCTCCTGGGGTAGTCTTCTATTCAATTCCACTACCATGTTGATGAGGGGGGGGGGGGGGAATTGGGCCTCCGGCCACCTGCACTCACCAAGCGGAACGCAGAGGTAAACCTCTACTTCACGCCGGTGTTCTGTGAGGTCGTGGTACCACCCCGGTTCGAGCTGGCCCATCCGTGCGACAGCAAAAGCTGCCGCTTAGCTCTACCACTGTTAACTGCTCTATCTCTGATGATCATCTTGAATATTATTTAAAATAACAAAAGAAGAACATAAGATTTAATTTTATTTTGCAATACCTACGTAAACAATTGTAATACTCGTAAAATATTAAGTTAGCAATGAATACATATTTTATCGACGTAATTAATCTTAACTTACATATAGACTAACCCACACGTACATTCAAACCACGTAAAAAATCGAATGTATTATATACGATAAAATTATTAATTTAATAAGCGAAGTAAAATATAGTTTGTATAACATCCAATACTCTGTTCCTACAAAAAAAAAGTAGCGTAGATAATTCTTTGTGTTACTTACTATATATAGTATTGACCAACAAGAAACAAAAATGAAGCAAAGGAGATGTATGAAATTGGGTGCTTGACATCGTTCCTAACAGTTCTACAAAAATACGTAGGTAATAAAACGATAAATTATAAGCATAAATAAATGGCTTTTGATTCTGTAATCCTTGGGGTAATCATAAAAACATTTTTTTTTAAATTGAAATAGAAAGCTAATTCTTTTACTTTAGCAAAAACGAAACGTTTTTAAATACTTTTTCTGTATTCTGTCAATAGCAATAGATAATGAAGGCTATTTTTATAATAAAATAGCCTTCCTTACCAAAAAAATCACAATACTGAAACATTGAAGTGAAACTGTAGTAATTAATATTGAATAAAATAATATATTTAGATAACGATTGAATAGGCTATAGCATTAAACCAAAAAAAAAACATTTGAATATTATCCTAAACGACTGAATAGGCTGAATGGTCATTGATCATTGCATATTCCGAAGGAGACTTAACTTGGTAACTTCGAGTTTCAGCTTGTCATGCGGCATGCGCATTTGGTATTGAAGCTGTTTTTTTTTTTGGATAGATTTTGTGTTTTTTCTTTCGTGGATTTATTTAACTTGACCCTTGGATTTTCTCTCGGATCACAGGACAGTAGTTTGTTGCGCCCACATAATGATAATAATGTAGTACTTAAGGTTATAAAGGAATAGAACAGACAATGTACAGCCCCCGGCTGTTTTCTTAGATGACACGTTATTGATAATTGCAGAAAATAGTTAAAAAATTAAGGAAGGTTGAGTTTATAATAACAACTAGCCCGCACGAAGCTAAGTACAAATTGATGGTGGAACGGATACAAAATAAGTTTATTCGATTTCTTTATTTAAAATATATGGAGTGTATCCGTTCTACCCATATAGAACCCAACATTATTTGTTCTAGGCATGGTGGGGTATAACAAACTGGAGGTTAGGAGGTAGTTAAGTTTGGCAACATATATGTTTAAATTGCTGCGTGGAAAAGTGTACAACGAGGCGATATTGCGAATGGCTAAGTTGTGTGTGCCGGACAGGTACGTGTGGCGCCGGAAGCGGCTGCCGCTGTTCGCGGTACCGCGCGCACGCACCAACCTTCTAAAGAAGGTCCCACTGACCCGAGTGCTGCACACTCTAAATAAAGTAGCACAGGGTATAGATTTATTCTGCTGTTCCTTGGGTGACACAAAAGTGACATTATATGTATTGTGTTATAATAGTTGATAAGTTGTGTTCTGTCCTTATTAAATTAGATAGTTTTATGTGCCTACACTGTCGTATTAGGAACGCCTGTAAAGACAGAGGTAGAAATAAATAAATAAATAAACTAACAAACTGCATTCTTTTTTTTTTCAATTCATTCAAACAACCTATCACAAGAATGGGTGATTTTACTACATAACCTACAAATCATAAAACAAAATAAAAACAAAAAACCCTAGGCCCTGTAAAAATATGATTTTTTGATATAAGTAGCAAATATTTAACTCTTCCAAGTAACACATATTTTAAGTTCGTTCACTCCGGTCCCAAGCTTGTATGGAATCAAGTTCATCTCCTTTTGAGAAATTCATGAATAATAATATTTACGTATCAAAAATACTTACCTATAGTATGTGCCAAATCGATTGAGAAAAACGGACAATGACCTTTCGGTCGTTTAACCAGGGGTTACAAACCTTCAATATATAGGCACATTTTATATGTAGTACTTTCTTTATTTATAATGATTTTTTTATAATGATTGATATAATATATATTTATTAACTATTATTAAAAAGTTATGTGAAAGATCGCTGTAGAAGAAAAATCATCTATTGTTATAAAGTACTTTATTCATTTAACAACAAAAAACATTAATTTATAACACATATAAAGATTCGAGTGATAACGACACCGAATAAGTACGTACTTATGCAAAAGATAAAACTTTATTTTTAATATTATATAAGAACTTTATTTTTATTCGGTGCAATCATCACTCGTATCTTCACTTGATGAACTATCTGTAACATTAATTATAAAGCGATCTGCAGTTTGGTCAATTCTATCATCCATGCCACGCATTTTTTGTTCAACCTTAAGGACATGCTGAACACAGTTTTTCCATTTATCTGGCGTGATTTGAGTTAAACCATCTTTAAGTAAATTTTTAACATCTTTTAACTTGAAAGTTGTATTTTTTCGTGCAACGTACCCTTTCACATCTGCCCACACAAGTTCAATGGGGTTAAGCTCACAGTGATAAGGAGGTAACCTTACCACTGTGATGCTTTTTTCTTTTGCCATCTCGTCGGTGACGTAACTTCGATAGTTATCTTTAACTGCCTTTATTTTTTCCATTAAGTGGGTCTTTGTGTCCGAGGGCACGTATGCGATCTGTTTAGATTCTAGCCATTCCTGCATATTTTGTTTCCGCCAAGACATTGTTGGGGTTTTTTTTAAACGTCTGGAGTGGTAACTAGCGTTATCCATAACTATGACATCGCCGCTTTGCAGTTTTTCTATTACTTTTCTAAACCAGTCCTCGAAATGGAGAGCGTCCATACTCTCATGGTAGTCACCAGTAGATGATGATTCAAATACCCAATCACATCCCTCCAAAAAGCCATTTTCATTGCCAACGTGTACAACTATTAATCGCTTTCCTTTACCCGAAGGGGCTTTCGCGCCAGTAGAGTAGCCTTCTAACCGTGATTGACGAGAAGATTCAATTGTGGTGTCTTCCCATACCTTTCCCATAGTATGACCTGCGTTAATCCATGTTTCGTCAAGGTAAAAAATGTTACGTCCCTCGTTTCTTAATATTTGTATTTCTCTCAAATATCTGGTACGCCACAGAACTATCTCTGGGCGATCTATTAGACCACTTTTTCTGTTTCTCTTTATATATTTGAATTTTAAATGGCGCAACACACGTCGCAGGGAAGTTTTGCTCAAGTTTGGCAACTGGTCATCTTGATTTATACTGAGCAAAATTTTGTCTAAAGTCGGTAATTCTCCTGCAAGAAAGAACTGATGCACTTTCGCTCTTATAGCCGATTTATCAAAATCGTCCAACTTGTCAATTACAGACTTTTTTCTTTTATTAATTATTCCCTTTTCTGGTATTTTATGGGAATCTCTATACACGCTTAATACGCGATATATAGTGCTCTTGCTGACTCCTGAGATCTCCGAAACCTTTTCTACCATATTAACGTTTGAAGGATACACGTCTTCGGGCCAGGTGTTTTTGACATATTTGTATACATTAATGATAATCTCTTGTTCCCCGACCGACAAAGTGGTAGGTTTTCTCTTTTTTACTGGTGACGTTAAAGGTGCTCCAGAAGATGGGCCTGTAAATAAATGACAAAAATATACTACCATAGTACTACATCACATAAATACATATTGTTTTAGAAAATAAATACCACATGGTCACATAAAAAGAGCGCTTTAAGAAATAGAAAGGCTACGTCGTCGCATTTGTACCTATTTGTACGTACCTGCTACGTTTATTATGGGTCGGCGACGTCTCTTTCCACTTGATGTTGAAGGACCGGGTCCTTCACCAAATTCTCCTGAACTCATGTCGATTTAGTAACGACCGTCACAGTAAAACTAATATAACAGATTCAAAAAACAAAAACTTAACGATATAACAAATTTAACAGTAAAAACTCAACTAAAACAATGCAATGAATGCTATGAATTACCCGAGACGTACACACGCAAGCGCTATCCGAACACGAATGAAAACAAAATGGCGGACCGGCCCAAAAAAGGTGACGCATCTCTGGCTGCCATTGTCACGTTTCTTTTAGAACGAACTGACGTAACGCGCGTTTTGTTTATTTTAAAGGGATGAATTTGCAAAAGCTCAATATGGTGATTATATTGCTTCAAATATTTTTTTAATATGAAACTGTTATTAAATGAATTGCTGCGTTACTTACCATAAATTGAAATATAAAATATAACACATTTTTCGCGATGTACCGTAAGATTTTACTATGTTTATAGGAACCACAGACAATATTATTTAAGAAACAAAAAAACAAAACATATGTGCTGACCTAGAAGTGGGAATAATATCAATATTTAAATATTGTTATCACATCTAAATTGAGATTTTGTAAGTTACGCCTTTTGACACTCGGCTCATATCTGAGGTCATTGTCCGTTTTTCTCAATCGATATGGCACATACTATAGTGCTCTATCGGTTTCTTCCAAATTACCTTTAAGGTGGAGTTTTCCTACATTTTTAGATAGAAGATTGGATTCAATATTTCCTGATCTTGCCGACTAACACGCAATACCGCGTAGCTCGCGAGCTTTTAAATGTAATTAGTATTAATTATTTGAAGATAGTTTACTCATTATTTTAGAAAATTACTTGAAATCTGTAATCAACTAAATAATAATTTACGCTGCAATCGCGGACGTACGCACACTCTCCGCGTACCAAACCGTATTTAATCGTTAGCATAGCACCGCTACTCTGCCTTTACCCCGTAAATGATAGTTGAGGACAATACGACAGTATACTATGCCCGCTTCTATTACATACGGTTGTATACGCAAACAAAGTCTTTGTTTTTTAAAGATATTTAATTTTTTATTAAAACGGTACATAGAACATAAATATTTAATTTGAAATCACTTAAAACATAAAAATCGCCAATTTGTGGGCTACTATAGTATACGTAGGAGCCATCGATATTTAATACTCTAGTCGCGGTAGCATTTTTTCGTTTTAATATTAAATAACATCATATAAATGCATGCAGATATCACCTGATGAATACTAGAAGTTCAAAGATCCATGGCATTTGAAGGCGAAGATAGGTAGTTTAAACTTTGCTATTTCGAATTACTCAAACAAAGAAAAAATCAAGCAAAAAATGTACTTACGACTAACAATTTAAGGCATAATTTTATGCGCGAAATTAGAAACAAAGGGACCACTGCGGGTGTGTGAAAAAATATTCAAGCGAAAAATTTACTTAAAATAAAGGACTTAAGGCATGATTCTCTAAGCGCGAAGTGACAAGAAATGGGTCGGGGTGTCGAAATTCATATTTTCCTGGCGCGTGCGACGTTTTGTAAAAAAGTGCGTCACTTAGTCCGACGCCGGTGTCCTTGGGGATGGTTCATGAGTCGTTTGACCTAATTTTCGTTTTTAGCGTACACGTCCTTTAAGTTTTAATTGTTGTTTTTTTTTGGTTTTGTGGACATTTTAATAAGTTTCTTAATTTGTTTATGATAGGACACGATAATAACAGTTGTGATAAGGTGGTGTGACAGTTTGTGCGAAATTAGACGCTTTATTTTACTGTATTGTATTTTTTATTTGTGATAGGACACATTAATAATACGCTAAATAATCATATTTAATGACTTAGTGGTGTGACAGCCCGTGCGCAATTGCACGCTTTTATTTTTTTAACGTCTTAACTTTTTTTAAATTTTAAGATGCCTTGTATCACAATTTCACGTCGTCAGAATACACCGACATAATTATTTTTTCAAAATTTTATTTGTTTTGATTATTAAACTTGAGTGGTTTCAAGATTAAAGTGATTATTTGGATAAAAACAATACCATGAAATTTATGATTCCTTGATAACATCGGATTAGCATCGCCCTACGCGTGCCTAATTACCTATGTATGGTCAAGTGTAGGTATTATAATTAAGTCACGTGAGCACTGAGCGTTGTTGCCGCTTTTTCATTCACTTCAGGTCAGTAAACTAATATTATGAAGGATGATTTATTTCTTGTCAATTTTTTACGCTATTTATTTCGTTTGAGAAATGAATTTTTTATTTTCTTTTATTATTGTTTATTTTATTATTTTATCAGACATATTTCAACTTGTATTAACTGCTGTGCTTAACGTGATAACCTAAGCGCCACCCAGTAAAATAAAAAAGGCTGTACAAATATTACTTACCTACTAGTAATAGCAGATATTACAATAATACCGGGCCCGAGGCGTTGCCTGTATTTGCCTCTTTATTGTTTACTATGTTCACTATGAAATTATCATAATATAGATCGGTAATTTAGTAACCTATTAGAACATCATATAGGTTTCTTAATATATTAAAAATGTAAATAATTATTAACAAAAACATCCCAAAATATTTGGTACATCGATTCTTTAATTTTACTATAGGTAGTAAATAAGTTACACAGCCCTAAATATTCTTTTATTTCCTTTAACTATAAATCTTAAACTAAATAAAAACTTGTTTACAATTATTTTACGGCATAAACATTATTTTAATTATTTTCGGGTCTTAATATCATACACAATGACCGATTGTTCTATAGCGTGCCGCGCTCTGATTGGCCGGCTTTGTTTTGTACAATAAGGGTTGTTGTCTTAACTATTACAAACGATGCTCTATACTATAATATTAAGGGTTGTAAAAAAACACATTTAAGGAGTATATTTTAAATCTATTTGGTTGTAAACATGTTGTAAAATTACACTATTGCACCTTTCATTTAGGCTTGTCGCTAATACTTTATCAAATTAAAATTTTAGTATTGTTTTTTAATCACTTTTTGTCGTCGCGAATATATTTATTACTCCATTTTTATTTATTAGTATTTTTACCTCTTAAATAAAATATTTCATCGAATAATAATGATTATATAAATTAAATATATAAAAATAGAATAGACATAAGTATAACAATTCTACCTAATGTATAAATTATGAAGATGGTATGATGTTTGTTTACACACAGAACTATAGCCGGTTTCTCCCTTTATAAACGCGGAAATTGAGTAAACGGACGTAATTAGATTTTTCTGAATGTTACATCCGTCCAAAAAAAAATCTGAGTTACCGTCAAGTAATTTACTTCAAAAAGGATATCATATTACGAGTATATTATCCTTTATAAAGCTTTTAAAATTATATTTAAAAAGCTAAAAAATACGTTTTTGGACATATATCATGTTTAGGAGCCTTTAATTTACGCAGAGTATTATAATATAAATATATATAAAAAGTACGTGTCACGTTGTTTGTCCGCGATGGACTCCTAAACTACTGAACTGATTTCAATGAAATTTTTGGTCAATGTGCAGTTTGGTCCAACTTAAAAGATAGGATAGCTTACATCTCAATTTGTAGTCGCAATACAGAATTAATTTATTGAAAATTATTTGTCTATTATTTGACAGTCACAATTATCTGTTAGCTCCAAACGATTCTGTCAGATGACGATATCTGTTGACTGGATTGAGTAAATATTTAATAGATGGCGCTATGTTAAAAATACAAACGTTTAATATAAGCTACAATTTAGTAGTATAACCACCACGTGTTGCTGTAAGTATTCAACAGATGGAACCGATTTCAATGAAATTTTGCAGACTGTGTGGAGTTTGGTCCAACTTGAGACATAGGATAGTTTTTATCCCGATAAGTGACCCTCAATTTTTTTATTGCTAATTTCAGGAGTATTTTTGGGCAAGCAAATGGTCGTTCGGAAAGGGCAGAACAACGTCAGCTAGTATAATATAATTCATAAATAAATACATTTGATATCCTTCACATTTAGTTAAAAAATCTTTAAATGTAACAAGTCAAAGCGATGCGACACTATCACTATGCCAGTATAATCTTTAATTATCTATTTTAAGGCTTATTTCAAGTTGAAACAAAAGTTATTGTATTTAGTAAAGGAGTCGCTCGAGACGCGCCTTGCTTTACTACCGCGCCCGGCGTCGGCCATAACATGGACGCAGGGTGCTAGGCCCGAGAACTGCTATGTGCTAATAAGCACACAGCAGTTCTCGGTCCTCGGGGTATCCCCCATTGCCCAGATTCTTCTCGCAGTACACAAATGTGTAGCGGTCGTGGGAGCCGTCTCGGCGTTGTTAGTAAAAGCAGCGGATGGGGGTTCGATTCCCTGGTCGCTGCAAATTGGAATCGTCTCCATTTTCAGGTTGGCCGCAATGATGCCATTCCGGAGTTAGCGACCTGCACCGATGATGGTTCGTAGGGACGTCGAGAAAGACGACCAACAATTTGCGGCCGCGGTTGTGCTCGGCCGCAAGGTAGTGCAGCACCCTGGTCAGCTGTGTAGCTGTAGAGTGTTCCCTCCTGAATCCGTGTTATTCCAGCCGAAGTTGTATGCACGGGCGGACACTTCGTAACAGCAATCATACGAACAGTTTAGCTATGTGCGGTAGCAGCGTAACCGGGAGCGTAGCTGGCTGCTCAACGCCTGTCCTTCCCAGGTTTCGGTAGTACGATCACTTTGCCGATTTTCCAGTCGTCCGAAAAATGGGATGTCGAGTCGACCTATCTCTATAAGTGACCTGTTGGGCAGCAGTCGGAGTGCAGCATTCATTATCCTCCTCTCCTACAGATGTTTTTGATAAAGCCTTCAGTTAATCTTGGCCGTAAGCTCTGGGCAGCGTAGTCACTGCGTTGAGACCTAGGGTTATCAGAGGTACTGTGAAGTCATATCGTACAGCACCTCTATCACTATCGGGCAGTTGACGTTCTCTCCGGTGGTCCATAGAGACGTGCGTTGGTTCTTTGGGACCTAAAACGTCGAAGCTGTTGTTCCCAGCGTCTTCATAAACCCAGGGTGTTGATCACTCTGGATCTCCAGGCCGGGTGTTCCGCGTTTAGGTCCCCCGCGACAATGGTAGGTGCTACGCCTTCCATTACCGTCCGGATGTCTGAGGAGTAAAATGGAGGCCCTGGCAGGCGGTATGCTGCAAAGATCCGATAGAGTGCATCGATTGGTAATCTGACAGGTCTAGCTCTTGATGGACGATGTCTTTCCTCACTAGAACTGCTGTGCCTCTATAGGCGGTCCCTGAGGATTGACCACGTTCCGCCCCTGCAGATGTGGTAATTATGCAGCCAGGATATCCTGTTGCTGGGCAACTGTACGGAGTTTATGGATCTTCTCCTAAATCCCGACCGGGTTCCAGTAGAGAAGGCGCAGATTACTCGTGTCCATAGTGCAAAGCAGGTAGCTACGCCAATGTTGACTGCGCCGGCGACGCGAGCGTCGCATATTTAGAGCTGTCGCAAGCGGCGCTCGGCGCCCCCTAAGGCCCTGCGCACGTGTGGGCTGCACACCTTGCACAATAGATAAAGCCGGCTCTGGTCTAGTCCGACCTTTCACTATACACGTATAGGGGAGGCCAGTTGTCAAGTATCTTGGCTAATTCAAGACACTACTGAAAATATCAACCAACATGCTTGAAGTATTGAAGACATAAAAGAAATAAAAATAATGTCATGTGTATTAAAATGTTACTTCCAGCTGTTTAAATAAATTGTAGCTTTTAAGCGTACGGTCAAATAGCAATAACTCATAAAATAAAACAAAGATTAAATTATATATTACTTGATCTTTACTTTGTAACGGTTATGTGAGTATCAAATGCGAAAACACTTATTTTTCTTTTGTGCCGTAAAAGAGCCGTGGTAGCTCAACGGCTAAGTCGTTGTCGTGATTTTAACATTAACGAGGTTCGCTTCCTTTCGGTACCAATAAAATTGTTAATTTAATTAAAGTTCTGATTTACTATGACCTGTATCCAGTAGTGGGACGTATATAGAATGTAAGTTTTACTTACTTGTGCGGTAAGAAGTCATTGTTACGAGTGCACCTGTACCACTGTGTAGTGGTACAGGTGTACTCTGCGACAGGAGAAAACAAACCAGCAAAAAAGCAGCAGCAAATCAACAACTATAAAAATTAAAATCTGCAGTTGCCAATCTGCCTGCTAGGCGTGGTAACAGTGGCAAATATCCCTCCTTTTGAGACAATATATTGGGAGACCTTTGTTCAGCAGTGGACTTTTGATAGGTTTTTAATTGCTTCTATTTCTTCTTCCTATTTTCCATTTTATGTGCTTAAAATTAATTTGAACAATTTTAGATTTTTATTTTTAAAACACACTACACGTGTCGTTGAGGTTTTAGAGAGTTCAATGCCCCATATTATCCCGAGGTATAAAAGGCGACGGAGTAAAAAGTAACAGCAGTATCTTCCTGGAAACGACTAAAAACTGTGGTTGCTAATCCGCCCAAGCTTGCCAAATAATAAAAGCGAAGTGATATATTTACATTGACGCATTAGGTCATAATAGCCTGAAATGTTAGTAATAAGTTCGACTGTAACATAATTAACAAATTTAAAAAAAATCTGTTCGCCTTCCTGAACTGCAACACAAACCCAAAATTCATAGTTATGACGGTGAACATCACCAGTTTTTTTTTTATAGAATAGGGTGACAAACGAGCACACAGCCCATCTGATGGTAAGTGGTTACTGTGACCCATAGACATCTACATCACCCGTGAGGACTAAGATGTAATGCCTCTTGTCCAGTAAAAAGGGTCTCCGGTTCTCTACACTCACCATACGAAACACAGCAGCGTTAAGCTGCTATTTTACGCTGGTATTCTGTGAGCCCGTGGTCCTACCCGGATCGAGCCGACCTATTTGGCTACAACCATAATATTGCTACAATGTGACTCTACTACTTATAAAAATAATGAGTAAAAATGCTTCACAATGATTAATAACCATCGAATTATCGCTTATTTGTACACCCGATAGAAATCGCGGTTCCTATTGTCACTTTAAATTTAACATAAAGGCTTCATTTAGAATATTACTTTGGTTTGAATTGATAGATTTTCAGTATTTATTCAGTATTTCAGTATTCAGATTAGAATATTGAGTATGTCATATAAATTAAATCAACTTAACCGCAAGCACGTATAGTATAATATGAACTAATTCAATTGTATAAGGTAAGCATATTATTCTAAATTATAATTATATTCCAAATTCAATCTATAATTAGATCTAATTAATGTAAAGACTGCTATCCGTTTGTCTCGCTAAAACTTGAAACTGGCTTAATCGATTCCGATGAAATTTTTCTGGCTGTTTGAGTGGGTCCCTGGATGGTTTATTCACAATTGGACCCGATAGGTTACACTGTTTTCGAGAAATTACCCTTGCGAAGCCGAAGCGGATCGTTAGTTACAATTAAAAAAATAACATGGGTAAATATACAAAGTAATTTTATTTGAAAACTAAAAATTAATTATTTTAGCGTAATATATGAAACTTTTTAATTTTTATTCAGTATAGGTAACTAGCTGTGCCCGGCTTAGAAATTCTTTTTATGTTAGAAACATTGCGGGCGCAGGCACAACTTACCACTGTTTCATCGTAATGTGGTGAATTGTAGGTATTAAATATACCATCATCGGATTAAAATAATATTCATGTCTTGTAAGAAATCTTTGCGGGCTAACAAACATCAATCCACTAATATTTTATCATTATCGGCTGTTTGGTATAGGAACGCATACGGGATTCAGTTGCCCAAGCATTTAAGTAAAATGGTGTGTTTTTAAGTACATTACCTATACTTAAATATACCCAAGTCACAATTTCTTTAAGAAAATGCTTTTCCATAAGAACAATTTTTGTGTATATAAAGATGACGGTGTCATTTTAAATAATAGTAATCACAAAAGCAAATTATACTTTTAAATGTCCTATTAGTAGATAGTAGACCGATAAATAACACTATATTTTGCAGCAAAACATATTGTGTGTCATTTACTTATTTTAAGCCAGATCTTGACTACAGTCTCATCTGGTAGTAAGTGGTGTATTAAAACGCACTGCCTTAGCATAATAAAAGGTTATTTGTTCTTGCCTTGAAGATACACTCGTTGTAATTGGAGGGAAAGAACTAGCAAGATGTTTCACTCCTTTACTGTAAGCATTACAAATAACAAAACAAGTAGCTTATTTCGAATGCGTGGAATATCAATAATAAAGAGATTAAATACAAACGACTGACTCGATTGGTATACAGGCTAAGAAACTGTTCGCTCGTGGAGTATCACCATCGTCGCATCTTTGCAAAAACTTACGCTTCCTTGCGGCTGTGTGGGCCTCGTACTCAATGAACCGCCCTAGATTGAGATTTGAAGAAATTTTCACCTCAACCACTGAAGGCATTTAGTGTAATCCAAAGTTATAAACTTTTAGCTGTGAATAGACCACACATTAGGTTTTTGGTGCGTTGAATCCTATAAGACTGGCATTGAAAACTGCCATCTGTGACATGTTCATATGCTCTACTATGGCTTTTTTACGTACTGAAATTGATCCTGACTGGCACGAGATCTCGTCTTATAGCTCACTAGAACTGTGCTGCCATCTGCATACCTGTAGATTCATGCATAAGCAAATTGTTAATGCAGGAAGAGATTTTCGTAGAGAACGGCTCACTAAAAACTTTAACAGCATTAGTTTGATAAGCAACCCTCGACAATGTCTTGAAGAGATAATAAATTTAAGGAGTCTTTCATTTACCCTATTAGACTGTGGCGGCGCTGTCGTCGCGCCACAAGCGAAACATATCGAAGCCTAAATCGCGCTAAAAAAGTTCTGAAGTTAAATCAGTATATATAGAATAGCTCCGAACTACCACTCGGAGCGTTGGCTGCTCCCCGGGCAGAACATCTTGCCCGGCGGGAGATCTCCCCTTTTCCTTCCACCCGCCACAGTGGTGACCCCGACGTGATATGAACACGCAACCAATAACCTTCGGAAACTACAACTTCAAACCTTCGTCATCATCCTTAAGTACCCCATTCATTCTCTACCGAGCTGATATTGTCTGCAGTCTTCACATTCTGCAAGCCATCTAGCTTTACAAAGGTTCATCGCAGCATTGGAATAATAATGCTTCCTGTTCCTTCAAGCTACTCTCTGCGCTACAGTGTTCGGCACAGCTCTGAGCCTTATTGCTCGCCTCTGCTTCACGGCACTCTCGCAGATTACTTGCCTTCTTCTGGACTCACCGCAGACTTACAAGGCAATTCCCTGGCACTTGCAAATTCGTCGATATCTAGACTGCACTATCGACCTCCGGTCTGAGCAGAGGGGTGATGTGGCGGTGCTCTTGTCGCGCCACAAGCGAAATATATCGAAGCCTAAATCGCGCTTACAAAGTTCTGAAGTTAAATCAGTATACATAGAATAGCTCCGAACTACCACTCGGAGCGTTGGCCGCTCCCCGGGCTATACATCTTGCCCGGCGGGAGATCTCCCCTTTTCCTTCCACCGGCCACAAGACCATAAGCTGTACGTTGAAAGCTTATCTAAAAGACTAGCGTGAGCAAGTCTTTAATTTAAGCAATTTCTTCTGGAAAATGTTTGGATTGTGCAAGATAAAAAATTGCTAAACATTTCAAAAATCTTTATTTGTAGGTCGCCAGAACCTCGTTCTTTAAGAATCACAAAGACTTTGTAATATTGTATACGAGGGCGTTTGTGTTGTCGTAGATGCTATCCTTATTAGTCTTTATATAATTTTTAGTCCTAGTGGAAGTATGTTTCCAATGATCAGTAGTTGGAATATTGGATAGCTTCTTCATATTGTACATTTCAATTTTTATGAGATGCGTCGCTTGGTCTCCGTCGTCAGAATTAGTAAAAATGTATGATACACCATTTCTGGTAGCTCGTGCTACGGTTGACGATAACAGCTTCCTCGAACTCCGCCATTGCCGGTCCCAAGCCCGGATGAGAAAGGAGGAGGGGACGGTTCCGCTGGAGAGAGTGTGTGTATCCGGTGAACTAACACACACCCCTGCGCTAGGACCTGCGCAGTCAAGCGCCATACGCGAGGATGAATGAGTCCTGGAGGGTTGAGCCAATTGTCACTGGGGTATATTGTGGCAAGAGGCAACACACCCTCTTTAGTCCGAAATTCAAGCTAAACGGTGGCCGTATCTGCTAGCCACAGGTAGGAAAATGGCCAAGTGCCCCGTCAGAGGGTCGCAGGTGAGTAATGTGGGGGCTGTCTAGTTTCCGGAAAAGGGCTAGGTGATGGTAAATGCCATGCTGACGGAGCAAGTGACAGTCATTCAGGCAGCGGGGATGGGCCTTTTTAGCCCTGTCTGCCAACTGGATCGAGCTCCCAATGTCGCGCTATGAGCCAACTTCATGTCCTTATATACCCCTTGTAATCCTAAGGCCTGAAATTCCTTTTGTATTAAAGTAGGGCGTTCCCAAAGGTGCGGGCTCCATGGAGAGGGAAAAGCCGGGGGGACGAAATTTTCAAATTTAACTCATAATAGACGATTTAAGACCCAAAATAAAAGAAGTAGAGGTGTAACAGGTGAGTACCAGAGGCACCAACACTCAAGGAGAAACTTCCAGTAAAATGGTGACTCCTCAGAGCACATCGTCCAGCGTAAGTGTCCCTTTCAAGGGAACTTTCACGCTGGAGGCTCCTTAAACCAGTTTCTCGGAGCTAGATGTGGATAGAAAACAAGGGACCGTGAGTAGCAATAATCCTAAGGAACCCCTCAGAACGGAAGACCCCTTCTCAGCAGCCTGGCAACTGGTGAGCCGTAAAAGGAAAGGCAAGGCACCCAAAAAGGTGACTATTTGACCCGACGGGCCACCAAATGAATCTATCCAGCCAGGGAGCGGAAGTAGGGCAAAAAAGAAGAACAGGAACCAGAGAGAGAAATTCCGTAAAGAAAGTGCAGAGCTGGCTGCTCCCAAAATCAATAATAAGGAGGCTGCTCCTGAGGTGCTTGGACCTTGTAGTGTTAGGCTACTTACATTTCATTGTACACTATTTCTCCATTCTGTTTTTGATTTTTTTTTTTTTTTTTATAGGATAAGGGTGACAAACGAGCACACAGTCCACCTGATGGTAAGTGGTTGCTGCGGCCCATAGACATCTACATCTATCCTCTATTACAAATCAAAATGTAGATGCGTTGTCACCCATGAGGACTAAGATGGAATGCCTCATTTCCAGTAAAAAGGGCCTCCGGCCACCTGCACTCACCAAGCGAAACGCAGAGGTAAACCTCTACTTCACGCTGGTATTCTGTGAGGTCGTGGTACCACCCCGGTTCGAGCCGGCCCATCCGTGCGACAGCAAAAGTTGCCGCGTGGCTCTACCACTGTTAAAAGATTTTCTGCATTCATGTTTTGCATGACTTTATACTATTTCTCCATTCTGTTTTTGATTTTCTGCATTCATGTTTTGCATCACTTTATACTATTTTTCCATTCTGTTTTTGATTTTCTGCATTTATATTTTGCATCACCTTTATTTCTATAGGATCCTGTAACGTTTTTACACAATAACATATCAATTTCACTTTGTATTTTCACACTATTTAGCACTTTTAAAATCGCTGTCAATGGAGTCTTACCTTTTTCGGTCTTTTATTGAATTCTCTGTAACTCTACAATTTCAGGCTTCATCCACGCTGCCGTGCATTAGTTTTTCCTAAATGATTAATATCTCATTTCTTACTAAAATGTAATAGTTTTTTAATAACAGTCCAAAAACCAAAAATTGTTAAATATGACAACCATTATTTATATGGTTGTTATGGTAACTTTTATTCAAATTCGTCTCTAGTATGATGTTCTCAGTTTAATATTTTTACATAAATACTCTTTGGCTGTAGGTCATTTACAATAAATTTCCTTTTAATTTAAATAATTTCTCGTTCTCCCTAAAAAGGTATAAAAGCCGAACAATTGGAGAGTACGAGAAAGTCTCGCTTCAGTTCTCAAAGGAGAAGCATCTACTAAAGGCCTTATCCCGGGGCCGCATTGCCCCGGGATCCTGCAAGCCTCCATCTACATCCGAATTCGTCGGCAGTCTGCTTCAAGCACAGGGCCACACTACCTTCGGGCGCGCTACGACTGCTTGCTCCAGGCGCTGAGTGCACCTACTGCCGCGCTACCTTCGGGCTCGCTACGACTGCTTGATCCAAGCGCCGAGTGCACCTACTGCCCGCGCTACCTTCAGGCGCGCTACGACTGCTTGCTTCAGGCGCCGAGTGCACCTACTGCCCGCGCTACCTCTGGGCGCGGCGACTACTTCTCCAAGTGCTGAGCGCACCTACCCCAGGCGCTACGTGCGCCAGCTCCGGACGCTGCGAGCGCACCTACTCCAGGCGCTGCGTGCCGTCGCCGCTGAGAAACCTCAAGCTCCGCGTGTGCCTATTTCTACAAGAGCAGCGTGTCACTTCAACCTTTTAGGCTCCACTATAATACTAATTCTCCTATTCTCCTATTTTTTTAATCTAATTGTAATCTCACTTCATCCATCATCTTCATATTTCATTTTTTTATAAGATTGAAAATACCTTTAAAAAAATTATAATATATTATTTTCTTGGTCTGCTTTTGTTGTATTGCTGTTCTTAGGTTAGGTTATCTTTATTCTTAATTGTCGCTTCACGACAATTTGTACCCAGTAGTTACACGGTAACTGGAAAGGACAAAAATCCTGTCACACACACACAAGGAACCTGGACGAGACCATATCGCCGAAAGGCGAGCATAAAAATTTAAGACTAGAACAGCTAGCTAAGGCTGCAAAGACCAGCTATGTCTCTGCAGTTAAATCTGAATTGTGTGTGGCCCTAACGTGTGCATGTACAGGACACATCACAAAAGTAATAGCTGACGACATGCTCGTATCTATCCTGAGGAAAATGATCAGTGAGGCTTGTAGTAGCCAAAACCCTGAGGTATCGGGCCCAGTCTTTAGAGGCAAACTCGTTTACACGGAGGGTGTCCTAAAGCTGTGGTGCGATGACCAAAACGCTCTGAACTGGTTGAAGAGGAACATCGCTACCCTCAACCTCAAATCCAACACCTCGCTGGTCTACGTAAAATTCCAGGGTCATGGAGGTAGATTTTATGATACTCCACCGAGCAACGTGGCGGTAAACCACCCCAAATCCGCAGACACCGGTGCCATAGACACTGAGGCAGCAAAAACATCACTGGACCCCAAGAGCAGTGACCAAACGGCCTGCACAACTGATTCGAAGCCACCAGCGGAGATCGAGCTCAGCGGTGGTTCACTGAGTGACGACGAGGGCTGCATTTTGCCGTCTAACTCCGACTCGGTGGCTGACGATGAGACCCGAGATCTGCTGCCAGGCTTATTTTTGGGTGAGAACGGGGAGGACGCAGTAAATGATGGCGTGTCCTTCGTCCAAAACTAGCCTTGTGCAGGCCAACCACCATCACAGCGAAACTGCGTCGGCTCAATTACGCAAGTATTTATTCAAGATTCGTGGGTTAGGGCCGGTAAAATTAAGGGCCTAAACAACCTTAAAGGTAAGTTATTCTACAATTCCGAGCACAAAAGCCTAGAGCGCGTCTTTATACTACTAAAGATATCTGTGCACAATCACTAACAGATTTCTGTTCCAAAGACATAGCATTACAAAACACACAGAAGGAATGAATAGTCGTTGCCTCGGTCTACATGCAGGAGGAAGACACTCCTCCCTTTAATGACCTCGTCAGGGAAGTGCACTAGCCTGACGAGGTCATGAGAAGGACTCATAACTCTGCGGTAGCTGACTGACAGTGACGGTCGCAGAGTCTACATCACCTGAGAATGCCTCGTGTAGAGGCGAAACACGTGTCGTATTGTCGTCAGTGGTGTGTCTTTTTTAGTGTAGTGGTATTGGGAGTAGTGGTGCTGGGATTGGTGGTGATGGGGATAGTCCACGCAATTGAAGGAGGGCGGAAGGTGCTCTTCATACTAGGTAAGAAATATCATTTTATTTTATAGAGCGGATGTTTGCGAAGTAACTTTTTAAAAGCTTTAATATAATGGATTTCCGCAAAGTAACGCCTGATTCTATTAATTAAATCATACTATGACTATACAAAACTGTAATTCGGCCCATGATTACATACGACGCTCTGGTATGGTGGACCAAAACAAATGAAACCATCACAATAAAGAAGCTGCAGCGTTACCAAAGACTGGCATGTATGGCTGCCACAGGCTGCATGAGAACTACGCCAACAGCAGCCTTAGAGGCGATGCTGGGGCTAATCCCACTTCACCTACACATACAACAAGAATCGACTTTAGCTGCAATTACACTCAAGACCCTATATCTTTGGAGTAAGAATAGAGTCTCTCATAGAGGCATAATTGACAGAATTCACTCAAAAATTCCTATCTTACAACCCAAGTACGATTAGATCCATAAACAATTTGTTTTCGATAAAAAATATAAGATACAATTAAGTAATACCAGCCAGCCGGAGTGATTAAGCCCAAAAGAGCTTAGAGTCTTCACCAATGGTTCTAAAACAAATGAAGGTGTAGGCTCTAAAAGTTTTCTAAAGACCTCAACATCCACATATGCACACCGCTGGGTACCTACAACACAGTATTTCAGGAGTAATGTATGGGTATCATTCAAGCGGCCATGGCAATAGATGCTAGAAAAGTTAATGACATCTCCATCAGAATACTGACCGACAGTAGGGCGGTACTACAAGCCCTGAGCTGCAATAAGGTAAGCTCAGGACTAATATATGAATGCCACCAACGATTAAATGAGGTATGTGAACATAACAATGTGACTCTGCAATGGATAAAAGGGCACAGTGGATCCAGAGGCAACGGTGCAGCAGACGACTGGCCCGAAGAGGATCGGCTCTGGCCCTATAGGGCCGAAACCAAATATACCAATCCCCTTTGGTAATGTTCGTTCACTGGTACGTAGACACTACACTAATCAACACGCTCAACTTTGGAAAAATCTAGTAGACTGTAGACAAGCTAAAGCGCTGCCTGAAATAAACAATCGTTTAACCAAGGTTCTAATGAGACTGAACAAGCCGCAGTTCAGGATAGTAACAAGTGTTATAACAGGATACGGTAACTATAACAAACATTTATTTACCATAGGTGTTACGGACAGTCCCCTGTGCAGGGCATGTATGGGGGAGGAAGAAACGGCAGCCCACGTGTTGCTGACGTGTTCGGAAGTCGCTGTATATGGGACTAAACATCTGGGCTCACTCCCCGAAGTTGCTTGCAACATCAAAGGACTGTTAAAGTTCTTCGGGGAAATTTCATGACTCGAATAAATACATTATTCCTGCCCACACGCAAAATACGCGCTTAGACGTAGAGTTGCGGAAAACAGCTCGTTAATTCAATTCAATTCAATTCAGACAGCTTCCTTTACTTTTATTTTTAATTCAGATTCAAAAAATGATCGATCGATTGCGATTTTCTTTTTCCACCATCGCATGTGTTATTATTAATGACAATGTCATCACTCTCTTCTTGAGGATAGAGTGGCAAGTAGCTATACTGTTTATAGGTACTTTCATTAAAAGCTGAATGATTTCTGCAACAACACAGTTATCATTTTAATATGAATTTGTCACACACACACACACACACACACACACACACACACACACACACACAAACACACACACACACACACACACACTTTAACAGTGGTAGAGCCAGGCGGCAGCTCTTGCTGTCGCACGGATGGGCCGGCTTGAACCGGGATGGTACCACGACCTCACAGAATACCAGCGTGAAGTAGAAGTTTACCTCTGCGTTTCGCTTGGTGAGTGCAGGTGGCCGGAGACCCTTTTTACTGGAAATGAGGCATTCCATCCTGGTCCTCACGGGTGAAAACGCATCTGCATTTTGATTTGTAATGGAGGATAGATGTAGATGTCTATGGGCCGCAGCAACCACTTACCATCAGGTGGACGGTGTGCTCGTTTGTCACCCTTATCCTATAAAAAACACACACACACACACACACACACACACACACACATACACCACACGTATGAAAACAACAGAAAGAAAAGTAACTTTGTCAATAAAATAAACACTCATATCCATGACCATTGATGCGGTGAAGTAACACAAACGTAGTATTGATAGATCCATTGCGGTCAAACGACCATAAACTAACTCTGATAATACATAACTTCTCGGTCTTATATAGCACCAGCAAGTAATATCTATCTTAAAGCATTTCCGCAGTAAAACTGATAGTTACTCTATGAGTCAACAAGCTTATCTCGCATTATTTCGTGTTGCGTTACCCCGAAAGTTATATCTAATCTAAAGCATTTCCGCAGTGAAACTGGCAGTAATTTTATGAGTCAACAAACTTATCACGCATTCTTTCGTCATCAACAACATCACTACAGCCCTTCACAAGTTCACTGCTGAACATAGGCCTCCCCCAAAGAATGCCACAAACCACGGTCCTGAGCCACCTGCATCCATTGACTTCCTGCATGTCTTACCAGATCGTACTCCATCTAATGGTGGGACGCCTTACACTTTGCCTGCCGGTACGAGGCCGCCACTCGAGAACCCTTCTTCCCCATCGGTTGTCGGTTCTTCGATCTATATGGCCGGCTCGTTGCCACTTCAGCTTATTAATCTGTTGGGCTATGTCTGTCACTCTGGTTCTACTGCGAGTATCCTCATTTCTAAGTTTATCACACAGAGAAACTTCGAGCATAGCCCTCTCCATAGCTCACTGAGCGACCTTGAGCTTCCTCTTCTAGCCAGCAGTGAAAGATCACGTCTCATTTCCATAGGACATCACTGGCAACACGCACTAGTTGTACAGTCTCGTTTTCAAGTTTTGAGGTATACCTGGCAAGAAGATGTGCCGAAATTTACCGAACGCTGCCCCACTGAGTTGAATCCGTCGATTGACCTTTCGGCCGAAGTTGGATTTACCTAGTCGGACTATTTGTCCCCGGTAAACATACTCGTCAACAACTTCGAGCGTAGTGCTCCCAACAACATCCGGCATAGGTGTGACATGGATATTGAATATTATCTTTGTTTTGTCCATGTTCATCTCAAGACCTCGTTACTAACACTTGCATATGGCTCCAACGATGACGTGTACAGCTGCCCATAGAACCTCTCAATCTCACTCAAAATCTCAGGTGTCCCGGTAGCGATGCTGCCACACTCGCTCTTCAGCTTTGACAGGTAGCTCTTTCTGGCAGACATATCTCTGGCAAAGACATTGGAGTCTTGGTTTCGCTCGATCGCTTCTTCAATACAAGCTGTATTGAAGTCGCGTAAGTCTCGCTGGATGCATTTGGAGATCTGTGTTCAGTTGCTTGTATGCTGTCAAACCTGTTGAAGACTGCAGCTTCATTTCCCGTCTAACAGCTATGAGATTAAGAGTGTAATCGGAGAGTTTTTGTGTACTGCTGCGGCGAGTCTTGCAGAACTTATCTCCGACCGCATGGACAGTTTCCACTAGCTCATAATTCATATCGTCCACTTCATTGCAATCTTCTAGGCATTGAAAACGGTTTTATAATTCAAGCTGAAAGGTTTCGTGACTTTGGACTAGAGCACGAGGGGGACGAAGCGTTGACTTCATTAGACGAGACCTCTCCAACTTAACATTTAGGTTTAGTAGAGGCGCACTGAATCTAAGCTTTAAGTTGGAGACCATTCGGTGATCGCTACGAGTTTTCACCACTAAACAGTTGTCGTCTGGTCGTCATAATGAAGTCAATCTCATTTTTTGTGGAACCGTCGGGGCTCGACCAGGTCCACTACCTGTGGGGCCACTTCTGGAAGAAATAGTTCATCATAAAAAGTTCCTCTTTCTCCATGAAGTCAGTCAGCTGCTGACTCCTTGGGTTCCGTTGCCCTATTCCGAATTTCCCTACTTTCAGCTCACCGTTTTCTCTTGTGACTAGTTTTGCGCTGAAGTCTCTCATTAACACCGTATATTGGGTTTTGGAGGGATGCATGGCTGTAGAGATATTTTTTTTATTAGTATACAGTATATTTTTAACAAACATACTTAAAATATTTATTAATACACTTAGTCAATAACAGAGTTTCACAACATGTTAAATAACACTTACAAAGCAGAGAAGTAAAATTGTAACTTTATATAATCTAAATACATAATATTTTACATACGATTGTAGTATATGGTTCTAAATTTTGTGATTTGTATAGATTTTTGTTTAGATTTAGATTGACAGCTTTTAATAAAATTAATAAAATAACAAAAATAAAATGATACTCACTGAATAAAATAGAATAAATAAAATTAATAAATAAATCGTTATATATATATTTATAAGTTACGTTATATATATAAGTTTTTATGTTATTATATATATATATATATAAAATAACATAAAAACTTGTACATATATATATATAAATATATATATATATATGTACAAGTTTTTTCATGTTATTTTGTATGTTTGTTATTTTGTTGTACCTTATACTTCTAATACTCGTACTTCTATTACTACTATTATAACGACATGCTTTTCAAATTGATATTTTTACAGAATTGTGATAATACAGATGGAGTTAAAGAGTAAATATCCTCATACATTTCCTTCACCTCCTCATCGAAGTGTGCCGAGGTTCGTGCATAAACATGTATGACCTTCAGCGAATACCGTTTGGTGATTCTGAGTATAAAGTACGAAACCCTCGTCGACACACTTCCAATATTTATAACGTTATTAACGAGAGACTTGTCGATGATAAATCCGACACCTCCTTGGCACAGATGGTCGCCCTCCCGGTGATAGAATAACTTGCCGGATTCGAGGATTACCGTATCCTCCCCCTCTCTCCGGACCCCGGATAATCCTATAATTTCCAGTGCAGCTTGCCTAGTTCTTCTTTCAGCTCCAGGATCTTCTCGTCAGTCCTCAGGGTGCGTGAGTTATAAGTTGCCAGGTCGAGGCGTTGTAGGTGACAACCGAACCTCTACCGGAGATTCTTAGTACCCCCTGCCTCGCCGTTAACATGGTCCCTACCGTAGCAGGAATACCAGGACCACCAGGGACTGGGGGCTGTTTCTTCTTAAATTTACTCATTGGGGGTACATTGCCATAGTTGCACGCTTGGCGAGCGGGTTGGTAACCGCAGTTTTTTATTGTGATATTGCTGTTATCAGGAAGAAGCTGCTGCCCATCTCCTGCCTGTTTCCTACTGTCACGTCTTACGATACCCACGGGAAGATATGGGGTAGTAGATATTTTTTTTTATAGGATGAGGGTGACAAACAAGCACACAGTCCACCTGATGGTAAGTGGTTGCTGCGGCCCATAGACATCTACATTTATCCTCGTTTGCAAATCAAAATGCAGATCCGTTGTCACCCGTGAGGACTAAGATGGAATGCCTCATTTCCAGTAAAAAGGGCCTCCGGCCACCTGCACTCACTAAACGAAACGCAGAGGTAAACCTCTACTTCACGCTGGTATTCAGTGAGGTCGTGGTACCACCCCGGTTCGAGCCGGCCCATCCGTGCGACAGCAAAAGCTGCCGCGTGGCTCTACCACTGTTAAATGTGGATATTCTCAACCGTCACTACACGGCACCATACTTTCGTATTGTGGTGGATTCATCAGTGGATGACTCCTACAAATCATAACAAAAGAATGCGATTTAATATTTACAAATCACTATAATTGATCATTTCTATGTTAACCGTTAAGTAGATTGGGTACTGTATTACTCTACTAATAGAAGTGAAATCATGGATACACTAGATTTCCAACAACATCTAAAAAAGATTCATCCCAGTCTAGAAAATAATGTTTATGCTGCTAATACTCTGCCCATGTATATCCACATACCAACGCATATAATATGCAATTTGGATACAGATGATAAACCAGGCTAACATTGGATAGCTTTATATATCGATACGAATGGTATCAGTCAATATTTTGATTCATATAGACGATCACCTGCACGAGTTTTTAAAAAGGAATTGTAAAAGATGGGACTGGAATGTTGATAGGGATCAAAATGAGTAAACTTCAGTTTGTGGTGAATATTGCTTTATGTTTTTGCTTCAGTAAGTTTCAGGTATGTTCAATGCATAGATTTACGAACATATTTACAGGGAACACACTGTATAACGATATTTTAGTAGATAAGATGTTTCGCTCCTATTTTATAGATAATAAGCAATAACATTTTGGAAAAAAAAATTGTAACAAAATTAATGAATGTATTTTATTGATGATTCAGAATAGCGAGGTAGTAATGAACCAAAAAGTATAATACAATATAATAAAGCAGGGTGTACAACGTGTAAAACGAGAAATAGATAAGAGCGGCAATGACGGTGTTCAAGGAACAATAGTTAAAAGGAACGGCTGAATAATGGAACGCTAATGAGGGTGCAGGCCCACCGTATATCAATTAGATATTGGTTAATTGATCTTCACATCTCCGGAACCATGCATCCTACGCAAAAACGGACTGCAGATTCGGGATCAGAGCATTCCAAAACCTATCAGCCAGAAATGGTACATCTTAACTACTCTTAAGACATTAAACCCCTTTTCGTAAACGATATATAAAAGGACTTTACACTATAAATGAAATATTTTCACATTACTTCCCTAGATTTATTCCATATTGATAAAAGTTGTATGTAGTACTTATGCTTTGACAGTTGACAACGACGCAGCTGAAATATTTTCCTTTATAAAAGAGTAATAAGTAAGTCTGAAATCAAAAAAATATTATTATTATTATTATAATAATTGTCTTATATATTTACTGATCTTTTTGTTGAAATTTAAAAGCCATAATTGGCATTTATATAACAAAATAAATTATGTTAAATATACGTAGCTTTTGACAGTCGTGATCAATTCGTCAATTCGTCGTCATCAATTCATTGTAGTTTTGTGTAATAACGATTTCTTTTTTTTTCGTTTTTTGGTCACTAATTATATTTTTGTCTTATAATAATTTTTAAATAATACTTTGTTTTAATGCAATCGGAGTAAAGAGACTTAGTAGTTAATAGTAGAGACCAAACAAGGGTGACAAACAAGCACATGGTTTACTTGATGGTAATTTATTATTTATTTATTTATTTAGCGAAGCACATACATATATATCTTTCTTTCCTTAGTAATGGACATTATACAGATGCGTTATCACGTTTGCGAACTAACACGGAATGCCTTGTTAACGTTGAAAAGGGTCTTCCGATATTGTCCCTTACCATAAGAAACACGTCATTATGGTGCTATTTAACTCTGATATTATTTTACTTTGTGAGCGTAGTCCTCCCTTTCATATACACTTCCAATACTTCGTTGACATCAAAATGATACTTATAGCTTTTGGAGCTACGGCGTAAAACATACGACGTATTGCACTATAAATTGATCATCATTTTGATGTTAATGAAGTTAACCAATAGGTCTTCAGTACACGCCAACCCATTCGTGATAAAGCCATACAGCTGCAGCATAGCTCTACAAGCAAGATTTTACGTGGTGCGACTACTTCAAATCTTTAGGCAATTGTAAATAAAGAAATAGCCTCCATATAACCCATTGCCGGTATTCGTCTGTATACCCACGGCACTTCTTTTATTTGAAAAGGTTTTGAAGCAGGAAAGTATCTGCCGCTCTACGACAGTGGATGCTAACCATTGGGGTAGCACCGCACTCATTCAGACACACTTAACGATTCTTCTTAATGTCATCCTTTACCGAAAATATAGATCAAAAATTAAATTGCGATTAACAAAGTACTATCACACTAAAATATACTAGCCCTGTTCTCTATCGAGTTTCTTTTAAACCAAAAACAGGGAGAGAGATAAATCTCTAACGGATCATAAACCAGGAAGTCGTAACAAGATATTTTTGATTTCTATTTTTATCTGTACTAAAAAGATCTAAAAAAGCGTTCGCGCGATTTGATCTTCCTATGGATATTTTAATTTTCTCCGAAGCCACGCTTGGCAGGTGAGTTGGCAACCACAGTTTTTTAGAGACACTGCTGACTATCTTCTGGTTTGTTCTCCGCTCTCTTAATACACCCACAGTATTATATAGGGTAGTGGATATTCAAACAACCAAATTCTCTATTAAAAAAAAACAATTACACCAAAGTAATAACAACACAATAATGTCCTACTTAAAATTATAAACGGAAAAGTTTGTGAGGCCGTATGGATATTTGTTACTCTTTCACGCAAAAGCTACTAAATATATTTTAATGAAACTTTACAATTATATAGCTTATACATAAGAAAAACACATAGGCTATAATGAATAATGTTATTGTGTTAATTGGCCAAAATATAACGATAAATGTTAAGTAAGTCGGTGATAAAATACGACGTCTGTATGCAACTCCCACAAAAACCTGATGACCGATTTGAATGTGACTTTCACTAAGGAATAACTTAAACTACTTTTATTTTAAAGTCCCGCGCAAAACAAATCCACGCGGGCGAAGTTTTGGAGAACAGCTAGTCGTATATAAATAAAATAATCAATAAATAGTTTAATATAATATTAGAAGCTGCATCAATTTTCCATTCATTAGAATTGTTTCATTCATTAGAGTGTTATAAATTTGTAACTAAAGTAAGAGTTGAACTTTTTATCTTCATAGGTGTAAAAACCTTATTTCATATTTGCAAATGTACGATTGATAATTAATTGGGTTATCATCATCATCATCACTACAGCCCTTCACAAGTCCACTGCTGAACATAGGCCTCCCCCAAGGAATGCCACAAAGCACGGTCCTGAGCCACCTGCATCCATCGACTTCCTGCATATCTTACCAGATCGTCACTTCATCTAGTGGGGGGACGCCCTACACTTCGCCCGCCGGTACGAGGCCGCCACTTGAGAACATTTTGCCCCAACGGTTGTCGGTTCTTCGAGCTATATCGCCGGCCCATTGCCACTTCAGCTTACTAATCCGTTGGGCTACGTCGGTCACTCTGGTTCTTCTGCGGATATCCCCATTTCTAAGTTTATCACACAAAGAAACTCCGAGCATAGCCCTCTCCATAGCTCGCTGAGCGACCTTGAGCTTCCTTATCCGACCAGCAGTAAAGGACCACGTCTCAGTTCCGTATGTCATCACTGGCAACACGCACTGGGTGTACAGTCTCGTTTTCAAGTTTTGAGGTATACCTGACGAGAAGATGTGCCGTAATTTCCCGAACGCTGCCCAACCGAGTTGAATCCGTCGATTGACCTCTTGGTCGAAGTTGGACTTACCTAGTCGGACTATTTGTCTCAGGTAAACATACTCGTATACAACTTCGAGCTTCGTGCACCCAACAACTACCGGCATAGGTGTGACATGGACATTTAACATAATCTTTGTTTTGTCCATGTTCATCTTAAGACCTATCCGTTGGAAAACACTATTGAGGCCATTGAGCATAGTGCTTAGGTCCTCCAACGATTCTGCCATAAGAACTATATCGTCGGCAAATCAAAGGTGAGTGATGTACTCGCCATTGATATTAATACCGTATCCTTTCCATTCCAGAAGCTTGAAAACGTCTTCCAATGCAGCGGTGAAGAGTTTCGGGGGTGTAACGTCACCCCGTCTTACATCTCTCTGCAATTGGATAGGTTTCGTACTCTGCTTCTGTATTCGGTTAGCTATCGTAGCCCTACTGTACAAGCATTTCAGCACTTTGATATACCGACAGTCAATTTGGCACCGCTGTAGGGACTGCAGCACCACCCGAATTTCGACGGAATCAAAGGCTTTCTTATAGTCCACATACGCTAGACATAGTGGCAAATTGTACTCCTCGGACTTCTGTACAATTTGCCGAAGGGTCTATGGTACTGAAACCTTTTCGGAAACCAGCTTTTTCGGGGGGCTGGAAGTCGTCAAGTCTGCGCGCGAGACGATTCGTAATGACTCTCAAAAACAGCACGTAGACACGGCTTAGAAGGGAAATCGGTCTGTAGTTCTTCAAGAGAGCGTTGTCAACTTTCTTGAAAAATAAGACCACCGCACTTCTACTCCACGCCTCCAATGTAGTGCCACCATGGAGGTCGGAATTAAAGAGATTCCGTGGAATAAAGAGCTTCTGAAGAACTTCAAGTACCGGTTTTCCACCCGCTTTCAGAAGCTCCGCTGTAATCCATCCTCGCCTGGGGCCTTGCCATTTTTAAGGTGCTGGAGAGCCATTCTAATCTCGCTCAGACTGACGACCGGGATATCATCGGAAAAGCGTCGGATAAGACTCGCTTTTGGATCGTTACTCACACTTAGGTGTGGCTCCAACGATGATGTGTACAGCTGCCCATAGAACCTCTCAATCTCACTCAAAATCTCAGGTGTCCCGGAAACGACGCTGCTACACTCGGTCTTCAGCTTCGACAGTTGGCTCTTTTTGGCAGACAGATCTCTAGCAAAGACTTTGGAGCCCTAGTTCCGCTCGATCGCTTCTTTAATACGAGCAGTATTAAAGTTGCGTAAGTCCCGCCGCATAAATTTGGAGATCTGTCTGTTCAGTTGCATGTATGCTGTCAAATTTACTGAAGACTGCAGCTTCATATTCCGTCTAACAGCCATGAGATTAAGAGTGTGAGCAGTGAGTTTTTGTGTTCTTCTGCGGCGGGTCTTGCAAAACTTAGCTCCGACCACATGGACAGTTTCCACGAGCTTGTCGTTCATATCGTTCACTGCATTGCAATCTTCTAGGCACTGCAAACAGTTTTGTAGCTCGAGCTGAAAGGTTTCGGGTCTTTGGATTAGAGCACAAGGGGGACGGAGCGTTGACTTCATTAGACGTGACCTCTCCAACTTAACGTTTAGGTTCAGTGTGCCTCTCACCATTCGGTGATCGCTGCCGGTTTTTCACCCTCGCGATCACTAAGACATCACTGAACAGTTGTTGGCTAGACGTCATAATGAAGTCAATGTCATTTTTTTCGAACCGTCTGGGCTCGACCAGGTCCACTTCCTGTGGGGCCGCTTCTGGAAGAAAGAGTTCATCATAAAGAGTCCCTCTTTTCCATGAAGTCGGCCAGGTGCTGGCCCCTTGGGTTCCGTTGCCCTATTCCAAAATTCGCTACTTTCAGCTCATCGTTCTCTCTTGTGCCTAGTTTCGCGTTAAAGTCTCCCATTAAGACCGTATAGTGGGTTTTGGAGGAATGCGTGGCTCTAGAGATATCCTCATATATTTCCACCACCCTCCTCATCGGGGTGTGCTGAGGTTGGTGCGTAAACCTGTATGACCTTCAGCGAATATCGTTTTAATGATTCTGAGTATAAGGTACGCAACCCTCGTCGACACACTCCCAATCTTTACAACGTTGTTAACGAGAGACTTGTGGACGATAAATCCGACACCTCCTTGGGACAGATGGTCGCCCTCCCGGTGATAGAACAAATTGCCGGATTCGAGGATTACCGTGTCCTCCCCCTCTCCTCGGACTTCGGATAATCCTATGACATTCCAGCGCAACTTGTCTATCTCTTCTTCCAGCTCCAGGATCTTCTCGTCAGTCCTCAGGGTGCGTGTGTCGAGTCGTCGTAGGTGGCAACCGAATCTCCACCGGAGATTCTTAGAACCCCCTGCCCCGCCGTTACCATGGTCTCCACCGTAGCCAGGAATAGCGGGGCCGCCGGGGACTGGAGGCCGTCTCTTTGTTACTTTCATGGGGGATATATTGCCCTAGTTGCCACGCTTGGTGAGCGGGTTGACAACCGCAGTTTTATTATTGTTGTTTTGTTGTTATCAGAAAGATGCTGCTGCCCATCCTCTACCTCAGTTTCCCTCTGTTGCCTTTTACAACACGAACGGGAAAATATGGGGTAGTGAGTATTCTTACCCGCCACTACACGGTTTCATTGCCAATATAAAATGATCATTTACAAGTATATAAGCTATAAACAATGTAAACCTCGAATGTCTGTGTTATTAATATTAATGTTTTTCGATTAGATTACAGCTTTAGCAGTAACTAACCTTTCTAACCTTTTTGTTAGAAAGGAAGGTTAAATTGTTGCACGAACGTGTAATTTTTTTTTAAACCTCCTCATCTTATTTACTACTTTTCAAATCACTTATCAGACCACAAATTGAATATGCAACGCAAGTATGGAACCACTATTATAATAAATACGGTGAACTTCTAGAATCATTAGAAGCAAAGTTTCTTCGTTTTATAAATTATAAATGTTACCACGCTAAATCATCGTATCGCAACTTATTAAAAAAGTTTTCAATTCATATTTTAAAAGCAAGAAGAATATACTTTGATCTAATACTATTATTCAAAATAATTTGAAATGATTTAGATTGTAGTGAACTACTTAACAAAATATATATCCGTGTCCCTAGTCGTTCTCAACGCATTAGAGACGTGTATACACATAAATTGTTTGCGCCTAAACTTTGTTAAACCAATGCAGGTAAACGCGCCCCATTAAGACGTATTATGAAAGTATATAACATGAATTTTTCAAATATTGATCTATTCACTTCATCACAGTTACAATTTTGCAAGAACGTTCTAAGAAAGTTGGTAGACGTTCAATAGTATCTTAAAATATTTTACAAGATAAATTTGTACTCTTAGCAATTTTTTTTCCTTTTGTATCATTTTGATTTTATGTTACTAAGTACTGTCAATTTTATTTTATTTTCCCTTTTTCACTTATACTCTGTTTATTGTGCATTTATTATTTACTGTTACCAATTTAATATTAATTTGTAGATAACGGTGCTGGTTAAATAATGACTAATATTATTTATATAATGTTATTTGGTTTAAGCATTATTATGTAATTGTTTGTTGTCCTGAATAAACTAAAAAAAAATATAGCAAATATAATTAAGTTTATTTATGAAATAAGTAACGTATTTTCTTTCGGAAGAGAAATCGTTTGCTTAAGGACTCATTAAACAATCAACATAAATTGTGGAAAAATTATTCTTAATAACCATGAGTTCGAAAGTTTTCATTTTAACTTAATAAGATTTTTCGAAATGTGCATTTTTAATAGGATATAAATCACTTTTTCCTTTATAATAATATTTTGCAAACGAGAAGGACAACTTCCACCAATTTCCACCCGATAGTAAAAGCTTAATTGGGTAAAACTACTAGGTATATCCATCAACGACCTACCTCAGTTCAAGGAGGTGAAAACTAAGGCGGAAACGACTTCGTTGTATGATGATAAAGAAGATGGTGATGAAAGTGAAGCAAGTAAGTGGACCATATTTTTATACAACAAGACACAGACCTTTACATCTATCCTCTATTAAGAATCTAAATGCAGTTGCGTTGTCAACCCTGAGGACTAAAACGGAATGCCTCGTTTCCAGTAAAAAGGGTCTCCCAACACCACTACACTAGGAAACACACACCACCGACGACAGTACAACACGTGTTTTGCCTCTACACGAGGCGTCTTCAGGTGAGCTAGACTCTGCGGTGGCTGACCGCTAAGTCAGCGGCGAGCCAAAACAACTCCTATTTATACAGACCGCTGACGCAAACGCTCCCTACTTAAGAATCGAGCGACCGCGTCATGCGATAAAATATGCGACCAATCACCGTTGGACTTACGCAGCCGTTTGTAAAATAAAAAACAAACCGCCGCGCAACGCCCGCCTAACCTCCAACCACGAAACCAATCGCCGATCACCGTGAGGGTGACAAACGGCCATATTGCGAGGCTGTCTGTTATTAAAGAGCAGGCTTAAAGATATTCAAGAGAGGTGAGCTAGAAATATTTGTTTGTTCATTCAACTGTGCAACGTTACTATTATTACTTTTTAATATCTCTAACTGTAATCTGGGATCCACTCTAAGTCCCATTATGGCAGATATTTTCATGGATAATTTCGATTAACAACATATAGTTGTCAAAAAAAACACACACAACCTAGCCAACGACCACTCCTTTAAAGTCTTACATACGTGTAATAAAGGGCTGCGGCTGTGTGTGCTGGAACAGTTAGAGATATTAAAAAGTAATAATAATACCGTTGCATTGCTGAATGATCAAACAAATGTTACTAACTCACCTCTCTTAAATATCTTTAAGCCTGCTCTCTAATAATAGAGAGCCTCGCAATATGGTCGTTTGTCACCCTCACGGTGATCGGCGATTGGTTGCGTGGTTGGAGGGTAGGCGTTGCGCGGCGGTTTGTTTTTAATTTTACAAACGGCTGCGTAAGTCCGGCGGTGATTGGTTGCATGTTTTATCGCATGACGCAGTCGCTAGCTTCTTAAGTAGATAGCGGTTGCGTCATCGGTCTGTATAAAAGGCACTTGTTTTTGACTCGCCGCTCACTTAGCGGTTAGTCGCCGTAGAGTCCATATCACCTGAAGATGCCTCGTGTAGAGGCGAAACACGTGTCGTATTATCGTCAGTGGTGTGTCTTGCCTAGTGTAGTGGTGTTGGGAGTAGCGGTGCTGGGATTAGTGGTGACGGAGATAGTGCACGCAATTGAGGGAGGGCGGGAGGTGCTCTTCAAACTAGGTAAGACACATCATTTTATTTTATAACGCGGATATTTGCAAAGTAAATTTTTCTAAAAGCTTTTATATAATGGATTTCCGCAAAGTAACGCCTGATTCTATTAATTTTATAGTTGTCAATCAAAATACCTTATACTACTATCGATAAGTAGACGACAAAATTATTTGCTGGACTGGCATAAGGAAACAACTGGATGTTTTCTTCATTAAATAAATAGAGTTCACGACAAAATTAAATTTAAACTTGAATTAGAACAAGATTGTTCCCGTAATTTCCTCTACTTAACAATAACAAGAAAAGAATCGTCACATGTTTTCCGAATGAAAAAAAAAGATAATGTAAAGGGATGCAACATCTCTTCGCATTGCCAATGAATCGAAAGGACGACGATTCGAGCCGCTCTGCGCTGGATGCAGTCAAGTGGAAGGAGGTGGCACTGGGGAGCCCCTGCCCAGAGATGGGAACAGTATTCCATGTGAGGCCGAACCTGCGCCTTGTAAAGTTGCAGGCGGTGTGCCGGCATGAAATACTGTCCCGCTCTGCTGAGCACGCCAAGCTTTTTAGAGGCCAATTTGGCCTTGTCTTCCAAGTGACCTCGAAATTGTACGTCACTTGATATGTCGACTCCGAGGATTCCGATACTGGCTGAGGCAAGAAGGGGAATGCCTTGAAACTGAGGAGATACGATAAAAGGGTTCTTTTTAGCGGTAAACGCGCAAACTTGTGTCTTCTGAGGATTAAACTGGACAAGATTTAGTCGCCCCCAATCCGAGACTTTGTTCAGCAAAGACTCGACTTCAGACACAAGTTTGTTCCGGTACTCGGCAACGTTTTTCCGAGAAATATTGGCACGGCCGGTGTATAGAGCATCACCAGTGCTGTCATCCGCATAGCAATGAATGTTACCAGTTAGCAACATATCATTGATATGCAGAAAAAACAACGTTGTTGAAAGCACACAGCCTTGTGAAACACCAGCGTTAATAGGCTCGTAGTTGGAGCATGCACCGTCTACAACCATTTTGATGCTCTAATCTGCAAAGAAGCTGGTGATCCAATTGCACAATTTCTCGGGAATCCCATAGGAAGGGAGCTTCGAAAGAAGCGCTTTGTGCCAGACCCGATCGAAGGCCTTCGCAATATTCAAACTAACGGCCAACGCCTCCCCCTTGGACTCTACTGCCTCCTCCCATCTATGAGTCAGGTAGAACAGAAGATCATCAGCTGATCGACCCCGACGAAAACCGTATTGGCGGTCACTAATCAACTGGTGATCCTCAAGGTTCCGCATGAACCTTGCAGTTAATGATGGATTCTATTATTTTGGAAAACAAGGAGGTGATAGCGATAGGTCTGTAATTGGACGGGTTTGAGCGGTCGCCTTTTTTAGGGATCGGGTGGACAAAAGCTGTCTTCCATGATTTCGAGACTACGCCTAGGGAGTAGGAGTACCCGAAAAGATGCGTTAGGATCGGTGCCAACTCCGGATCACACGTCCTCAGCACAACTGGGGGGATTCCGTCAGGCCCACTCGACTTCTGGATGTCCAGAGTGCTTTGCGAACCGAGCGCTGTGTGACCGCACATCCGGCATGGAGCATTCACACCGCGGGATGGTGGGCGGTGTATTTTTACCCGTCATCAAGAGTCAAATTGGACGCAAAAAGGGAGTCTAAAAGGTCGGCTTTGTCTTTTGCGGCTTAGGCCAGTGAGTCGTCCTCCCTATGCAGAGATGGTAGTGATGGCTTACAGAAATTCCCTTGGAAAGCCTTGCCGAAAGACCAGAATGCACGGATTTCCGAAGAAAGGCGAACTAGTTTCTCGCCAATTCTGCCTATGTGCTCTGACTTTTCCTTAGCAATAACTTTATTGAAGGACCTGGAGACGAAGTTATATTTATTTTTAAATATGCTGGTTTTTACATCCCGAGTCGCCGAAGCCGCAGCCCAGGCTTGATAACACTCCTGCTTACTGCATAATGCAGTTTTACAGGAGCAACCAAACCAAGGCTGAGATCTGCCTCTGATGAGTACCACAGATGATGAAATAAATAGTTCCATTCCCTGTAGCACCACATCAGTGACAGAGTCAGCAACAGCGCTGGGATCATCCGGCAAGAAGCAAACTATAGATAGGATGCAAAGAAAGACCGCATTCCATCCCAATCCGCCGACCTGTAATACGGCGACGACTTAAAGAACGCAACCGTGAGTGGAGCGTGAGTGGCACCACACTCCGGATCAGACAATGGTCCGAAAAGCCGAGAGGGGCTTCGACGGAAACCTGATATCCGTCCGGATGAGAGGTCAGCAGAAGGTCCAAAAAGGGAAGGTGTATGATCCTCCACATCTGGAATCCGCGTAGGCGAAGTAACCAGTTATGTCAGACCATATTCCAAAGCAAAGTCATAAACAGATTTTCCCGCATGGTCGGATAAACGTGAACCGAGTCATTCGGCGTGGTGGGCGTTAAAATCGCCAAGGATCACGATCTCTGCGGATGGGACCCGTTGTAGCAAGGAATCTGTAGCTATTTGGACGTGGTCGGTGAGTCGGTTAGTTTCGGCATTACCGCTATGGGACCTATAGAGGCACCCTTAGACGCGCGGATGGTCGTCGCTGTCTACGCGAAGTAAAAGAATGGACAGGTCCGAACCTTCAAGACTGCCGAGGCGTCGAGAACAGATGTCCTCTCTGACATATACGCAAACTCCAAAGTGTTGCCCAAATGCAAGAACAAGACGAGACTTAGCCAGTCTTGGTCTTGGTCTTGCGCCAATACACCTGGTCTTGTTCTTGGTCTTGGTATTGCACTCTCAGTCTTGTTCTTGGTCTTGGTCTTGCAGCAAGAGTCTCGCAAGTCTCGCAAGCCTATTGCTATTTATTAAACGTTGCTTTAGATCTTAGAACAACTTAACACAGTAGGCACATTTTGAGCTTGAATTAACATAGCCATAGAAAGACCAACCAAATTAATAAATGTCTAAACATTTAATGAGAAATTCGAAAAATCAACTAATACCGGGTGGGGTTTGAACCCACGACCTAAGCGATCCGTGCCGATGCTCTAACCAACTGAGCTGTCTACCATGTCTCACGGCCACGGGTGTTAGTCTGTTTTAAAGATGAGACGTATTTACGCTACCAGGTTTTAAAACCAAGTATTCACTTCAAAGTACGGCGTCCTGGTACGAGCAAAAAATACTTGCAAGTATGAAAATACTTGCATAGGAAAATTATCCATATCTCAATAGTAGTAAGAAACTCAATCGTATTTGTGAACGAAAAATAGTAATAGTAGGATAACATGGAATACGGGTGAAATTCCTATGCAAGTATTTTCAAAATTTTGACGCAACGGCTGGACATGTCCCTCGCGTCGCAATGAGACGTATTTACGCTACCAGATTTTAACTTTAAAGTACGGCGCCCTTTTACGACCAAAAAATACTTGCAAACATGAAAATACTTGCATAGGACAATGATCCATATCACAATTGTAATAAGAAATTCAATCGTATTTGCGAATGACAAATACTTTGAACTTCAAAGTATCTTTTTAATTTTTACGACTTTGCTCCTTAGTAATAGTAGCCTAACATGGAAAGTGGGTCGAATTCCTATGCAAGTATTTTCAAACTTTGACACCGCGGCTGGACACGTCGCGTAAATAGTAGGTAAGTAATAAGAATTATGTTTATATTCGAGGAAGTAAAAGTTTTGTTACGATTTTTTGTAAATTCAATTGTTATTGTGAACTCATTACGTAACCTACTGACCGTGTCCTAATTTTTAAATAGTTATTTCGCGTGTATATTGAATTGAGAGACAATTTTAAAACTTTTATTAATTAAGAGTCCTAAACCGAAAAGTAGGAAGGAAAGATTTCATTTCGTTAACAAGAAAATTGAAAACGTTCAGTATAAAATTTTGCCCGAATCAATTTAGGCATTCATATATATATATATATATTGACATTAACAAATACTTTCAAGTATTTTTAAAACCTGGTTTTCGACCCTGGTATTTTTCCATACTCGTACATAGAAGCCCTGGTATTAAATTTTGCAAGTATGTCTCATCTCTAGTCTGTTTCTTAATAAACGTTTACATTTAATAAGCTTACGTGTGCTAAAACTTAGTCAAAACATATAAAAAACAAATTAATGACATTAACTTGACTGTATTATAAAGAACATTATCTGTCTAGAAAGAGATTGATAGACCCTTATATGAAATGGAATAAAAGAGTTATACAATTTACCATTTATTTAAATAAAAAAAAAATACAATACAAATTAAATTAAATTAGAATTACATTTTAACAGTGGTAGAGCCAGGCAGCAGCTTTTGCTGTCGCACGGATGGGCCGGCTCGAACCGGGGTGGTACCACGACCTCACAGAAAACCAGCGTGAAGTAGAGGTTTACCTCTGCGTTTCGCTTGGTGAGTGCAGGTGGCCGGAAGCCCTTTTTACTGGAAATGAGGCATTCCATCTTAGTCCTCACGGGTGACAACGCATCTACATTTTGATTTCTAATAGAGGATAGATGTAGATGTCTATGGGCCGCAGCAGGCACTTGCCGTCGGGTGGACTGTGTGCTCGTTTGTCACCCTTATCCTATAAAAAAAAATACATAATAGTACACAACAGCCTAAGGGAGTGAAATGGGAGTTGGAAGTTTGTATGAAAGTCCTACGTTTTTGAAGTTAGAGACCCGAAAATCGGCATTAAAGTTATAAGTTTTCAATAATAAAATCCTGAATAAGCTGTTTTACGAAATCCTAACCCTAAGGGGGTGAAATTGGGGTAAAATGGTAACCATTTAACCATGCAACCGGTTAACCATGCAAGTCCTATTTTTTTAAAGTATAGATATTAAGATCGACATTTACTTTATTAGTTTTAAATAATAAATACTTGCATAGTTAAGCTTTACCTATATAGCGTCTTTATACTTAGGTAAGACTTTTGCAATGGAAAAATTTCAAAATCTCATAGGAAATCAGATATTGTACGCGGACGAAGTCGCGGGCGGCCGCTAGTTACATAATATATGTGTTATGTAATTGTGTGATAAGTATATTTTTTCTTACCTGTCCACTTTTTCCGGTGGTTATTAAAAAACTTGTGATATCTCCACTTAATTTTGGTTTTTCAGGAAGAAATATTTGTGATTCCTTTTTGTGGAAAGATATTAGATGCTTCCTTAAGCCTGAAGTGTTTCTGTTTTTTATTTTTATTTCAACCTTTTTATGTTGGCATAATTTACACAAAGCAATTTGGGATGCATGGATTATGTCGAAAAACTCATCAAATTTGCTTTAAGGTCTTTTAGATCTATAACTCCAACTCTCACTACTCCGACTAGAACTATTCGACTCTTCGTCACTCATGTTAAATTGTAAACTTATCAGTCCGAGAACAACAAGAATTAGAGTAAAAACAATTAATACATTAGACTCGAAGCAAAGCTCAATTGGGAATGACTGGAATTAAAATAAATACTACTATTTGTAAGTACACGCCGAAAGACCGACAAAGGAAAGTTCGGCATTCTTTGATAAAAATAACGATTCTTCAGAAGATTAATAAAGTAAATGCATTGCCAGATAGGTATAGTGTGCCTACGTAAAAATTAAATGTAAATGTGTAAATAAAATTGTGTATATTATGTTCTTCTTGTGATTGAATTAATCTACGTTAATTACATTAAATTTGCCTTCACTCGTTTGAAATTCAAAATTCAAATATGTTTTATTCAAGTAGGCATAAAAAATACACTTTTCAACAGTCATTTAATCACTGTTTTCCCCAATTTTTTCTTTTCCGTGTCCAGGGGTTCTGATTCTATTGAGAAGAATCATGGAAGAAAGTAAGAAACTCAGTAGTTGCTCTTTTCAAAATATTTTTACAATAGTACTATAATTATGTAAAGCGATTAGTCAAACATAAAATGTCAAATGTATATGTAGATACCAAATCGGTTTAGAAATTTACAGTTAGTCTTGTGTAGTACGAGAGGTCAGTTCCAAGCATTTTTGTCTGACTTAAATTGAAAAGGTGAAAGATCTAACATTTCTTTTGGAATCTTATTATAAAAGCGTATATCGCTACCCAAGAACGCATTATACAATATGTAACGTAATTAACGCAAACCCTCAGACACCCCAATTAGTATATTATGTTATAATCATATAATGATTATAACAAATAAACTAATATATACATACACTGACTTTTCAATTAAACATGTTTATGCATTGATTATTTATTAAATTAGTTATACTAATTCCGGAACAATGTTGTGGTCACAGTATAAATCCACGAACGCACGCCGTCGCTTACGTAGGTATAGGTTTTGAGGGTCTTTCTATCACAGTAGGTACCTATTCGCTCGCTTTCGAGACGATTTAACGCCGTCGCCGCTTGTCACAACTGTAGATAGGTATTAGTGCCGTAAAAAGCCGACAATACAAATACACATTTGTTTATGTTAAAGAAATACCTACCTATGAACACTAACTGATGTTCGTACTCCGACCATCGAGTTGTTTATTTAAGTCTAGTAAACATTTGATCGCATCTTTCGATCACATTTTTCAACCATTGGACTTTCGACTCTGAACAATTTGTTTATTGATTATGATACAATATCAATAGGCAATATTCGTTACAAAATGTTATAATTTGCATAACATTTGAATTGTAATTGTAAATAATAACAAACTGCTAAAACTAAGAGGCAATACGAAAACATAATTCAAAGTCGGTGTGTTTAAAAAATGTGAATCAAGATTACAATAATTTTAAGAATCAAATATTTAACTTACTGATAGCCTAATCTCTCATGCAACGTTGTATTTTAATACATTTTTAAAATTTCCACCACGGCTCCGTGGCGCAGTGGCTTAGCAATTGAGTTGCAGCGCTAAGGACCGCGGGTTCGAATCCCGCATGGAACAATATTTGTATGGCCTACAAATAATTGTTTTGGGTCTGGATGTTTGTCCTTGTGAAATTTATGTTTGTACATTGCCCCCACAATACAAGAGAAAATCCTAGTGTGGAGGTTACGTTTTAAAAAAAGAAAAAGAAAGAAAATAATTAAGAAAGCAATTCAGTGTCATTTTTCACTATTCTAAAATCGTTCACTCATAGAATTAATTTATCTCACTAAAATAAACTAATGATTTAATACGTATTAATACAGAAACAGAAACAGAAACTTTTTTATTCAATATTGATTATAAATAATACTTATTAAAAGTCACTCTTTTGTTTGATTACCACTGGTTCGGAAAAAACCTCTGTCCTGGGAAGAACCAGCAAGAAACACAGCGGGACTTTTTTTTATAAATAACAGCTTACAATCATGATGTTACACAAATTAACAACATAACAAATTAGAAATAGCTTGGTAGCGATCACCTCATTTCCAGGGGTTATTATCATCCATAAATTCCTTAATATTATAATAACCCTTTTTATACAAACTTAGTTTAATAAAGTTTTTGAACTTTGAGCAGGTCAAATTTTGTACATTTTCTGGAATTTTGTTGTAAAAGCGTATACATCGCCCCAAGAATGAATTACTGACTCGATGGAGTCGAGTAACTGGTACTACTAGCTTGTGTCTGTTCCTAGTATTTACAGAATGAATATCACTTATTTTTGTAAAACTACTTTTATTTTTGTGTACGTACATTACATTTTCATAGATGTATTGAGAGGCCAAAGTTAATATATTAATTTCCTTAAATTTTTGTCGCAGCGACTTTTTAGGCTTTAAATCATAAATTGATCTTATGGCCCTCTTCTGTAAAACAAATATAATTTCAGTGTCAGCTTCGTGTCCCCATAGCAAAATACCATAGGACATTATGCTATGGAAATAGCTAAAGTAAACTAGTCTAGCTGTTTCAACACTAGTTAGACTTCTAATCTTTTTTACGGCATATGCTGCAGAACTAAGTCTGTTTGCTAGTTTTGATATATGGGGGCTCCATTGAAGCTTCGCGTCTAGTGTGATTCCAAGAAAAATGGTGGTATCTACAAGACTCAGTTTCTCCCCATTTAAAATTACATTAGTATTTAATTGTTTGACATTTGGAGTCACGAATTTCATACATTTTGTTTTTGTACCATTTAAATGCAAATTATTAACTTTGAACCAATTTAATAATTTAGATATAGGATTATTTACTTCGTCATATTTTAGCAATTGTCAACTTAATTTGAAAATTAAAGAAGTGTCATCTGCAAATAATACTACATCATGGTTATTCCCTACTATGTAAGGTAAGTCATTAATGTACACAAGAAACAGAAAGGGGCCGAGAATCGAGCCTTGAGGCACGCCCATTTGTACCATCGACCCGGAAGAGCTCATATTGTTTATGACAACTTTTTGCGTTCTCTTACTTAAATATGAAATAATTAATTTAAGAGCATCACTTCTTACACCGTAGTGTTGAAGTTTCCTGATTAATGTTTCATGGTGAACACAATCGAAGGCTTTGGATAGGTCACAAAATATACCCAAAGCATCCTGTGAATTCTCCCATGCATTAAATATATATTTAATTAGCTCAACACAGGCATCAGTTGTCGAGCGACCCCTTGTGAAACCAAATTGATTTTTATGAAGTAAATTATTTATATTAAAAAAAATTAACATTTGATCAAGAACAATTTTTTCAAAAATCTTACTAAGTGTTGGTAGCATAGAAATAGGTCTAAAATTGGCGGGGTCTAATGTACTACCAGATTTAAATAAAGGTATTACTTTACTATGCTTCATTAAATCAGGAAACACACCAGATTCGATACTAGTATTAAAAATAATAGCTAAATGCGCGATTGTATCTATTATAGACGCAATAACTTTAACGGAAATCCCCCACAGATCCCCAGTTTTCTTAACATCAATAGTTTTAAAATATTTTACAATATCTTTTGATGTCACTTTATGAAATGTAAAATACTTTGTACACGCATTTACATTTTGTTTAAGTAATGATTCGGCGACGGCAGGAGAAGAATTCAGTGACTTAGTGGTCAATATCGGAATATCAGTAAAATATTTCTCAAAAACCATTGCTACGTCCTGATCTGATACAGTTAATTTGTTGTTAACACTTAACTGGTAATTTGAATTGCGAGAGTTGATCTTACCAGTTTTACTATTAATTATACTCCATGTCATTTTAATTTTATTGAAAGCCGTCTTAATTTTGTTGCTCAAATGCAAAGACTTGGCTATGGAGCACACTCTTTTAAATATTTTTGAATATTTTTTTACATATTCCCTAAATTCGATGCTATGATTATATGACCTTCCATGGTAAATATCATATAACTTATGCCTGCTCTTATGGACTCCTACTGTCGCCCATTCACTGAATGACTTCCGACTGTTCAAGGATAATGTTTAAGAAGTAAAAGTATTATTAAATTCATTGCAAATAAGCTTAAATAATGTTCCATACAAAAATTTGGATCATTTTGGTATGAAAGTGATGGAAGTTTTTTCACTATGTTACTTCTAAATTTCTCCAAGCGACGTGCATTTACTGGAACAGACACAACTTTCTCATCTACTTGCTTTTTGTGAACATAAGGTAACGAAACTACTTGTCCACAGTGATCAGTACTTAATTTTTGAATTATACATTTATGCAACGGCTTCACATTTGTAAAAATGTTATCTATACATGTTGCACTAGATTGAGAAATACGCGTTGGCTCTATAAATAAATTAAAAAGACCATATGATTTAAACAATGATCTAAATTTAATATTGATGGAGGAAGCTTCTAGGAGATTGATATTAAAGTCTCCACATATTACAACAGATTTATTCTGTTTATTAAGCTTAGCAAAAACTTCCTCTATAATGTTTTCAAAAGTATCATATGTACAACATGGGGGTCTGTAGACGCTCACAACAATGAGGTGCTCAAACTCAACACATGCCATTTCTACAGTTCGCTCAACAGAGAGGCTCACAATATCTTTACGTTCTTTAAATGATAATAATTTACTAGCTAATATTAAGGATCCACCTCTTAAAACCGTATCTCTATTGAAAGAACTGACCACCTGGTGATTACTGAAGTTAAACATTAAATTATGAGCTTTTAACCAATGTTCAGTAATACATAAAATATGAATATTGTTGCTATTTAAGAACAACTCAATTTCTAGCTCTTTGCCTATCATGTTCATAGGTGAACACTAACTGATGTTCGTACTCCGACCATCGAGTTGTTTATTTAAGTCTAGTAAACATTTGATCGCATCTTTCGATCACATTTTTCAACCATTGGACTTTCGACTCTGAACAATTTGTTTATTGATTATGATACAATATCAATAGGCAATATTCGTTACAAAATGTTATAATTTGCATAACATTTGAATTGTAATTGTAAATAATAACAAACTGCTAAAACTAAGAGGCAATACGAAAACATAATTCAAAGTCGGTGTGTTTAAAAAATGTGAATCAAGATTACAATAATTTTAAGAATCAAATATTTAACTTACTGATAGCCTAATCTCTCATGCAACGTTGTATTTTAATACATTTTTAAAATTTACACCACGGCTCCGTGGCGCAGTGGCTTAGCAATTGAGTTGCAGCGCTAAGGACCGCGGGTTCGAATCCCGCATGGAACAATATTTGTATGGCCTACAAATAATTGTTTTGGGTCTGGATGTTTGTCCTTGTGAAATTTATGTTTGTACACTGCCCCCACAATACAAGAGAAAATCCTAGTGTGGAGGTTACGTTTTAAAAAAAGAAAAAGAAAGAAAATAATTAAGAAAGCAATTCAGTGTCATTTTTCACTATTCTAAAATCGTTCACTCATAGAATTAATTTATCTCACTAAAATAAACTAATGATTTAATACGTATTAATACAGAAACAGAAACAGAAACTTTTTTATTCAATATTGATTATAAATAATACTTATTAAAAGTCACTCTTTTGTTTGATTACCACTGGTTCGGAAAAAACCTCTGTCCTGGGAAGAACCAGCAAGAAACACAGCGGGACTTTTTTTTATAAATAACAGCTTACAATCATGATGTTACACAAATTAACAACATAACAAATTAGAAATAGCTTGGTAGCGATCACCTCATTTCCAGGGGTTATTATCATCCATAAATTCCTTAATATTATAATAACCCTTTTTATACAAACTTAGTTTAATAAAGTTTTTGAACTTTGAGCAGGTCAAATTTTGTACATTTTCTGGAATTTTGTTGTAAAAGCGTATACATCGCCCCAAGAATGAATTACTGACTCGATGGAGTCGAGTAACTGGTACTACTAGCTTGTGTCTGTTCCTAGTATTTACAGAATGAATATCACTTATTTTTGTAAAACTACTTTTATTTTTGTGTACGTACATTACATTTTCATAAATGTATGGAGAGGCCAAAGTTAATATATTAATTTCCTTAATTTTTTGTCGCAGCGACTTTTTAGGCTTTAAATCATAAATTGATCTTATGGCCCTCTTCTGTAAAACAAATATAATTTCAGTGTCAGCTGCGTGTCCCCATAGCAAAACGAAATGTATGAAAACACAATATATCTCACAAGTAATACATTTTATATTGAATTAGATTGTTTAGTGCGATTGCCAAGTCAATCTATGTATCAATCTAAGGACTGAATAAATTAACCGACTTGGTATTACATGGATATCACAACTTTTTACGGTAGAAGGACTGAGATGCGAGACTTGGCTTTTTTACAAGTTATGTTTTTGATGGCATCTCATTTCTTTTGGTAGATAGTTATATCTAGGTAGCTATTTACACCTATTATTCCATTATACATAAATATAGGTACAGATTCATTCACTGCAAATGTAACTTTGTAATACTATATGTTTATATGGGATTACAAAGTTATTTATGCAGTTGGTGTATCTCAAAAACTGGAACGAAATTGTAAAATATTGTAATTTTTACTTAATTTATATATTAAACAATAATTGTATTCCAAATTTGAAGTTTCTATGTCTACTAGAAGTGCCTTAGAGTTTTAATGATCTGTCAGTCAGTGAGTGACAAAATTAAGAAACTTTGACTAGTTATAATTCTTAAACTACTAGTTCAAATTTAATGAAATTTGAAATATACCGAGTTTGTACAATGCCTACTTGGTTAGTAAAAATTCAGGTTTCTAGTTTTATCCATAACGAAGTTATAGGGTTTCGGAAATGGTCTGAACTGCTTCGAGAAAAGGATGGTACGGCCGTGCCGCTTTTTTGCTCGACTTGGCGGGGGCACTGCCGTGCCCCCAGATAACCGACAAAAACGTCTGGGATTATTGTTTTTGAATTATATAAAAACTAAATTAAATGATAAAAAAGAAATCAAGTTGCCAAAAAAACATTTTTTTGGAATTTTTTTTTTTTGCAAATGTTGTATACTGCGCAGTAACAAAATAACCGCAAACGGTCAGCCAGACTCGCGGGACTGGATTCGCCAATTGACGAAATTATATTTTATCACAATTTCAACTTGCCCAAAGGACCTTCCCAAAATTCGTCGCCAGCTCTCATACTATAAATCTTTATAAGCGGTGCAGAAGGCGCGGAAAAATCAGGGCATGTAACTCTATCTTGTTTGCTTGCCATGCCGTATGGTAGCGGCGGTAAGAATTCACACCACGTAGATATCGTAAATTGCCGACTATGACAAATTCAAGAAAAATCTTATGACTCCCGATAGATAGTGGTATCACCATCTCACTTATACCAGACGTAAAAGATCTTATGTATTCACATAAGATTCATACAAACAAGACGTCTGATACGCTTAATAGGCCTACTAAGTGTTACTATTAAACTGAATCCTCTTAACAATGAGGTAGGTACCTGTACACCAGTGAATTTTTACGGGTAGATGAAGAAGATAACTTAAAAATGAAAAAGCTTTATTTTAAATGTTGAACTCAAAATGATACATTTTGATAATTCACTATATTTATGTCTAATAAACATTTCTGTCGATCTTTTTTGGTCACTAATTATATTTGAAACTTAAAATCATTATATAATAATACTTTTTTTTTATGCAATCGATTAAAGATACTCTTAGTAGAGACCAAACAACATAACAAATAAGGGTGACAAACAAGCACACAGTTCACTTGATGGTAATTTATTATTTATTTGGCAAAACACTTTTATATCTTTCCTTCATTAATAAGAATCATTACTTATCTCGCTTATGAACTAACACGGAATGTTTTGTTATCGTTGAAAAGGGTCTTCCGATATTGTCCCTTAACATAAGAAACACGTTTGTGAACGAAGTTCTCCTTTGCGTATACACTTCTAATACTTCGTTGACACCAAAATGGTGCGTATAGCATTTAGAGTTAACAAGGCTTATAAAACATACGGCGTAACCATACCATACCACCATGGTACCATAAAGTGACCACCATTTTGATGTTAACAAAGTTAGCAAATAGGTCTTCAGCACGACTCGATCTATTCGCGATAAAGCTTTAATATAGCTGCAGCGTAATTCTACAAGCATGTTTTCCTTCACCGGCGAGCAAATCAAATTGAGATCAACAAAGTACTATCACCCTAAAAAAATACCCTTTTAAGCACTGTTCGTTATCGAGTATCTTTTAAACCAAAAACAGGAAGAAAAATAAATCTTTAGCGGATCATAAATCAGGAAGTCGTAACAAGATATTTTTGATTTATACTAAAAAGAGCGTTCATCCTATGGATATTTTAATTTTCTCCGATGCCACGCTTGGCAGTCGGGTTGGCAACCACAGTCCCCCCACTGCCGTCTCTTACAACATCCACAATTATGATTAACGGCTCCGTGGCGCAGTGGCTTAGCAATGAGTTGCTGCGCTAAGGGCCGCGCGTTCGTATCCGAAAAGTATTTATATGGCCTACAAATAATTTTTCCGGGTCTGCATGTTTGTCCTTATGAAGTGTATATATGTAAACTGCGACCACGATACAGGAGAAAATCCTAGTGTGGAGGTAACGTTTTCTAAAAAAAAGAAAGATAAAAGAAAGAAACACAAAGATATTAGTTTGATAACATAAAATAATAAAATATTAATAACTCCATTTTCTCATGACCAGTTTCTTTTCGGATAACTGTTTTATTTTTGTAACTTATACTAAGAATCACCAAACGGTATTCGTTGAAGGTCATACAGGTTTACGCACCATCCTCGGTACATCCCGGTGAAGGAAATGTACGAGCATATCTCTGAAGCCATGCATTCCTCCATACGGTGTTAATGGGAGATTTCAACGCAAAACTAGGCACAAGAGAGAACGGTGAGCTGAAGGTAGGGAAATTCGGAAAAGGGCATCGGAACCGAAGGGGTCAGCAGCTGGCCAAATTCATGGAGAAAGAGGGACTATTTATGATGAACTCTTTCTTACAGAAGTAACCCCACAATAAGAGGACCTGGTCGAGCCCCGGCAGGTTGACAAGTAATAAGATTGACTTCATTATGAAGACTAGACGACAACTGCTTAGTGATGTCGCAGTAATTGCGAGGGTGAAAACTGGTAGCGATCACCAAATGGTGAGAGGCACACTGGACCTAAACGTTAAGTTGGAGCGGTCTCGTCTAATTAAGTCAACGCTCTGTCTCCCTCATGCTCTAATCCAAAGTGCCGAAACCTTTCAGCTCGAGTAAAAAACTGTTTTCAGTGCCTAGAAGATTGCAATGCAGTGGACGATATATAGGACAAGCTCATGGAAACTGTCCATGCAGTCGAAGCTAAGTTCTGCAAGCCCCGCCGCAGAAGAACACAAAAACTCTCCGATCACATTCTTAACCTCATGGTTGTTATATGGAGAATGAAGCTGCATTATTCAACAGATTTGATATAATACAGGAAACTAAACAGACAGATCTCCAAATGCACGCGGCGGGACTTACGCAACTTCAATACAGCTCGTATTGAAAATGCAAGCTAACACACACAGGGCTCATAAGTCTTTGCCAGAAATCTGTCTGCCAGAAAGAGCCACAGCATTGTTTCCGGGACACCTGAGATTTGTAGTGGGACTGAGAGGTTTTATGGGCTGCTTTATTCAGCATCGTTGAAGTCACACGCAAATGTGAGTAACAATCAAAGAGCAGGTCTTATCCGACACTATTCCGATGATATATAGGACGTCAGTCAGAGCGCGATTAGAAAGGCTCTCCACATTACGGCACATTACATGGCACATTAAAAACGGAAAGTCCCCGGGCGAGGATGGAATAACAGCGGAGTTTCTGAAAGCAGGTGGAAAACCTGTACTTGAAGTCCTCTTGAAGAAATACAGACCGATTCCCCTTTTGTGCCGCTACTACGTGCTGTTTCCGAGAGTTATTATGAATCACCTCTCACGCATATTTAACGACTTTGCCTAGCGTATTTGGACTATGAGAAAGCCTTTGACTCCATCAAAATTTGGGCGGTGCTACAGTCCCTTCTGCAGTGCCAAGTTGACTGTTGGTATATTGATGTACTAAGTGTTTGCACAGTAGGGCTGCGATGGCTAAGCGAGTACAGAACCAGACTATGAAACCTATGCAACTGCAAAGAAGTGTAAGGCAGGGTCACATTGTATCCCCGAAACTCTTCACCGCTGCATTGGAAAACGTTTTCAAGGGCTGGAATGATACGTTATTAACATCAACGGCATGTTCATCACTGACATTTGATTTGCCGACGATATAGGCCTTATGGCAGAATCGCTGGAGGACCTAAGCTCTATGCTCAATGACCTCAGTGTCTGCCAACGGATAGGTCTTAAGATGAATATGGATATAACAAAGATCATGTGTAATGTCCGTGTCAGACTTATGCTGGTAGTTGTAAGGAGCACTGAGCTCGAAGTTGTGAACGAGTATGTTTACCTGGGATAAATAGTTTGAAATTAGGATATTTTATAATTTCATCAATAGCATCACGTATCATCCTTGGCAGGAATCGATGTTCTTTCGCGAGAATTTGTGCTTTATCAAATCTAATGTAATGGAGGGGCCATTTAGGATGTGATCACAAACAGCAGACTTCCCGGAACGTTGGTGTTTCATTTCAGCTATTGAAATTATAAAAAATCCTAATTTCAATAGAGAGGGGGGCTGGGTACTATTACCTGCTTGGGATCCTGTAATTAATAAAATCAAAACTAAACCCAAGCATACCACTGCAAGACTTCAAGAAACAATAAACTCATTCCTGAACAACCAAGTTATTGCAGTTGTTCATATGCTTCGGTCGAATCTTACCATGATCTGAGCCTGATTCTCGTGTCTTATCCACTCTTCTATAAAAAAAAAACCAAAGGAAATGATTGCTGTGCCCATTAAATAGTTTATTCTAAGAAATAACTTTTAAGCTTCAAATAAATTGTCTGTTTTTCGAAAACCTCTAACATTTTAAAATCTAATGTGTATGTTTGGGATCATAGCCGCCTCTCGAAATTCGTAATACCAACAAGCATCTCGGCGCGTTTTTAAAATGCAAATGAACTCATGGGAAAAAAACCAACAAATGCTTTAAAAGCGACCTTTCATAAAAACGCTATCTCACAGAACATGTCTCGTAAAAATTTATACCCTACCGTAAAAAATGTACTTATATTAAATCAAACATGTTTTTTAGGTTTACAGTGGTAGAACAACTAGTATGTTGTTAATCATTATTTATTTACGGTGTAGAGACATGTTACAACTTTATTGTGGTTGTAATACGAATAGATTGACCCGACTGAGAAAGGACTATGTTCTTACAAAACACTAGCGTAAAATAAAAGCTTAATGCTGTTGTGTTTCTTATGGTGAGTGTAGAGAACCGGAGGCCCTTTTAACTGGAAACGAGGCATTCCGTCTTAGTACTCAGGGGTGACAACGTTGGAGGCGATAGTTCTCGCGCGCCTGCACGAATGGCGCGCGGAGGCACTATGCCGGGGGGAAACCCCGCTGCCGCGGCAAGTTGTCGCGCAGCGGACAGACTTCCGGCATGATCTCATGGCGACATGGAGAGAGCGACTGTCGCAACCCCGTGCTGGGCACGCCACTATAGCGGCGATAACACCCCTCTTTGAGGAGTGGCTTGAGAGACGCCACGGCGTCCTCACCTTCCGCCTGACGCAGGTCCTCACCGGACACGGTGTGTTCGGGAGGTTCCTGCACCAAATCGAGCGGGAGGAAACGCCCGGGTGCTCCCACTGTGAGGATCGACCGGAGGACACGGTGGAGCACACCGTGGAGGTGTGCCCCGCTTGGGCGGAGTACCGCCGTGTCCTCGTAGCGGCGATAGGCGGCGGCGACCTCTCGCGTCCGGCCTTGGTCGAAGCCATGGTCCGGAGCGAGACGGAATGGGATGCCGTCACCACCTTCTGCGAAGCAGTGATGCTAGCGAAGGAGGTGGCGGAGCGGGAGAAGGAGAGAGCAGCAGCTTTCCTTCCTGGCCGCCGCGGGAGACGCCCCGGGCGTCGAGGGCTACGTCGTGGCCCCCAGCCACCGTAGGCGCGGGCCTGTGGACGGCGAGCAATGGGTAGCTCGCCGTCCGTCCGTCTAATGACGACAGGCCGTGTCGACGGCGCGTTTTGTTCCACGCGCGCCTCAATGAGCTGTCAGCAGCATGAAGGGGCCCGCAAGGGCCGACGCCTGCCGGGTCTGCGGGCTGTTCGAAAGAGATACCGCGGCTCCGGAACGTAAGGGCACTGAAGGAACACGGATGGTTTTTAATCAGTAAAAGTCTGACACTCTCTTCCGCTCCACCCAGAGCGAAAGGCGTCATTAGATGATTTTCCATCCGCAAGAAAAAAAAAGGGGTGACAACGCAACTGCATTTAGATTTTTAATCAACAATGTAGGATGTAAAGGTGTCTTATTGTATAAAAATATGGTCCACTTACTTGCTTCACTTTCATCACCATCTTCTTCATCGACGGGTGGATTTTAGTGGACGTGGACTGCTTTCTCGTTTGCTAAATATGATTATAAAGAAAATGGAGATTTATCACCATCATCATCATCATTATCGCCTTTCACAAGTCCACCACTGAACATAGGCCTCCCCCAAGTTATGCAACAAAGCACGGTCTTGAGCCGCCTGCATCCATCGACTGCCTGCATGTTTTACCATGTCGTCATTCCATCTAGTAGGGGGTCGCCCTACACTTCGCCCACCGGCACGAGGCTGCCACTCGAGAACGGCCCATTGCCACTTCAGTTGGCTCCGTTGGGCTGTGTCGGTCACTCTGTTTCTATTGTGGATATCCTCATTCTAAAGTTTATTATGCAAAGAAACCACAAACATAGCCCTCTCCATTGCCCGCTGAGTGATCTTGAGCGTCCTCATACGGCCAGCAGTGAAGGACCACGTCTCCGATCCATAAGTCATCACTGGCAACAGGCACTGGTTGTACAATTTGGTTTTCAGATTTTGAGCTATACCTGATGAGAAGATGTGTCGTAATTTCCCGAACGCTGCCTAGCTGAGTTAAATCCGTCGATTAACCTCTCGGTCGAAGTTGGACTTACCTATAGTTATATTAGTTTTAATTTTATTAATTACAGGATCCCAAGCAGGCGGTACTACCCAGCCTCCCTCTCTAATGAAATTAGGATGTTTTTTAATTTCAAGAGCTGACGTGAAACACTAACGCTTCGGGAAGTCTGATCATATATGACATAGGACTATCAGGATACATTATTATAGGATCGTATCCTAGATGAACCCCGCCATTACATTAGATTTGATAAAACACAAATTCTCGCGAAAAAACATCGATCACTGCCAAGGATGATACGTGAAGATATTGAAATTAAAAAACATCCTAATTTCAATAGAGAGGAAGGCTCGGTACTACCACCTGCTTGGGATCCTCTAATTGATAAAATTAAAACTAAACCCAAGCATACCACTGCAAGACTTCAAGACACAGTAAGTTCATTCTGCGTAGATCGGACTAAAATTAATAATTAAGAAAGCTGTAAGTACTCCGGGTTAATTTTGACATCGGGACGTCAATCATCTCAGTACCCCCGTGACTACTGGTGCTGTAAGGTACCCGAAACGTTGAGAAACAATAAAAAAAGTTAATTAAACGCAATAGAATCCGTAAAAGTAGTTTTATTCATTTTAATAATTCTTTTAATTTGACATCATTCTACATATATTTACAAATAAATAAAATTGAAGTGACTCTATGTTATTGAAATAATTGGCTTCTTTAATGTTCATTAGGGTATTTGTATGTTATTAAGGCAAAAATAACCATATTGTTTTGTCTGCCAAGCCTAATTTTGTTATAATCTAGTAGACCAATTGTGATAAATCATTAAGAACATATATCATGCCATGCCATGATATCAATGCCAGGAGCGATCTTGGTTATATTTTGTCTAAAGAACTTGAATATTTAAACGTAAATTTAAAAAAAAACACCACATTATTAGATCCTCCCCAGGCGAAACTGGGACGGGATAATATAAAATTTCTAATAAGTAATAATATTATAATATAAGAAAACTTCTTATATTATTTCGTAAATTTATAAAAATATAGTTGTGACATGATTAGTGTAGCATTTAATTGAAAACTATTTATTTCATATTAAAACACTGATACTATGTCTTATTTTATGAATATAATATTTTAATCTATGTTGAGAAAATATGATTGCAGGTCTGCGTAATACATTTAGTTTCATTGACACGTCAATGAAACTAAATGTATTACGCAGAAGTTCTCTGAAAAGTTCTTTAAAATGTTAAATGGAATTGACAAAGTTTTTTCGTGAATAACACTTACCTAACGTGTTCTTTTTTTTTTGTAAATCGCTACGACATATTAAATAACGCAGAAACAAAAACAGAGAATCAATTGGACGTAAATGAAACAAAAATGCAAGTACGTTATGTGTTATATAATATATATATATATATATATATATATATATATATATATATATATATATATATATATATATATACATAATTATATAAGATTTATTCTATTAAAATATTGGGTGTATTATATTATATTAGTATTAATAACTTACATCGTTAATATGATCAGGTGAGATTCAATTATAGCCCTGTTGCTGGATTTGTCATTCAATGTAATTAACTGTCTTGTATCTATTAATACCATAATAGTTACTGAACTCCGCATTCAATGTTTCATCGTGTTAACACAATTTATTTAGGACTAAGGTTACATATACATTTTAGCATTAATTTAATTGTTGTGAATATTGTACTCATACATATTGTTTTAAATAAATACTTACGAACAATAATATACCAGTCTCAGTCTATCAAACGTCCACTGCTGAACATAAGCTTCCATCATAGATTGTCTGGGATATTTGCCATAATTGTCACGCTAGTCATTCGGGTTGGTAATCTCAGCTATTTTATTATTTTCAGTTGACTTTAGGAAGATGGCCATCTCTTATTTTGGTGACCCACTGTCGCCTCTTATGACACCCAAGGGATGATATGGGTAGATGAATCTCTTACGTTGACTCTACACGGATTTTCATAATAGCTGGTGACAATTTTGCTAAAAGTTACTCTTAAATTTTATTTGGCATTGTCACATCATCAGCATAAATACATTGGTTGTTAAACTCTTTTGAGGAATGCTGTAACAGGCATATATTGAAATAGTTGCATATATTCACCAAGCTGGGTAAAAGGATTTGTGATTGCAGCTAAAATTAATAATAAGTACTATTTCGTACCTACGTAGTAATAAAGTCTAATAAATTTCTATTTAAAATTAGCTAGTAATTTCTGAATCTCGACAACAACGCCAATTACCGAATAAACCATCCAATGGCCTATTCACACACACACACACACACACACACACACACACACACACACACACACACACACGTGCACGCGCGCGCATACGCATACACACGCACGCACGCACACACACACGCACGCGCACACACACGCACGCGCACACACACACACGCACACACACACACACACACGCACGCACTAACACTCACACTTATACTCACACACACACACTCACACTCACACTCACGCACACACTCACGCACACACGCACACACAATCACACGCACACACACATACACACACGCGCACACACACACACACACACACACACACACACACACACACACACACACACACACACACACACACACACACACACACACACACACACACACACACACATTTATCAAAATAGGTCCAGGCGTTTTTGAGATTTAACTAGCCTAACCGACAGCAATTGATATTTTTTAATTTATAGATACATATAATATATTCTATTTAAAAATATTTAAACTATTCTATTTTATAGACGCGTTGTAACAAAAATATGAAAATATATTATAATTGTCTAAGTATAAAGGTGCAACGGTTTAATGTGACTAATATATCTACCGTTATTCGTTAACAGCTCTTTGACCATAAAAGATCTATTCTTAAATTGTAAAACCTTAATTTTAATACGCGTGGTATCATGTTTATTCAGTTTAATTTATATAAAACGCTGTTTTCCCAAGGGTCCGCGCACCGCAGTGCTCAATTGTTTATACTGGTAAATTAGTCTTTAATGTTTTATGTTTCTCTTAAAAAAGCGCTGTGTGATTTTTCAGCTTGATATAAAAAGTAATAAATTTGTATATTTATATTTATAAATGTTAATAAGTACACCGTTGCTTTAAGTTTTGCTTTTGTTGTTTTAAGTTTTCTTTTGTTTTCTTTATTACATTCTTATTCTTTGGCGTCTTTTCAACATTCTTTGTTTGATGAATGGAATCATTTGTTAAAAAATATTTATTATATCTGTGCAACGAAGAGCTATAATTTGCATATAAAAAGGCAGCGAGAAATAGTAAATGTTTTGGTGTTAGTCGTCTGCTAGTTTCGTAGGCAAACATACGCGGATAATGAGTCCGACAACAGGCGACCATCTTGGGAGAGGGCGAAAAATGGTTGTTAATACTTTTAGAAACCGACGCATTATCCAAATATCTACATAATCCTAAGTAAGAAAAAAAAAGAGTAAGTAAGAAGCGACTTTGGCATTAGTTGCTCCACTGAAAATCGTTTTTATTAAAATATGATCCAATCAATTTAGTGCCGTATTAACTTAGAGCGCAACTGCATACGTACAACGAAAAAAAGTTTCAAAGTGTCAAGACAAAAATCGGTTGCCTTAACCACGTCCTGTGGCTTCTAATTAGCAAAATAGGTATAATATTCTCCAAAGAGAAGTTTTTGAAATAAAATAGAATAAACAACAAAATGACGAGATCTAGTCTTCCACACTGGTGTTACTAGATTTGTTTTACATCTACAAAATACGCTAGTAATCTAAGAGTAAATGGTTTGGAGTGAAATTTCCGTCACTGGCAAAACTCTCCTATTTTTTTTTAGAAACGGTGTCAAAATTCACAAAGAAAATTATTGAGTAGAAACATTAAATCTGAATGGTCAAATATTCGTGATTATAATATTTTTTAATTAAATTAAATAAATATGTATCTTTTTTTAGAAAAAAGGCGTTTTAATTTACTAAAGTAAGCGGACAATTTCATACTTTAACTTGATCAAAGTCATACCTAATTTTTTTTAGCTTTTATTTAATAGCCTTAGTGCAAGGTACTATTATTTGTTCTGTGGCCTTAGGTTAAAGAATAACTAGTATTCGACTACATTGCAATTGGTATTGTGTAATTTGAAATTGAGAAAATGCTTTGAGAACATTTATTTATAAAATTATAAGAAAACTGTACCTAATATTTCAAATTCTTTGCAAAATTAATTAAATTTCGCTTGAGAATTGAAGCAAATTCAATTTTGCTCGGACCTGATTTTACGCACAAAATGTAGATGAAAGGTCTGTACAAACAACTTTATATTTTTCTGAATTTCTTGTTTCCTATTATTTGTATTGAAATTATTTCTGATTTTGAAATTCATATCCGTATTTTTTACTTATAATAAAATAATGCTTGACTACAATTCTACCACCAGATAAGTCGTGATGATGCCCTAGATAGTACAAATCATTTTTTAGTTTAAAAAAAGTTTATTCACTCTAGCTTTTAAGACACAAACATTGTAATGGGTTGGAACAACAGACGTTGATAAATTATTCCAATCCCTTGCTGTATGTTTTACGCAAGATGTTATATGCCGCATTTGCAGTTCCTTAGTTGGATAAATCGTGCCGTGGTAGTTTTTTCCAAGACGAATTTTCTATATTAGATAATTCACCTATGGGGGAGGCTTACATTCAGCAGTAGACTTTTGAAAGGATGTAAAAATGACTACAATTAATTTTACTCATTTGTGCTTGTAATTTACGGTAAATTAAAAACATAAATGTAACATCTCCGAAAATATGAATGGCATAATAGTTCCATAAAAAGTAAAAAACTAGCAGCCTACATACTTCCCAATATTGGGCATAGGCTGCAGAAACTTTTAGAACAAAAGAAGAGAAAGAACGAAAACGTGGTAAAAAAATTTTGGTTGCATACGTAGTATGAAATTTACTTTTGGATGAATTCGTATACCAACTTTGACAATTGAATTTCGAAATTCTATCAATCTCTCACAGTTAAAAAATATCACTCATAGTTAAAAAAATCTTTCTTTGATATTTATAGTATTTTTTCGCAAGAAACTGCACATTTACATATTACTCGTGTGAGCTACGACGTGATAAATCAGTGCATAAAATTTCCTATAACAGTTTCATTGGTACCCGTGGGAATCATACACGTTTTGTTCTCGTGCCATGAAATATTATAGCGTGCTACACGGCTTTCGTATTTATTTATATAAAGCTTATAAAATCTGAAATGAAGCTTTTGCACTATCGTGGACCACATGTATCTCGTAATTAGTTATACAAAGATGCTACGAACTATTCCATTTTTAATTATTTTCAACAGATAACTTGATAACAAATGATGCTGGTGGAATTATTGCTATGCTGATTGACATGCAACCCAATATATTCAACTAAAGGGCTTCTCTCTTAATCACATTTTTGTGTACATCTTATCCACTATAACGGTTGCAGTTTGTAATTTTGCCAAATATTTTTTTCGCAATTGGTAATTGCGGTAAATCATGCCAATTACGGTCACCCGTTTGGATGTTTCAAGACTAACAATTGTTGTTGGTTGTTACTGGTGAATAATGAAATTATATTACGACTATTATCATGAAATCGCAATATTCTATTTAGTTTTTAATATAGTCAAACGATCTATATTGATTTATTTGGTCCAGTTTTATAATGGCAAGGTAAAAAACAGTGTTAAATTTCAAGAAATACCCCTGTTTCACGAAATAATTGACTACTTTATTATATGACTATATCTACGATCTATCACCGACAATATATGTAACAAACTCTTTAATTAAATTATAAGGATAATGGGAATTTTTTATTTATAGACTAATATTATTTCATTACAGCTTATAAAATTCCACTGCCGAGCATAGGCCTCCTCCATAAATTATATTATAGGGGGAAAATAGTTGACTTGCTTGGACTACTCGTAGCGGGTCATCAAACGCAGATTTTTATTATTTTGAGATTTATCAGGAAGATGCTGCTGCCCATCACCTGTTTCAATTCCCTTCTGTCGCCTTTTACGATAACTACAGGAAAAAATACCAATTATTGCATTTCATGATAGTTTTATTTTTTAAAAGAACACTACGTTATCCCGCTTATAACTAACTGTAGCGTTATATACCCTTAATAAAAAAATAATATCGAGGAAGGAGAATAGTTTACCCTCCTTTTCGAAGTTTCGTAAATGGTATCAATAAAAAATTGGATCGTAAATAAGATTAAACCTATTCGTTGTTCCTGGTCCTCAACTACCTACAAAATTTCGTGAGATTGTGAATACAAAGACAGACAGAAAGACGGACAAGAATTTTAAACTATTCTAAAACCTAACCTAAAACCTCTAATTTCGCTTCAGTACCCTTTATTTTATTTTTTTAAAGGAGAGGGGGCAAACAAGCATACGGCTCACCTGATGGTAAGTGACTACCGCCGCCCATGAACAAGTGCAACACCAGAGGAACCAGGGGAATTGCAGATGCGTTTCCGGCCTTTTAAAAAGGAGTAGGTACTGGACTTGATTTTTTCAGAAAATAATAGAATTACTTATACGAATTTTCTACAGCTTTATTATATGTATAGATGTTAAAACTATTTAAACGTTAGAATTATATGTACATTATACAGCTTGAAATATTAACTTTTCTTTAAATTGGAAAGAAAAAATATTGAATATTTTTATCACGTGAAAATTATTAGACCAAGATAATTATAATCTTGGCTATATGGCTTTGGTTTTTAAATTTACCAGCTGCACGCCAGTAACCGCTTTAGTGGCACTTGTATAAAGAGACTTGTCGAGTCTTTGTTAAAAGACTGCTTTAAGCTTTTGCAGTGCTCTCTAGTCTAAAGTATGTACCCTACTTAGATAATGTAGACCAAGAAGCCTATTTACAAAAAAAAACGTATGTTATAAAATTTTTTACTATATGTAAACTTATCTTATATCAATATCTGCGTATATCTAAGTAAACCATCCTTTCTAATTGTACTATACAGAAATTTTCGCAGGTTCATAATAATTGTTTAAGTTAGAGATAAATAGATAAATTTGAATTCACGCTATTTTTAAGAAAATTACGACTTATTTAGGGCTATAAATGTGCAGTTCAAAGTTTAATTTAAAGAACAAATAAATTCAAAAATTGTATAATTGTATAATGTACCAAAATTTGGGATTTTAATCAAGCACTAGTTTGAAAAAGTAAAAAAAATACTTTATTTATTTTAAGAAAGTTACCTACTGAAACATTAATAGTCTTCGCAAAGGTGAGTAAGACATTGATTAGTCGCCACTTATCAATGCGGAATCAGTAGATGACAAGGTAGTATTATTGATGGCTAACTTGACTAGTCTCTACGATAAGCATGCTCCAATTCGTCCCGTCAAAATTAAACACCTTCCTTCACCGTGGCTAACGGAAGAAGTTAAGATCTTATTAAATAAGAAGGCTGCAGCTAAGTTAAAATATAAATGCAAACCTATATACGTAAACTGGAAAAAAAAAACTATCCGAAATCACTGTAATATGAATGCTCAACTACATTATATCCATGAATTAGTATAGAATTATGATCCAGCTAAAGTCTGGAAATTTCTCAGAGCAATACGGGTTGGAAAGTCACGTAGTAATTCATTACATAAAACTTTAAATATTGATTTACTAAATCGAAACTTCTCATCTTCGCCAGATTTTAATGGGGCACTTAAATTAAATACATTAAATCATCTTTCATCACTTCCACCTCCTGATCGTTCACCTTTTGTCTTCAATCAATCCACTGCTTGTGATATTAAGAAGAGCACTTTGTCCATTACTTGAAACGCTACTGGCAACGACGGAATCAGCCGTAATATGATCCTTCCAATTCCTGATATAATTCCAATTCTATGATATATCCTTAATTTCTCAATTTCTTGTAGTGTTTTTCCTTCAACCTGGATAAGTGCTCAAATTATAGCAATACGTTCAAAATCTAAATCTAAATCCTTCTCTGATTGTCGCCTTATATCCATATTACCATTTCTGTCTAAAGTCCCTTAAGGCTTGTGTCTAATCAGCTTAACGCTTTTCTTTGTAATAATCTCCTTTTCAATCTTTTACAATCTGGTTTTCGTCGGAGGCATAGCACTAACACAGCTTTAGCCAATATTACGGAAGACATCAGCTATGGTAAGTAGAACGATAAATGAACTCTACTTACTTTACTGGATTTTAGTAATACATTTAATTCTGTCGATTACAACATTTTACTGGGCATATTTAGCTCTCTTAATATATCTCCAACGGTGATTGAATGGTTTCAAAGTTACCTGAAGCAGGAGCAGAAATTATGGTAACCCACTGAAGAGGCAAGTAATTATTATAGGTTATCCGCATATGCTTATAAAATATAATTTAATACAAGCAAACAAAGTTGTATTTGATGGTAATATAATCACGACTAGTGACACTGTAAAAAACTTGGGTGTGTACATTGATAAGACTTCATGTTGAGGTCCTCAGTTACAGTAAGTCGTAAACTTTTTGCAGCTGCTCATTCTTTGAGAAGACTACAAACCTTTTCGCCAACTGACACTAAGATTGCGCTCGCGCAAACGCTTCTGCTTCCAATCCTCGATTATACAGATGTCACCTATTTTGATATCACTGAAATGCAATTTTATAAACTTGAGAGACTTTATAATTTTTGTGTAAGATTCATATTTGGTTTGCGTAAATATGATCATGTGTCAGGTTTTCGTAACTAACCGTAACCGTAAGCTCATATTCTCTCGCTTTTGTATAATATTCTTTTTAATCCTTTCTATCTTTCTTACCTAAAAATTGATTTGAATTCCTCCATGACTCACATTAAGACATTTGAGATCATCAGAAAATTTGATATTAAAAATGCCAGCTCACACTACCGAATTTTGTGGACAGATCATTCACAATACAAGCTGTCCGATTACGGAATGACTTGCCGTTATCAGCAAGAAGCGCTCAATCCCTACCGGTTTTTAAGAAACATGTACATGATTACTTTTTTCAACTTTGATTCTATTGAATTCACTTGTATATAATTATTCTACCTTTATCTAGATACACTATTTGTTTATATGTATTGCACATTTTATTATATTACATTACATTATTATACACAGTATTATATACATTTTTATATTACAGAACAGTGGTAGAGCCACGCGACAGCTTTTGCTGTCGCACGAATGGGCCGGCTCGAACCGGGGAGGTACCACGACCTCACAGAAAACCAGCGTGAAGTAGAGGTTCACCTCTGCGTTTCGCTTGGTGAGTGAAGGTGGCCGGAGGCCCTTTTTACTGGAAATGAGGCATTCCATCTGAGTCCTCACGGGTGACAACGCATCTACATTTTGAATTGTAATAGAGGATAGATGTAGATATCTATGGGCCGCAGCAACCACTTACCATCAGGTGGACTGTGTGCTCGTTTGTCACCCTTATCCTATAAAAAAAATATGTATTGCACATTTACATTATATATAATACTTTTAAAATATATAATTGTACTTTTATACTAACTGCCACATATATTTATAAGTTTTTTATATTCTGCATCTTTTTTTCTGTTTTATGGTTTATAATAAAAAGAAAGTTATTTTTGTCGTCAAACCACACACATGTTTTTATTGTTTTCTTGTAATCCTGTCCATCTAAAGATTGTTTGGAAGAGATCGCTCGCGATAAGACCGCCCATTGTGCCATATCTTTTCTCTCCTTTTTGTTTTTGTATATTTATTAATGTATTTTTGGCGTACAATAAAGTGTTGTTTATCTATTTATCTATCTACCTCCACATTAGGAACTCCTACTGTATCGGGCAGCTTATATACATAACTTTCACAAAGATAAACATTCAGACCCGGAACATTTATTTGTAAGCCATCAAAAACTTGTTCCGGGCGGGATTCGAACCCGCGGCCCTTAGTGCTGCAACTTATTGCTAAGCCACTGCGCCACGGAGCCGTCATTGATGACCTGACCGAAAAGTGACCCGATGCTGCAGCGAAAATCATCTTCTCTCGACAATATTGTTCAACAGATACTAGTTTGGAAATTGATATTGATTCTAAATCGAACTAAAACGACAACTAGATGATGCAACCGAAATCGTCTTCCCTTGCTTGAATTCTAATAATTATAGATTAAATCGATCAGTAGTATCGGATTGCTGGCTATGAGAGTGAGGGAATAGAGAGTTTCCCTTGTCCTGCGGACATAGCTAGTCTCAATTAGACTTGCATATAATTCGGTCTGGAGTGCAAATATTATTAAAACTCTCTATCTAGCACAAGTATCTAAACAAAAAAAGCAACTTTTATTTTGCTCCCTTGTATTGTTAATAGTTTCATGACTTTTAAAATCCAAAACTGCAAACCTAGAGTTTTAAATTATCCGAACTCAATTTCCTCTGAACTAACGAAATTTCTCAATCTCGGAAACCAAACATTATTCAACCGAAATGTATTTGCATTGCAAAGTAAACTGACTGCAACTAAATTGGACATGTGACCTTGTTTTAAATTAAACTACTGTTCAGGTTTTGTGTCGTTTTAAGAATTGATCTGAAATATAATAAAGTACTAGCGACTCGTCCTGGCTTCGCTTGTATAAGTTATATTATTGTGGTGTAATTGAGATTTATAGATAATCATTAACAATCATAATATAATTTAAATCATAATTTAATTAATTAAATTTAACAATTTTTGATTAAAAAAAAATAGAATATCTCCAAGATATACAGATAAAATATAGCCTAGATTACTCCTGGCATTGCTATGTAACTGTTCGTTAGAAGCCTCTCGCTAGCTAATTGATTGCGAAAATTATCCCGGTCAGACAGACAAAAATTTAAAAATTGATGTTTTATGGTATGTAATTAATCGCCTCAGCTCAATTAAAGACAGTTATTAAATATATATAGTTATATAGACAGACACATAATTTTTTTATATTTGGATAGATTGAGTTTCTTTTTTATAGAAAAGGGTGACAAACGAGCAACACAGTCCACCTGATGGTAAGTGGTTGCTGTGACCCATAGTTATCAACATCTTTCCTCAATAAAGAATGAAAATGCAAATGCGTTGTCACCCGTGAGGACTAAGATGGAATGCGTCTTTTCCAGTAAAAAGGATCTCCGATTCTCTACACTCACCATACGAAACACAGCAGTCTTTAGCTGCTACTTTACGCTGATATTCTGTGAGAGCGTGGTGCTTCCCTGGTCGAGCAGACCCATTCGTTCTACAACTATACTACTAATATAGCTGCAGCATGGCTCTACCACGTATAAAAGTTGATGAGATCTTGCGAGTCGTACTACGTCATTTAACGAAGGTTGCGTCTAATCCTAATTAATAAAAAAGGATGCGTGCTTTTAAAAAACCAATAAAATAATTTCAATGAATCGGTAATTTTTAATTTCATTTAGCAATTTCTTATGCATTAAAGTATTATAAAACTCTCTAGCTCTAACTCTCTATAAAACTTCACCCTATGCTCCAATGTTTACTTGTCATTAGTTTGTATAAAATATAGTAATTGATTATCAAGAGCGTACTGCCCCACTTGCATGAAATTTTAATTTAAATATATTGCCATGAAACACAATGCGAAAAGTTATACTTGGCAAAATATTGTAATATTTGACGTAATTCGTTTTCACTTGACCACCTCTTGCGTAAATATTGAAGCGTTAACGCTAAATGGAAAGGTCACTTTTGTTTTTCTCAAAGAAAATCGCCATATACTGAAAGTAATTATAATTATAATAAAATTTACTAAATTATAAGAAATAATTTAATAAAATTAGGTTTTTTGAACGATATCATCTGAGGGGCTCTTGTCTCTATAAATGTTCCCTAGGTTTTAGAGCCTTGTGGAATATATAGAGACGATGGCAAGAGACCTGACGGTATGACATTGGTCCCTTGGGAAAGAGATAAAGCCCTAGTGTGGGATCTACTTGCGTAAACGCTTTGGCTGCCTCTTATCTCTGGGGTACCTCGTTTAGAGCCGGGCCGGCATCAGAGGCAACTGAACTAAGTGGGGCAAATATGAGTAACTTGTTGTAGAGACTATTGGTCCGTGGGGTCCACGTGCGGCGAAGTTCCTATAAGAACTCCATCCGCGGCTGGTCGATGCTGCTGGCGATAAGAGGGCTGGTTCTTTTCTCGTTCAAAGGCTAAGTATAGCCATTTAGCGGGGAACCGCAGCCAGCGTTCTTGGCATGATACCGCGGGGAGTAGGACTGTTTGATAATTAAACTACTAATTTTAGTTTTTTTTCTTAAAGTTTTTAATTTTGTATATAATAAAATATCGTATATTACGTTATGTAAATAAACATAATAAACATATAAATGGCGCAATTTGAGACACCATTCTGAAAGCAAATTATCAAATTTTAACAACTGCTTCAGAAATCTTGGAAGTTAAGATTTTTTGGAACGAAGTTCCTAATCGGACGGTACGGGTTTGGCGGATGGGAGCTAGTCGACAAATAGTGTAAGATTTTTTCGTCACTACCCCTTGTGTCATAGTGTAGACGGCCTTGGCGGCGAAATAAGGAAGTGAGATGGAATAATATCCATCTCTCTCGCACTTTTTCTTATCTTGCCATGAAAGAAATATTATTTTATTTCAAATGACGCTTCATTTTAATAGACGCTAGTAATTCATTTATTTGTATTTGTTTATCAATATTATAATACTTAACTTCGTTCCAACAGAGTATTCCACGACACTCACCCATTGTTAATATATATATATAATGGAAAGTGGGCACATGACAATTCTATTTATTATAAAAGGGATAATGATATCCAGAAATAAAGGTAATGCCTTCAAAAGTATCGAAACCGATGCTGACATTACATAATAAAGAGCCTAGCTATTAGAAACGGCGATTCGACCTGTTATGCCCAACCCTAGTTAGAAGCACTGACTCGATTATTTTATTTAGTATAAAAGCGTAGTGTTTCAAGTAATCGAGGCAGTCCAGCTCCAACCCAAATTAATTGCATACGCCGTTCGCGGCTTTTGTACATTTTTTTATTTTAATATTAAAAGTTAAAAGAAATTCCAGGATTGGGTGTAAAAGTTTTTTTAAACACCTTCAGAGCAGCCCTCCTAAGAAATTTAGTGTCAGAAGTGGAATGTCACAAGATCTACTCGTATATAGGTTGGGTGGCATCCGAATCCTGGGATACTCTGAAGCAAGATCGACATTAAGTCTCCAACCCACGAGTGTAAGCCTGCATCATCCGAAACACCAACAAGTTTCCAGCCCCACGAGCTTGAGGTATCGTCATCAACCCGAAGTTCATTAAGGCTGTCAGTCTCCACCACACGCGTGTGATCCTTCCCGGAGCCGCTGCACTCCCACAGCACAAACACGTGGACGCTGCCGTCACACGACTCCCTAGGTCTCACGGCAACTCGACTCCGCTGCACATCATCGCAACACGACACCCGCATAGGAACCAATGTTCACCGTAGTGTTCGTTATAACTATTGTAAGTTAACATTAATTTAGCGATAATTATACTGTTTTGTTCTATTTATTTATATTTTTGTCATTTGTTGTATTGTATATCATCATTTTACCAATTTTGTATTTCCTAACTCCCTAAACTATTTTTCTTTAATTCCATATGCATAACACTAAAACTTTAAAAGAAAAGCCGGAAGAAGTAGAAATGTATGACAAAATTAACTTATCCGTCAAAAGGGGGGAGATGTTATGTCCAACCCTAGTTAGAAGCGCTGACTCGATTATTTTATTTAGTATAAAAGCGTAGTGTTTGAGGTAATCGAGGCCGTGCAGCTCCAACCCATATTAAGTGCATATCGCACACGCCGTTCGCGGCTTTTGTACATTTTTTGTATTATTTTAATATTGGGGAAATAAACCAAAAGAACTTCCGGGATTGGTTGTAAAAGTTTTTTAAAAAACACCTTCAGGGCGGCCTTCCTAACAGACCGGGGAAAGACCACAACCACACAATACCTTTAATACCATTACAATACCATTAATAATATTATTAATGCTGTGCCTTTATGGTGAATGTAGAGAACTGGAGACCTTTTTTACTGGAAATGAGGCATTATATAACAGCATACACTAACCATGAGGTGGACTGTGTGCCCGTTTGTTACTCCTTTATATATATTATTTATATTTTATACCAAAGTACTATTGGCCAATAAAAATCTGGTGTTTGCTGACGTTGATCCTTAACTGGTAATTCATTTTAATTATGTTTTGTGCTAAAACTACTAATCGAAATATACTATTTCTTCATTTTGTGATCCCAAAGTTACAACCGGTCTTAGAGACATGGTTCTTTTAAAATTCAATGATAATAATAACAACAACACTCAGAATATCAGTCTAGAATAGTAGCTTAATTCTGCTGTATTTCGTATGTTGAGTGAAGAAAAATGGGAATTCCTTTTTACTTGCAACGAGGCATTCTTAGTCACAGGAGTGAGAAAGCATCTATTCGATACGATCTAAGGTACATTTAATTCTTAATCAAAGATAGATCTACATAAGTATTGTCACACAGTAAAAACTTTTATTTTAGAATGCTGGCCACAAAAAAGTTTATTGAATTCGAATTTCGAGTTGTTCGTGAAAATAAAACTGTATATGTTTTAGAATTTTACTCGTTTTTTAATATGGAGTGGACGCTTAAAGAAGACCGTGTTTCAGTTATTACGTTGCATCGTTGCGGTTACGCGCCAATTCAAATTTTGACATACTGAAAATTTTTAATAAACCAAAAGATTCGTTTATCGTACCATCAAACGATACAATGAAAACTCTAGTGTAGATGACAGGTCAAGAAGTGGTCGCCCTCGGTCTGTTAGGACTCCAGCAGTGATAAAAGCTGTGAAGGCGCGAATTCAAAGAAATCCCAAACGTAAGCAGAAACTGTTGGCCCTTCAGATGGGGTTAAGCAGAACCACGGTGAAAAGGGTGTTAAATGGAGACTTAGGGCTTCTAGCATATCGAAGAAAAACAGGACATCGTTTGAATGCTCGTCTAATGGACCTGAGACTGAAGAGATGCCGCGCTTTGTTGAAGCGGTACGCGGGAAAAAATATCGGGAAATTATTTTTTCGGATGAAAACATTTTTACCGTAGAAGAGAGCTACAACAAACAAAATGATAAGGTGTACGCACACAGTAGTGAAGAAGCGAGCAACCGTATTCCGCGTGTCCAACGAGGTCATTTTTCATCCTCGCTCATGGTATGGTTGGGAGTTTCTTATTGGGGCTTAACAGAGGTACATTTTTGTGAGAAAGGTGTAAAAACGAATGCAGTTGTGTAACAAAATACAGTCCTGACGAACCTTGTGGAACATTTTTCTCATACCATGTTCGATAACAGGCACTGGGTATTCCAACAAGATTCGGCGCCAGCTCATAGAGCGAAGAGCACACAAGACTGGCTGGCGGTGCGTGAAATCGACTTCATCCGGCATGAAGACGGGCCCTCCTCTAGTCCAGATTTGAATCCGTTAGATTACAAGATATGGCAACACTTGGAGGAAAAGGCCTGCTCAAAGCCTTATCCCAATTTGGAGTCACTCAAGACATCCTTGATTAAGTCAGCCGCCGACGTTGACTAAATGAATGAATGACTGAATTTGTTACTTTACCCTTGTAATAATTTCATTCAAGAATAATACAAGTAATTTAAATACGAGTACAATTTCTTTCAATACTAACGCTTTGTTAATAAATGTTTTTACAGAAAGGAAAAGCACATTATAAACTCTACTTTTCCTCAATTAATCTACGGATGGATCGATCTTGCACTATTTTATGAGTTCATCCGATTTCCATAACGATCTCTGCAACAACAAAAAGCTGGTTACAGCTTTTATATACAAGTAAAAGTATGTACATATTCTCTAAATTGTACTCATAATTATGATATTTATGATTTATATGTGAAATGGTGTAGTGGCGGTGTAAGAATATCAACTACCCCATATCATCCACGAGGGTCGTAAGAAGCAAATATGGCAAATATCCTCCCTATGAGGCAAAATATAGGGGAAGAACCGTTGTCCACATGTGGACTTTTGATAGACTGAAATGGTATGAAATAAGTAATGAAATTATGTGCAGCATTTAGGAAAATTACTGCTTTTAATGGTATTTAAAATAATAATATTCTGGAGGTAGTGTATGATGCAATACATTTTTATTCACCAGTTGATGGGAGAATGTCGATACGAGTTTATTACGACACTGGTGCTGCGTGGATGTACTTTATCATGCATCAGAATGAAACACTCAACCCGGTCAGTCAAAGAAATTTAAAATATAAACATGTGTATTTAGATTGCTTGTAATTCAAATCTGTTAGGTTCTTCCAATGATACAAATACTCACGATAATTACTTCGTTACTAAACGCATGATCTTCCTGGATATCATTTTAAATCTTACTGAAATCCAGATGTTCTCCAAATCCGTGCTTTTCTTAGGTTTTTTTTATTATACTTAAATTAGATTCATTTCTCAAAGTAGCACATATTCTCTTCCGTCCTATTTCTGTGTTCGCTAGTCTATTGTAAACAAGCCCTACATTTGTGAAAATCGATAGGTTGTTTACACAGAGGCATTTGGAAAGAAATATTGGCCTGGCTAGTAATTTTGGGCGATTTGATTGCTTATTAACAAGTATGAAGGAACATTAGTCTCATATCGAATATTATGTCGTCATAACGATCAATGTATAATTTCATCGAATAGTCATTTAGATGTAACTATTTCATATGCGAGTGATGATGTTACATTGATGTGAAAATTACGAGATATAAAACTATGAGTATATTCCGATTAGCCAAGCTTCCAGTGATGCAATGAATGTGGGAAGAAATTTCATTGATTTTGTTTAAAAAAAATTACTGGTTTTTATAGAAATTCGACTTTACAATATATTTTTAATTTACTATCAAAAATTAGTATAGTTTTTGCTCAAAACAAAAATACTAACCATGGCAAGTGGATTAGCGATCGCAACACACAAACAATGACAAACATACAAACACGGAAAAATTATTTGTAAGTCATATAAATACTTGTTCTGCAGGAGATTCGAACATGGAATCTCGTTGCTAAGCCACTGCACCACGGAGCCGCTTTAAGCTTGAAAAATGGTCTTCTAATTTTCTTATGAATTCATGATTATTTTTATGTACTACTTACTCGTTTCGCTCTTTACACAATAATTTATCTATAATATATGAATCACTATATCCTCTATATTATATATTATTATCCTCTATATTATTATCTATATTATTTTCTATTACAATAAAAAAAAATACTTTAATTCTTCAATACACCAGCCCACAAACAGCCCAGTGCTGTACATGAGCTTCTCCCATAGTGGGGAGAATTTGCTGCTATCACCACGGATTGCATACGAATTGGCGGTCGTAATACCAGTCATTCAATTAGCTACAATATAAATTAGAACAAATCAAATTATTTATTTATTACATTCTGCTACATCTTATATTACATCCTTATTCTTATTAAATAAAACGTCTGCTAAAATTTCGTCAAAGTACAAGATCTGCGAGAAATCTGCAAGACTTCCGATGATGATAAAATTTTACGTTGTAATTTTGCTACGTCCTAATTACAGGATCATAAATTTTATATTCATTCCAAAATCAAGTTTCTGTATAATTTTCAACTTAAGTTATATTGCGATGAAATGGGAGTACGCCTAAAGCAAATAAACAATGTCAAACTTTCAAATAGTATTTTCTTACAAGACGAGATTACTAATACCATTTGTTTTAAAATATACATGTCTATTAAAATAAAATAATGGTGGAAACCAACCTATTAAAACCATTTTCGAGAAATCAATTAGATGTTATCATATCATAATATATAATATATTATATAATATACTTAAATAAAATTAAATAAATATAAATAAGAGTTGCTCACTTAAAGTATACGATACATTTGAAATATTGATTATTGAGTTTATTTTATTTATCACTGGCTTCACCTGGGTATTATCTAAAATATGGTGTTATTAAGATTTTATATAATCAGAGACTATTTATTTATTTTTAAAAAAAAAAAAACATCGACGTTAGAAACAAAAGTTTTAATAATTTGAAATTAAAAATTTTGCACAACCGACTTCAATATAAATTATTAAGAATAACTGAAAAACTATTGGTCAGACCTTGATCAAATTTATATGGGACCACATGTTTAACACCAGCTTTCAATTAAAACAAAGTATCATCGAAATCGGTTCACCCAGTAAAAGTTAAGAGGTAACACACATAAAAAAACATACAGTCGAATTGAGTACCGGCTCCTTTTTGAAGTCGGTAAAAAAGGATATTCATGTCTTAGTGGCATGCAAATAACTCGCTCAGCTAAATATAAGGCAATTATTTCGATAATATAGACAGACATTCCAATTTCATTTATAAGTTTAGATTTACTAGTGACCCTTGTGTTACTCTAGTGGTACTCTTGACTATACTGTATTAAACTATTTACAATAATTCGGCTCTATTAAACTATATAATATGTACAGAGGGAGGTCTTGAATTATGGAGTCTTGATTTTCTGTCTTGAGTCTTCTTTGTTGTCTTCTCGAGTGCCGCTTCAGGAATGAACAGCTCACAGACCAAAACGCCCTTCTTACATCCCGCAAAAGAGCGTCTCAGTATGTGAGTAGTGCCGCCCGACGATACTGCACGCCCATTGGTCGTCGCTCGGCTCCGGTGCGCGGGGTGTGCGGGGCGCAACGGGGTATGACGGGGCGACGGGGCGGCGGGTCTCTAGCCGTCCGCAACATCCTCCCCCTGGCGTAGCTTGCGAGCCTAAGCTTCCCTCGGGAGGACGGCGATCTTCCTGACTGGCCGCCGCAGCACTCCGCCCCTGGTCCTCACCTCCACGTTGCGCACTACGCCGTCTGGTCCAGGAAAGGTCCTCATTACGATTCCCCGTGGCCACACGTTCCGTGGCAGGTTGCTATCTGCCACCACGACGAGGTCCTCTTCTTGGATCTGGCGCTGCTGAACATACTGAGAGTCCCCGCGCGCAACCAGCGTCGGCAGGTACTCTTTAATCCACCGCCTCCAATATTCGTCGGCGAGTCCTTGCGCCGCTCTCCACGCCCGACGATCACTAGGTGTGCACGGTGCGGTGACTGGTAGGCTCGATGGTCCCAGCAGCAGGAAGTGGTTGGGTGTCAGCGCCTCTTCCCCGTTGATACCGGTACGTGCGTCAACGGTCGAGAGTTGACTGTGTTCTCAGCTTCTGTGAGGAGCGTCGCTAACGTCTCCTCCCGTGGGCTCTTTTGGTGCAGAGTGGCTTCGAGTGCGGTCTTCACTGAGCGCACGAGACGCTCCCATGCGCCTCCTTGGTTCGGCGCGCCCGGTGCGATGAATTTCCAATCTGTCCGCCGAGTCAGCGCGTAGTCCTTCAGCTGTGGTGCCCACTCTTCCATTGCCCGTCGCAATTCGGTATCTGCCCCATGAAAATTCGTTCCGTTGTCAGAGTAGATGACCCGTGGCCACCCACGCCTAGCCGCCATGCGCCGCAATGCCGATATCGCCGAGTCCGTCGTAAGGGAGTACACTAATTCTAAATGCACCGCGCGCGTCGTTAAACAGGTGAATAACGCTACCCACCGTTTTTCATGCCGACGTCCTATAGTCACTGTTATAGGCCCGAAATAATCGATTCCGGTGTAGGTGAATGGTCGCGCGAATGCCCCTAATCGTTCAGGTGGTAGATCTCCTATAACCGCTGGCCGTGGTGTCACCTGTCACGTTGCGTACCCTGAATCGGAGACATCTCCGCTCCACTTCTCTTACTGTTGGTCGTAATCAGAGGATATGATATCTGGTCCGTAGGTCGTTTACCACCCTCTCCCTGTTGGCGTGGCTTGCTTCCTGATGCGCCTTGTCCACAAGCAGCTTCACAAAATGGTAGCGTACGTTTAGTATGATGGGCCTCTTCATCTGGCTGTCCACGTCGGCTGCGTCGATTCTTCCTCTGGCTCGTAATACGCCATCCTCCAGTATGGGGTCGAGCTTCCTTAATGCGCTGCCGGTTGCCAAGTTCTTCCCCCGCTGAAGTCCACTAATGTCTTCAGCGAAGCTCTCATGTTGGCTGTGCTCTATCCACATCCGCTCTGCTCTCTGGATGTGCTGCAATGTCAGTCCGTGCGCCCTTCCTCTTATGGCATCGACGAACTGTAGTATCCGTGCAGTGGCCCTGATTAATCTCTCGTAGAAAGAGAATCTCTCTATATCCGGCAGGTGTGGAGCGTCCTTGGCGTCGCTCTGGTGCGCCACGACTTCCTCCAGTTCCTCATCTTCATTCCCTGCCTTCTCTTCCTGCTGGCAAGGCCATCTGTCTTCATCCTCGTACACGAATGGCGGTTCCGTAAACCATCGGTCGCTCTCTTCCTTGTTCACATAATTTACGCGCGTCGCCTGGTCTGCGATATTCCCTGCGGTCGGTATCCACCTCCATTGCTCGGGTGACGTCTTCTCTGTTATCTCTTCTAACCTATGAGCCACGTATGGGGTGTAATGCGCCGTATCGTTCTGTATCCAGTGGAGCGCCGTAGTGGAGTCTGTCCAATACACTACCTTATCGGCTTCCACACTGTGCTCGCCTTGCACGAATTCCGCGAGTCGCACGCCTATCAAATTCGCCTGCAACTCTAAACGCGGTATGCTTTGCGCCTTTATCGGGGCGACTTTCGCCTTGGCCGCCACTAATCGTACCCTAATCGTTCCGTCGCGATATCGTATACGCCAATATGCCGCGGATGCGTACGCACGTTCGCTTGCGTCTTTAAAAACGAAAAACGTGAAGTTGACGCTCTACCACTCCCCCCGTAGGAGCATAGCACATAGGCAGTCGCAGTCGTGACACCTCCTCGACGACTCGCAGCCACCTCTGGAATTCGTCCGCTGCCTGCTCGGGTAGTTCATCATCCCATCCGACGTTCTTCATTCGCCATAGATCTTGTAGCACAGAATCTTGGCGGTGATGGTGAGGTAGCTAAGCAGTCCAAGTGGGTCAAACACCGACATGACTGCGCTTAATGCTTCCCTCTTAGTCGGTGGTCGCTGTAGCGCCTTTACTTCCTGTGGCACCCTATTCATAGAGGTGTTGAACGTCAGGGCGTCTTCGTCGGCAATCCATAACAACCCTTGGGTCCTGTCTGGGCTGTCTTGCCTTAAGCCTAATTCCTTAGGCTTGCTCGCCAGTAGTTCCTCCAGCTTGTCTTCCAATGGGGGGCTGCGTGGTTAGAATTCCAGCCTGCCAAGGTGAAACCGGCCAAGGATCACTCGTTACCTCGCCACAGAAACAATTGCGCGGGTTGGTCGTGACGATCGATCTTCACACGTAAAAACATCTCCCTAATATCCGCGGACACGGCTATGTCATTTTCCCTAAATCTAAACAGTATACCCGGTTAGTTCCGTAATAAGTCGGGGCCGTCGAGTAGATAGTCATTAAGACATCTACCGGATGCGCGCGCTGCCGCGTCGAACACTATTATTGTCTTCCCCGGCTTGTTCGGGTTCCGTACGGCGAAGTGTGGCAGGTATTAGCTCTTGGGGTCCTTTCCCTCTGTCCCCTCGGCTTCCCTTGCGTATCCTTTTGCCAGGAGGTTATCTATCTGGGTTGTGTAGGCGTCTCGAAACTCCGGTGACTGGTCCATTTTTCTCTCAATCGTCCGTAGTCTTCGAGCTGCCATTTCGTAGCTGGGTGGCATCCGCACGTTGTCGTCCTTCCATGGCAGTCCAACTTGGTATTGCTCGCCGACCTTCTTGACGGTGCGCTGGAATATGTCGACAGCGCGCTCCTCTTCCCGTCGCGGCCTACTCTTTAGCGAGATACCTATGGAATCTATCTCGTACTGCCGTTTGAGGAGTTCCGTTAGCTCCTCGTCCTGACTGGCAAACGTTCGGATGTCCCTATCTGACCGTCCGCTAACGCTTACGACGTGTAATACGGTCTCATCGTCTTCCCTACACGTGAATCGCGGCACGGTTAAAGTAGGCTCTTTTCTTGAAGGTCCCTAAGTCGTATCGGTCCGGAAAAATAGCTGGTGGTAATCGATTCCACAAGGAAATTGTGCGAGGGAGAAATCTTCTTTTGAATCGTACAGTGGTGGACCGCCAATCATTTAGATGATATGGATGGTATCGCAAGTTCTGTCGCGATGTGCGATGGTGAATCTGAGCGGCTGCAATTAGTCCGAACAATTCCTCAGAGCACTCCCCGTGGTAGATGCGATAAAATACGCAAAGAGATGCAATATCTCTACGCAGTGCCAGTGAGTCAAGCCGATCGGAAAGAACTCGGTCGTAGACGATTCAAACCGCGCTGCGCTGGATGCGGTCAAGTGGAAGGAGCTGGCACTGGGGAGCCCCTGCCCAGAGATGGGAACAGTATTCCATGTGAGGTCGAACCTGCGCCTTGTAAAGTTGCAAGCGGTGTGCCCGCATGAAATACTGTCCCGCTCTGCTGAGCACGCCAAGCTTTTTAGATGCCAATTTGGCCTTCTCTTCCAAAAGACCACGAAACTGCACGTCACTCGATATGTCGACACCGAGGATTACGATACTGGCTGAGGCAACAAGGGGAGTGCCTTGAAACTGAGGAGATACGACAAAGGGAATCTTTTTAGCGGTAAACGCGCAAACTTGTGTCTTTTGGGGATTGAACTGGATTAGATTAAGTCGTCCCCAGTCTGAGACTTTGTTCAACAAAGTCTCGACTTAAGGCACAAGTTTGTTCCGGTACTCGGCGACATTTTCCCGAGAAATATTGGCACGGCCGGTGTATAAAGCATCACCAGTGCTGTCGTCTGCATAGAAATGAATGTTACTGGTTTGCAACATATCATTGATATTCAGAAGAACCAGCGTTTTTTTTTATAGGATAAGGGTGACAAACGAGCACACAGTTCACCTGATGGTAAGTGGCTGCTTCAGCCCACAGACATCTACATCTATCCTCCATTACAATTCAAAATGTAGATGCGTTGTCACCCGTTGGTGATAGCACGCAGCCTTGTGGAACACCAGCGTTAATGGGCTTGTAATCGGAGCATGCACCGTCTACTACGACCTTGATGCTCCAATCTGCAAGAAAGCTGGTGATCCAATTGCACAATTTCTCGGGAAGCCCATAGGAAGGCAGCTTCGAAAGAAGTGCTTTATGCCAAACCCGATCGAAAGCCTTCGCTATGTCCAAACTAACGGCCAACGCCTCCCCCTTGGACTCCAATGCCTCCGCCCATCTATGGGTCAGGTAGACCAGAAGATCACCAGCTGAGCGACCTCGACGGAAACCGTACTTGCGGTCACTAATCAGCTGGTGATCCCCAAGGTACCGCATGAGCTGGCTGTTAATAATCGTTTCCATTACTTTGGAGAACAAGGAGGTGATGGCGATAGGCCTGTAGTAGGACGGATCTGAGCGGTCGCCTTTTTTAGGGATCGGGTGCACGAAAGCTGTCTTCCATGAGTCCGGGACTACGCCTAGGGAGTAGGAGTACCGAAAAAGACGCGTTAAAACCGGTGCCAACTCCGGAGCACACGTCTTCAGCACAATAGGTGGGACTCCATCAGGCCCACTTGACTTGTTGACGTCCAGGGAGAGGAGTGCTTTACGCACCAAGCGCTGTGTAAACAGCACTTCCCGCATGGAGCACTCACACCGCGGGATGTTCGGCGGTGTGTTCTCCCCGTCATCTAGAGTCGAGTTGGAAGCAAAAAGAGAGCCTATCAGATCGGCTTTCTCCTTTGCGTCATGGGCCAGTGAGTCGTCCACCCTGTGCAGAGATGGCAGAGATGACTGACAGAAGTTCCCTTGGACAGCCTTGGCGAGAGACCAGAATGCACGTGTCCCCGAAGGGAGGTGAACTAATTTCTCGCCAATTCTGCCGATGTGCTCTGACTTTGCCTTGGCAATGACACTTTTGAAGGACCTGGAGGCGGAATTGTACTTCTTTTTAAGAGCGCTGGTGTTTACATCGTTTCAGGTATCCCTCTTCACATGGTAATGTAATATGTCAACAATGATTTACGTGGTGTAAAATATACGATTTTTATTACATTAAATTCTGCAACACGACTTAGACATTTAAAAATAAATATTAACTTACGTATCCTTATACTAAACAGGTCAAAATAATGGTGAAAGCTTAAAGATTTGTCTATCATTACGTCGAGATATTTTATGCAATCCGTTGTAGAGAAGGTGAAATAGGAGCAAGGCCTATCAATTTGGTAGCATATGTGTGCTGTAATGCGGAATTATTCTAATTCAGTTATAGTGATGTTTTGGTGGTAAATGCTATGTATTTTGTTTTATCGACATTAATATAAGTTTATTTTCTTTTAGTCAATTAGTTATTAAATCAAACCCATTTTGTGCGAGGTTAAATACCTCAGACCATGTCTCTGTCTGGAAAAGAAGATAATGATTATCCCATTGTTCATTTTTAGATTATATAAGGAATTAATATAAGTAAAAATAGCGTGGTACCATGTGCACCAACCTATAGTACACCATGTGAAATGGGAAGATCATCACTGCAGTAACCACCAATCCGTACCCTCTGATATCGATTCGATAAATAGTCAGAGAATAGTTTCAGCCGTGTATTTCTTATTTCAAGATCTTCTAGCCTATTCAACAAGAGTGAAACAGAAACTGTATCAAATGCTTCAGCTAGGTCAAGGAATATAATAACTACTTCCTTATTAGCGTCAAGGTTTGTAACAGCAAAATTAATTAGTTCATGACTGCATCCAGAATAGAGCGCGAACGTCGAAATCCATATTGGCAATGTGATAACAGATAATGTTTCTCTAATTATTAATTAGTCACAACATTTTTACCGGAGATGACACCTATCCTATTGAGACATTTATTGACGAATTTGAAGATACTGCCGAAATTATGAAGTGGACTAAAGTTGAGAAGCTGGTCTATGCAAATAGACTTTTAGACGGTACTGCTAAGCTATTTTTACGATCGTTGGAGAGAGTAAAGGACTACGCGAGTTTGTAAAAGTCATTTATGGAAGAATTTGGGCCCATAAAAGATTAATAGCGCAATCATAGACAAGAAACTTGCATCACGCAAGATGAAAAATGGTGAAACTTACCAACAATATTTCGTCTCTATGAAACAATTAACACTTTATGGTAAGGTTGAAGACGCTGTGCTGATTGAGTATGTCATTGATGGTATTCGTGACCTAGACACCAATAAAGTTATTTTATATGCTGCTACAGACATAAAGGATTTTCGCAGGAAGTTGGAAATCTACAGTGCTTTTAGAACAAAGATGCCTTACAAAGCAGCACAGTCTGGCCAATCACATGGGCATCATTCAACCCGTAATATTAGTCATGTAAAAAGATGTTACAACTGTGGCGAACTGGATCATCAATCGACCACCTGTCTAAAAGGAATCAAATGCTCTAAATGTAATGAATTTGGTCACAAATCAACTAAATGTACAAGCAAACCTAAGAAGACGCTGAAGATTAAAAATAAAAGTGAAGAAGCAAAAGTAACCTACAAAATGATAAAGATTAATGGTAAAGAATTTGTTGCCCTAATAGATACTGAAAGTGATATTAACCTCATAACAAAATCAGAATTCGAGAAGGTTAAAGAGGGAATTAAAGATTATAAAACAGAATACCAACGTGTATAACAAGAATAGCCAAAAAACGAATTCTTACTGAAGGAATGTTTACAGCCAATGTTCAAGATTTCAAGTTTCATGTTGTGAAAGATAACGAGATACCGGTAACTTTACTGATTGGAAATCCTATCCTTAAAGATTTCGAAGTGTGTTTCACTCCTGAAGGTGTCTTTATACAAAAGATTATGCATTTTATACTTCTAATGGATGAAAGGACAATGAACAAGAATATAATATAGGAGATTCTAAATACGCGTAAAAGATTCGTAAGATGTGTGACGAGTACAAACCTAATTAAAAGAAGAAACGTTGAAACAAAAATAATTCTTACCAATGAAGAACCAGTTCTTCAGAATCCCCGACGTTTGTCACCCTTAGGAATGAATGCCGTGAATATGCAAGTAAAAGAATGCTTAGACAAAGGAATAATCAAACCTAGCAAATCTGATTTCGCCTGTCCTGTAGTTCAGGCTGCTAAAAAAGATGGGTCACTTAGAAGGTGTATAGATTATCGACGATTAAATAAAAAGGTAATTAAAGGAAGATTTCCCTTACCTTTAATAGAAGACAAGATAGACAAGTTGAAGGAGGTTAAAATGTTCACGTCCCTTGATCTGAAGAATGGCTTCTTACATGTGAAAGTACACAAAGATAGTCAAAAGTACATCTCATTCGTAACACCCCGAGGCCAGTACGAATTTCAAAGAATGCCATTTGGATTGTATACAGCGCCATCTGTGTTTCAAATATTTATTAGCGATATTTTCAGCTACCTAATTAGCGATGGGATACTGCTAGTGTACCTTGATGATTTAATCATACCCTCGATAACAGAAGAAGAAGAAAGAAAGTATTTATACAAAGCGAAAAATTCGATCTAGACTTTAATTGGAAAAAATGCCATTTTCCAAAGAAAAAAAAAACCCACTATCTCGGATACATTATTTTTGACAACGAAGTAGTTCAAAAAGCCAAATAATATAAAAGCTGTGCAGTCATTCCTTGTACTGACAGGGTATTTCAGAAAGTTTATAAAAAGCTATTCTCTGATTGCAAAACCGATGACGGATTTGTTCAGGAAAGAATAGTATTTAATTTTGATGAAAGGTGTGAGAAAGCTTTTATAGAATTGAAACAAATATTGTGTAACTCACCAGTGCTCCGAATATTTAATCCAGATTTAGAGACAGAATTACACACCGACGCAAGTACTGACGGGTATGGAGCTGTTCTTCTACAAAGAAGCCCTAAAGACAGTCAATTTCACCCCGTGCACTATATGAGTAAAAAAAACAACTTCAGCTGAATGAAATTACCATAGTTATTACTAAGAAATTTCACCTATAGTTGCTGCCATAAAGAATTTCCGAGTTTACCTTCTTGAGATAAAATTTAAAATAGTTACAGATTGCTCTGCTTTTACTATGACACTACAAAAAAAAGGACTTACCACCTAGAGTCGCTCGTTGGGCCCTGCTTATAGAAGAATACGACTACGAGATCGAACATAGACTAGAAACACGAATGAGACACGCCGACGCACTGAGCAGATATCCTATCTGTATGATACTTACTGAAACTACAGCTCGTTTAAAGAAAGCACAGAATGAAGATGACTATGTGAGACTGGTTAAAAAAGTTTAGAAACAGAAAAATACGAGGAATATATCATACAGATTGAAATACTATATAAAGAGAAAGATGGAAGTAAATTGATTGTTGTGCCTAAGAAAATGCAGTATGAGATAATCAGAAAAAATCACGAAAAGGGATATTTTGGAATTTTAAAAACAGAAGAACTTATTAGTAGGGAATATTTCATTGAAAATGAAAAATAAAAAAGTCATAAGTAATTGTATTGAATGCATTCTCATGTTGCAAAAAAGAGGTAAAAAATAAAGATTTCTACACCCGATAGACAAAGCTAATGTTTCACTATCGGCATACCATGTGGATCATCTTGAACCAATGACTTCGACTCACAAGAGTTACAAATACATCCTTACCGTCGTGGATGCATATACGATATTTACATGGATTTACCCTGTTAAGACCTTAACCATGGAAGAGACTTTAGAGAAACTAAGACTACAACAAACCTTTAGAGCACCTGAAAGAATTATTACTAATCGCAACGCTGCTTTTACTTCAAGAGACTTCTAGGAGTATTGTAATAGTGAAAATATAACACAGTATACAATTGCCACCGGACAATCCAGATAAAACCGCCAAGTTGAGCGCATCCATCAGATGTTTGAATGGAACATACCAAAGAAGTATAAGAATGACACCATTTGAACTGCTTTTTGGTACTCAAATGAAAGATAAAGATGATGAACTTCGGAAATTAATAGAAGAAGAAAGCATACAAAATTTTAAGAGAAAAGAGAAGAACTCAGAAAGAAGGTCAAAGAATCTATACAGAAAGTACAAGAAGAAACCATAAAAAGATATAATAAAAAGCGAAGCCTACCCTACCTACCCTTTAATATTGGAGATATGGTTAACCATAAAAAAGACACAGTTCTCACAAGGGAGTAAATTATATCCTAAGTACTTGGGACCCTATGAAGTTGTTAAATGCAATTCGAACGATCGTTATGTTGTCAAGAAGATTGGTATTAGCAAAGGCCCGATTAATACAACCACCTCAGCTGATCTCATGAAGCCGTGGATTTCGCCAGAAGACGATTTCAGGACGGCCGTGTGAGATAATTTAGCAATGAGTGGTTTATTTTTATTGTTTGTTGTGGAATATTGACCTCCTTGGTATAAAAAAATGTCATTGTAATCAATATATAAGAAGATGTAATGTGTTTTTGTGCCTGATGACTCAATTTTCGATGTGTACGTATTAAAATAATGATTACTGCGAACTATTATTTTTCACTGCAAATTCATAATTATTCTGCTCGTTTAAGCCAAACCACACGTGTCACATCAAACTCATTAGCTGCTTTGTCACTTCCACACGCATCACTTTTATAATGTCATTCGGAAAAATTTCAAATAGATTTATTTATTATAGTATTTTATTATAATTTTGTTAAGTTTAAAGCCGCACGTAGTGACCATCTTAAGATGGTCACTACGTGAGGCGGCTGCATTTCGGGAACCTGCAATCACTAATAATACCCTCTTTAAAAGGGAATTCCTCCCGATGAACAAAATGAAATGTACACAAAGAATGTTTCATGAGCTCGTAAACGTTCACTACTAGACATTGGCTGCTCCCATTCGTTCAAACAAATCATAAAGATATTGGAAAATATAATGTCGTAATATCTTTATGTTTTGTTGAGTAAAGTCATTTTAGCTAAAAAAATTGCTAAGTAAGTTTAAGCGATAAATTGTAAATTTATTCAAAGGAAAATCTCTTTTATTATGAAAAGTCTTATAGTCATTAATGATATAAAATTGTAACTTTTTAGGAGTTAATAATATAATACTAAGGCAAGAAGATTATTAGTTTAAATAAATTAACCACAACTTTAAAGTTATATAAATTTATTAGATTTTATTACTTTTATAATTATACATAATCAAGAAATTATTGTAAAAATATTTATAATTAATAATAAATATTTTTAGTAAAATATTTAACTCATTTTATATTTAAATAATTAAATATAATGCATAAATATATATTTCGAATTAAAAAAAATATTACATGCCTTAAGCGCAAAGCGCATAGGCATAAGGTGTAGATTTATCTATTTTTTTTTTAATTTTCACCTATCATGTGGGAAGCCATGGAATATAAATGACAGTTTAATTTTGTTTTGATTAGTATTTTTTTTATCTGAGAAATAGGAAAATTTTCGGTCTTTTAAGCAACCTTGTATTAAATTATTTAACTAAATACACTTTGCTCAACTCTCGGCCTCAGAGTACTTTTTACTCCGGAATCACCCGCCGTTGTGAGTGGTCATTTTTTTTACAGTGGTTCGTGCTGAAAAATATCGATCGCTTTAGAAATACAAAATATTTCAAAAATTTTTCACTGTCAAAAGCTACGTATATTTATCTTATTTTATTTTGTTAATTGGAGGCCAATTCTGGCTTAAAAAATTCAACAAAAAGATCACAAAATATATAAGAGAGTTGTTATAATAATATTTTTTTGATTTCAGACATAATACTAATTAAGAAAGGAAAATATTTCTGCTGCGCCGTTGACAACTGTCAAAGCGTAACGACTACATACATTTTTATCAATATGGAATAAATCCAGGGAAGTAATGTGATAATATTTCATTTATAGAGTAAAGTGCTTTTAGGCCGTAATTGATTGTTTCAGGGAAAGATGCGGAGTACAGCACATTTCAAGTTACTATGAATATGTAATATAAAGACTTTTGAGTGTTGTAGAAATCTGTTTAGATTTTTTAATGAATATCTCTGCTCCGCGACAGTCACAGCCAGATTTCCTACAGTGTAAAAATTGTGCTGACGGTAGGCTGTTTAAAGGTAATAGGGGATTAAATATACATATTAAACGATGCCATAGTAAAAGTATTTCGGCTTCACAGCCTGCCGTAGAAATTCATAACTCTATTAGCAATTCCTCTAATGACACAAATTATTCCCTTTTTTCGGAGCAAATTTACAATTATTATAGTAATGTACCAGTGGTTAAAAGAATTCCTAGAGGTGCGAGGATGCAACTTGCTTAAGCATTGTCATGCACTATTCAAAATTTTTTACTAATAGTGAAAATAGTTGGCAAAAATTATTTACTTTCGCGTATTCCCGTTTTCATTTTGATAAAACAATAAATAAATCAATTACGTCTCAACTAAAAGAGACATCTTTTCAAAATTTAGATTACCCAATTAATACTCATTTATCTCGACCACGTCCTAAATTTGATTTAAAAAAAGTAGTTGAGTCGAACGTAATGGATGGCGACTTAAAAAATGCATCCCGTATTTTATTCTCAGACGACATCCTGGCTCCTCGTAATGTCAAAACTCTTGAAAGCCTTCGTCAAAAGCATCCTTCGGTCAAACATCCTCAGGGTTTACCGCTGCCTCCCAGGGCTTCTATGCAACCTTTACAAATTTCGGAAAAAGACACTAGAAGCAATTATGTCATTTTCGAATGGCTCTGCTGGCGGCATTGACGGGATTACGCCTCAACATCTTAAAGATCTTGTAAGCGCTTCTACCGGTGACGCCGGCGGAGTATTCTTAAAGACATTACAAAATTATGTAACTTTATGCTTTCTGGTAATGTTAATCCAAATTTTATACCATTCTTATATGGGGCAAGATAATGTGCCTTCAAAAAAAGGATAACGGTATCCGTCCTATTGCCGTTGGTTCCACATTTCGACGTTAAACTTCAAAATTAGCTTGCAGGCGCATAATCTCTAACCTTAAGACCAAATTTCAGCCTACTCAACTAGGTTTTGGCACTAGAGGTGGCTGTGAGGCGGCGGTACATTCAGTGCGTACATTTTTAACAAACTCTGATGCAGATTTTCTTGTGAAGGTTGACCTCAGGAATGCTTTTAACTTTATCGATAGGGTAACCTTGCTGAAAGAAGTGGCTAACAATACCCCCGAAATTTATCATTACGTTTGGCAATGTTATAGTCAAAATACTAACTTGTTTTACGAAAACCATGTTATTGATTCTGCTGTCGGTGTTAAGCAGGGTGACCTACTGGGTCCAGCACTTTTCAGTTTGGGAATTCAACCAATTATTTCAAATTTTAAATCTAAGCTGAACGTAACGACGGTACACTGGGAAGTAGAGCAGATGACGTCGTCAGTGATCTTACTCATATTTTTCAAAATTTTAAAAATATAGGTTTTGAACCAAATAGCAATAAATGTGAAATATTTTTTTTCCAATAATTTATCTACTTCTCATAGAGACACTTTAATTCAAAATTTTAATCATATTTGTCCAGGGATAAAAACTGTCAGTACGGAATCACTATACCTGCTAGGTGCCCCGTTGTGTGTCGATAGTATTAAACCTAAACAAAATTTGATCAGTTTTTAAACCACGTTAATAAATTGTAAAAATTAACCACCCACATTAAAAGGATTTGTTTCATAATCTCCATAGTGACCAAGATAAGGCACGCCTTCGAGCTGTTTCGACTAAGGAATCTAGTGACTGGTTACACGCTTTACCATCAAGTAATCTCGGCACATTACTTGATGCGGAAAGCTTACGCATTGCCGTAGGAATCCGACTAGGAGCGGCGATTTGTCAACCCCATCAGTGTCCCTGTGGTAGCAGCGTCGACAAGTTTGGGCTCCACGGACTTTTATGTAAGAAAAGCGCTGGTAGATTTTCACGACACAGTTCTTTGAACGATGTTATCCGAAGAGTTCTTGTCTCTATAAATGTTCCCTCGGTTTTAGAGCCTTGTGGAATATTTAGAGACGATGGCAAGAGACCCGACGGTATGACATTGGTCCCTTGGGAGAGAGGTAAAGCCCTAGAGTGGGATGCTACTTGCGTAGACACTCTGGCGGTCTCTCATCTCAGGGGTATCTCGTTTAGAGCCGGGGCGGCATCAGAGGCAGCTGAACTGAGTAAGTGGCGCAAATATGAGTCTCTGAGAGATGACTACATATTTGTGCCATTTGCTGTAGAGACTATCGGTCCGTGGGGTCCACGTGCAGCAGCAACGACCAGCCGCATCCGCGGCTGGTCGTTGCTGCTGGTGATAAGAGGGCTGGTTCTTTCCTCGCTCAAAAGCTAAGTATAGCCATTCAGCGGGAAAACGCAGCCAGCGTTCTTGGCACGATACCGCGGGGAGTAGGACTATATGATAATTAAGTTTCTAGTTTTAGTTTTTTTTTTAATTATTATTATAGTTTTTAGTATTGTAGATAAAAATAAGTATTATGTAAATAAATTTCTTTTTAAAAAAAAATTAAATAAAAATAAAGAATTTCAAAAACCAAATTTATACATACTTGACCAAGGTAAGATATTATAATTATTTTATAATCACAGATTCTTATTAAAATATTTTGTTTCGCTAAAAGTACGCAGGAGTTCGGATTCGAAAGAGTGATCTGAAGGTGTACTTCGATGACTGCTACTGGAACTCCTCGACGATTAGTAATAGATGTGCCGATTTTGAGCCCGTTTTGTTAGTTATTATGAGACCTTACCTCCAGACTTGACGGAGTGACTTGAAGGTGTACTTCGGTGACTGCTACTGGAACTCTTTGACGAATAGAACTACAATTTACATTTTTTTTGTTAGTTTTTTACTATCATATGAGCATTATGAATCGTGGACTTTTGGATTTTTCAAAAACTTTTTTAATGAAGTTTGACATAAAGTTATCGGAAAATTGGAAGTATAGTAATGAAGTGAAAACTTGTGTATTAAATACAGTACTTAAAAAAATGTAGGTATAATCATATATTTTTTTACGTAATAATAATACGTAATTTTTTTAATATGCTTAAGGCATGCACAATTGGATTTACCAATATTTTAATTAATCTTATTATAATAAAAGTAAATCTAGTAACATAATTGCCATTTTAGATCTGGTTATATAACTGATCCCACTAACCAACCTACGAGTATATCTTTATAACGGTGCTTAGCAAAGTTGTTGTGAAAATATAGCAAAATTAATTTATAATCACCTAATCTAATTTTTATTTCGATTATAAAACAAGAATAATATACATAAATGAAATCATCTAGTAGTGGCATATATGTAGTTGCAGGTATACTGTTTCATCATGATCATCATCATTACAGCCCTTCACAAGTCCACTGCTGAACATAGGCCTCCCCCAAAGAATGCCACAAAGCACGGTCCTGAGCCACCTGCATCCATCGACTTCCTGCATGTCTTACCAGGTCGTCACTCCATCTAGTGGGGGGACGCCCTACACTTCGCCTACCGGTACGAGGCTGCCACTCGAGAACCTTTCTTCCCCATCGGTTGTCGGTTCTTCGAGCTATATGGCCGGCCCACTGCCACTTCAGCTTACTAATCCGTTGGGCTATGTCGGTTACTCTGGTTCTACTGCGGATAATCTCATTCCTAAGTTTATCACGCAGAGAAACTCCGAGCATAGCCCTCTCCATAGCTCGCTGAGCGACCTTGAGCTTCCTCATACGGCCAGCAGTGAAGGACCACGTCTCAGTTCCGTAAGTCATCACTGGCAACACGCACTGGTTGTACAATTTCGTTTTAAGGTTTTGAGGTATGTCTGACGAGAAGATGTGTCGTAGCTTCCCGAACGCTGACCAGCCGAGTTGAATCCGTCGATTGACCTCTCGGTCGAAGTTGGACTTACCTAGTCGGATTATTTGTCCCAGGTAAACATACTCGTCCACAACTTTGAGCTTAGTGCTCCCAACAACTACCGGCATAGGTGTGACATGGACATTAAACATAATCTTTGTTTTGTCCATGTTCATCTTAAGACCTATCCGTTGGGAGACACTATTGAGGTCATTGAGCATAGTGCTTAGGTCCTCCAGCGATTCTGCCATAAGGACTATATCGTCGGCAAATCGAAGGTGAGTGATGTACTCGCCATTGATGTTAATACCGTATCCTTTCCAGTCCAGAAGCTTGAAAACGTCTTCCAATGCAGCGGTGAAGAGTTTCGGGGATATAACATGACCATGTCTTACACCTCTCTGCAATTGGATAGGTTTTGTACTCTGGTTCTGTACTCGGATAGCCATCGTAGCTCTACTGTACAAACACTTCAGCACTTCGATATACCGACAGTCAACTTGGCACCGTTGAAGGGACTGCAGCACCGCCCAAATTTCGACGGAATCAAAGGCTTTCTCATAGTCCACATACGCCAGACATAGTGGCAAATTGTACTCTTCGGACTGCTGTACAATTTGCCGTAGGGTATGTATGTGGTCTATGGTGCTAAAGCCCTTTCGGAAATCGGCTTGTTCGGGAGGCTGGAAGTCGTCAAGTCTGCGCGCGAGACGATTCGTAATGACTCTCGAAAACAGCACGTAGACGCGGCTCAGAAGGGAAATCGGTCTGTAGTTCTTCAAGAGAGCGTTGTCACCTTTCTTGAAGAACAAGACCACCGCACTTCTGCTCCACGCCTCCGGTGTAATGCCACCATGGAGGACGGAATTAAAGAGCCTCTGAAGGACTTCAAGTACCGGTCTTCCACCTGCTTTCAGAAGCTCCGCTGTAATTCCATCCTCGCCTGGGGCCTTGCCGTTTTTAAGGTGTTGGAGAGCCATTCTAATCTCGCTCAGACTGACGTCCGGGATATCTTCGGAATAATGTCGGATAAGACTCGCTCTTGGATCGTTACTCACACTTGCGTGTGGCTCCAACGACGACGTGTACAGCTGCCCATAGAACCTCTCAATCTCACTCAAAATCTCAGGCGCCCCGTAAAACGATGCAGCCACATTCGGTCTTCAGCTTGAACAGTTGGTTCTTTCTGGCAGACAGATCTCTGGCAAAGACTCTGGAGCCTTGGTTCCGCTCGATCGCTTCTTCAATACGAGCTGTATTGAAGTTGCGCAAGTCCCGCCGCATGCATTTGGAGATCTGTCTGTTCAGTTGCCTGTATGCTGTCAAATCTGTTGAAGAATGTAGCCTCATCTCCCGTCTAACAGCCATGAGATTAAGAGTGTGATCGGAGAGTTTTTGTGTTCTTCTGCGGTGGGTCTTGCAGAACTTAGCTCCGACCGCATGGACAGTTTCCACGAGCTTGTCATTCATATCGTCCACTTCATTGCAGTCTTCTAGGCACTGAAAACGGTTTTGTAACTCGAGCTGAAAGGTTTCGGGACCTTGGATTAGAGCACGAGGGGGACGGAGCGTTGACTTCATCAGACGAGACCTCTCCAACTTAACATTTAAGTTCAGTGTGCCTCTAACCATTCGGTGATCGCTGCCGGTTTTCACCCTCGCGATCACTGAGACATCACTGAACAGTTGTCGTCTGGTCGTCATAATAAAGTCAATCTCATTTTTTGTCGAACCGTCGGGGCTCGACCAGGTCCACTTCCTGTGGGGCCGCTTCTTGAAGAAAGAGTTCATCATAAAGAGTCCCTCTTTCTCCATGAAGTCGGCCAGCTGTTGGCCTCTTGGGTTCCGTTGCCCTATTCCAAATTTCCCTACTTTCAGCTCACCGTACTCTCTTGTGCCTAGTTTTGCATTGAAGTCTCCCATTAACACCGTATATTGGGTTTTGGAGGAATGCATGGCTCTAGAGATATCCTCATACATTTCCTCCACCTCCTCATCGGGGTGTGCCGAGGTTGGTGCGTAAACCTGTATGACCTTCAGCGAATACCGTTTGGTGATTCTGAGTATAAGGTACGCAACCCTCGTCGACACACTCACGATCTATACATCGTTGTTAACGAGAGACTTGTGGACGATAAATCCGACACCTCCTTGGGACAGATGGTCGCCCTCCTGGTGATAGAGCAAGTTGCCTGATTCTAGGATTACCGTGTCCTCCCCCTCTCTTCGGACTTCGGATAATCCTATAATATGCCAGCGCAACTTGTCTATCTCTTCTTCCAGCTCCACGATCTTCTCGTCAGTCCTCAGGGTACGTGCGTTGTACGTTGCCAGGTCGAGTCGGCGTAGGTGGCAACCGAACCTCCACCGGAGATTCTTAGCACCCCCTGCCCCGCCGTTACCATGGTCGCCACCGTAGCCAGGAATAGCGGGGCCGCCGCGGACTGGGGGCCGTCTCTTTGTTACATTCATAGGGGGGTATTTGCCATAGTTGCCACGCTTGGCGAGCGGGTTGGCAACCGCAGTTTTTTTATTGTCATTTTGGCTATTATCAGGGAGATGCTGCTGCCCATCTCCCGCCTGTTTCCCTTTGTCGCCTTTTACGACACCCACGGGAGGATATGGGGTAGTGGATATTCTTGACCGCCACTGCACGGCTACATACACGGTATACTGTTTATACAATAAAAAAGCTTTTCGTTTCGGTTACATCAGACAATGTACTGCTTAGATGCGAATAATTTGGCCCGTTTATGCCACATAAAAGATAACATAAAGTTAAAACAGCTTTATCTAGGAAAATTTGTTCCAGTCCGCAAGTAATTTTAACTACTACAAAGTGATATTTTTATAGAATAAAAATGACAAACAAGCACACAGTCCACCTAATGGTAAGTAGATACTGCGACTCTTAGACAACAACATCTATCCTCCATTAAGAATTAAAATTCTGATGCGTTGTCACCGTTGAGTATGAAAACCAAATACCTGACTATTTGCTGGATACACTTTTTACTGAAAAGAAGGCATGGAGTGCTTTATTATCAGTAAAAACTTAGGTTCTCTACACTCACCATACGAAACACAGCAACATTATGTTGCTATTTTATGATGTTATTCTGTGAGAGCGTGGTCCTACTCCGGTCGAGCTGACCCATTTGTGCTACAACCATAATATAGCTGAAGGTATATTATTATGGTTTAGTTTTATTAGACAAATTAAATAATAATTTAATTAATAAAACTAATTTTCTTTAAATGTGTAGTGTTCGCTTAAATATAAGAAATCAAGATGTCTGTAGTTTTAAATTAAGATGATTATTGCATCGGAAATATCTTATAATTTTATAATACTAGTGGCATATGCCAAGTAAACTTATAATGCATAAGGTCGGTTCACGGCAGTAGTTAAATACCAATGCGTTTACCAACTCATGAATTTCAAAGTCACGGACCGTACCCTTACCCATTAGGCTACGATCGCTTATAATAATTTAATTACTCTTTATTCCCGTAAAGCTGTGAAAAGAATACTTACTAAACAAAATCCTGTTATTTGGGTCGTTATTTTCCAATAAAAGCATTGAAGTGAGCAAGAGTTCTGGATCACTAAAATATTACATTGATTTTTTTGCTCATATATAAGCTGATTAAGCAATTATTCGCTTTACAAGAAATTCAAATTATAAATTTCTCTTATTCCAATAAAATCATTTAAGTGAAAAGTGCTCTCAATCACTCAGACGTTAGGCTTATTGCCAGTACACAAGTCAATTAAGCAATTTAACACATTACAAAAAACAACAATTGTTACGATCATTATGATATTTCACCATCCACCAAGGTGAAATAAAAATGTTACAGCCCTTCCAACTCCACTGCTGAACACTTTTCAGCAGTGGATTTTGAAGGAAGGCCTATGCCTCCCCGTAAAAATGCCACAAAGCACGGTCCTGATCCACCTGCATTTACTGACTTGCATATCTCACCAGGTCATCAATCCATCTATTGAGGGGCTGCCCCACACTTTGCTTACAAAACTGGTACTTGAGAACCTTTCTTCTCATCGGTTGCCGATTCTTTGAGCTGTATGGCTGGCCCATTGCCACTTTACTTACTAATTCGTTGGGCTGTGTCGGTTACTGTGGTTCTACTGTAATCCATTGAAACCTAGAACATAGTCCTCTCTGTAGGTCGCTGAGTGACCTTGAGCTTGAGCCATCAACACTGCTTTATATCGCAAGTGAAATGTTGTTGATGCCCTCCGATAGTGCTATAATGTATACTTCATCACATTTTCAAATTCAACTAAAGTCCTTTTCCAGTTGTGAGGAGCATATTCTGCTTGGCTATCGCACTTATCCACCATCTATAGGAAACTATAAGATTATGTAGTATGTATAAGTTTGGACTTAAAATAATTTTATGAAATTTAATAGTATTAAGAAAATTTATAAAACTTTTTTTTTTATAGGAGAGGGGGCAAACGAGCATGCGGCTCACCTGATGGTAAGTGACTACCGCCGCCCATGAACAAATGCAACACCAGGGAGGGAATTGCAGATGCGTTGCCGGCCTTTTAAAAAGGAGTACGCTCTTTTCTTGAAAGTAAAACTAACACAATACAACTATTTATTGTTACAACAGTATCATATATTCGTTTATAAAAATTAAAAAATTAAAATCATTTATTTCGGTTCTAGTCAATATCACACTTCATAAATACACATCGAAACTGAAAAATTATATCTAAGTTGCGATGTCAATTTTATGTGAATAAAATTATTTAAATTATTACAATTACTTAAATTCATATAATTTGTCTTACAAACACAACAAAACAGATACAGATAGGAGGAGGATAGGCAAAACAGATAGGAGTGCTTGACATGCAGCCTGGTCCAGTGTCGCATTATAGGGTAATCCAGATCCATCCGCCAGACGAACAGTTACATCCATTTGAGCCGCCCTGTATACGGCGCATCAGCGACGCGACTCGCTCCCAAATGATCGTTTTTTTATAGGATAAGGGTGACAAACAAGCACACAGTCCCCCTGATGGTAAGTGATTGCTGTGGCCCATAGACATCTACATCTATTCTCTATTACAAATCAAAATGCAGATGCGTTGTCACCCGTGAGGACTAAGATAGAATGCCTCATTTCCAGTCAAAAGAGTCTCCGGTTCTCTACACTCACCATACGAAACACAGCAGCGTTAAGCTGCTACTTTACGCTGGTATTCTGTGAGAGCGTGGTCCTTCTCCGCTCGAGCCGACCCATTCGTGTTAAAACTATACCAGAAATATAGCTGCAGCATGGCTCTACCACTATAACGAATTGCGAATCCGTCTATATTTGCATCCACAAACATTCCCGATGCGTTACAGTAGCGTGGCAGATTCATCAGTGCTCTGAAGGCATTATTGTATTGAATGCGTAGGGCGTCGTAAGATTTTGTAAATAGACACTGAAAATTAATTATGAATTCGACTCGGTTAGATAATGTATTTTATTTTCTTATATGTATAATGAATAATATAAAACTTGATTTGTTGCATAATTCATTGTATTTATAACATATTATTCGAAACGAACTGTAAAGGCAAAGATAATATAATCACTTGTGTAAAGTAGAAGGGTTGTTTTACTAACAAGAATAATAAATAGTTTGTTTTCTGGATGTTAATAAAAATCTTGAATATTTATAGCTTATCGTTATTTGTCTAGTAATCAAAGTAACCGAGATTCGACGCCTCGGTTCCTGAGTTTGAATATATGTAGATAAAAATAAGTATTATGTAAATAAATTTCTTTTTAAAAAAAATTAAATAAAAATAAAGAATTTCAAAAACCAGATTTATACATACTTGACCAAGGTAAGATATTATTATTATTTTTATAATCACAGATTCTTATTAAAATATTTTGTTTCGCTAAAAGTACGCAGGAGTTCGGATTTGAAAGAGTGATCTGAATGTGTACTTCGATGACTGCTACTGGAACTCCTCGACGATTAGTAATAGATGTGCCGATTTTGAGCCCGTTTTGTTAGTTATGATGAGACCTTACCTCCAGACTTGACGGAGTGACTTGAAGGTGTACTTCGGTGACTGCTACTGGAACTCTTTGACGAATAGAACTACAATTTACATTTTTTTTTAGTTTTTTCACTATCATATGAGCATTATGAATCGTGGACTTTTGGATTTTTCAAAAACTTTTTTAATGAAGTTTGACATAAAGTTATCGGAAAATTGGAAGTATAGTAATGAAGTGAAAACTTGTGTATTAAATACAGTACTTAAAAAAATGTAGGTATAATCATATATTTTTTTACGTAATAATAATACGTAATTTTTTTAATATGCTTAAGGCATGCACAATTGGATTTACCAATATTTTAATTAATCTTATTATAATAAAAGTAAATCTAGTAACATAATTGCCATTTTAGATCTGGTTATATAACTGATCCCACTAACCAACCTACGAGTATATCTTTATAACGGTGCTTAGCAAAGTTGTTGTGAAAATATAGCAAAATTAATTTATAATCACCTAATCTAATTATTATTTCGATTATAAAACAAGAATAATATACATAAATGAAATCATCTAGTAGTGGCATAAATGTAGTTGCAGGTATACTGTTTATAAAATAAAAAAGCTTTTCGTTTCGGTTACATCAGACAATGTACTGCTTAGATGCGAATAATTTGGCCCGTTTATGCCACATAAAAGATAACATAAAGTTAAAACAGCTTTATCTAGGAAAATTTATTCCAGTCCGCAAGTAATTTTAACCACTACAAAGTGATATTTTTATAGAATAAAAATGATAAACAAGCACACAGTCCACCTAATGGTAAGTAGATACTGCGACTCTTAGACAACAACATCTATCCTCCATTAAGAATTAAAATTCTGATGCGCTGTCACCGCTGAGGATTAAAACCAAATACCTGACTATTTGCTGGATACACTTTTTATTGAAAAGAAGGCATGGAGTGCTTTATTATCAGTAAAAACTTAGGTTCTCTACACTCACCATACGAAACACAGCAACATTAAGTTGCTATTTTACGGTGGTATTCTGTGAGAGCGTGGTCCTACTCCAGTCGAGCTGACCCATTTGTGCTACAACCATAATATAGCTGAAGGTATATCATTATGGTTTAGTTTTATTAGACAAATTAAATAATAATTAAATTAATAAAGCTAATTTTCTTTAAATGTGTAGTGTTCGCTTAAATATAAGAAATCATGATGTCTGTAGTTTTAAATTAAGATGATTATTGCATCGGAAATATCTTATAATTTTATAATACTAGTGGTGCATTACCGATATTCCCGTTTATTATGCCAAGTAAACTTATAATACATAAGGTCGGTTCACGGCAGTAGTTAAATTACCAATGCGTTTACCAACTCATGAATTTCAAAGTCATGGTCCTTACCCTTACCCATTAGGCTACGATCGCTTATAATAATTTAATTACTCTTTATTTCCGTAAAGCTGTGAAAAGAAGCCTTACTAAATAAAATCCTGTTATTTAGGTCGTTATTTTTCAATAAAAGCATTGAAGTGAGCAAGAGTTCTGGATCACTAAAATGTTACATTGATTTTTTTGCCAATACATAAGCTGATTAAGCAATTGTTCGCTTTACAAGAAATTCAAATTATAAATTTCTCTTCTTCGAATAAAATCATTTAAGTGAAAATTGCTCTCAATCACTCAGACGTTACATTGGCTTATTGCCAGTACATAAGTAAATTAAGAAATTTAACACATTACAAAAAACAATAATTGTTACGATCATTATGATACGATCAAAAATGGTCCTTTTTAGTTTCACCATCATCATGATGGTGAAATGAAAATGTTACAGCCCTTCAAACTCCACTGCTGAACACTCTTCAGCAGTGGATTTTGAAGGGAGGCCTATGCCTCCCCGTAGAAATGCCACAAAGCACGTTCCTGAGCCACCTGCATCTATTGACTTGCATATATTACCAGGTCATCAATCCATCTATTGAGGGGCTGCCCCACACTTTGCTTACAAAACTGGTACTTCAGAACCTTTCTTCCCCATCGGTTGTCGATTCTTTGAGCTGTATGGCTGGCCCATTGCCACTTTAGCTTACTAATTCGTTGGGCTGTGTCGGTTACTGTGGTTCTACTGAAATCCATTGAAACCTAGAACATTGTCCTCTCCGTAGGTCGCTGAGTGACCTTGAGCTTCCTCATACAGACATCATTCTTATTTTAATCAACATTTATTATTATTTCTAATCTTTTAAAGTAACCAATCAACACTAGTTTATATTGCAAGTGAAATGTTGTTAATGCCCTCCGATAGGGCTATAATTTATGTCTAGTCTGGTATTTATTTTTCTCTTAATCACTTTGTTTCATCACATTTTCAAATTCAACTGCTGGACATGAGTTTGTCCATTAGTTGAATTTGGAAGGAGGTTATTCTGCTTGGCTATCGCACTTATCCACCATCTATAGGAAACTATAAGACAATGTAGTATGTATAAGTCTGGTCTTAATATAATTTTATGAAATTTAATTGTATTAAGAAAATTTATAAAACTAACACAATACAACTATTTATTGTTATAAAAGTATTATATATTCGTTTTTAAAAATTAAAAAATTAAAAATCATTTATTTCGATACTAGTCCATATCACACTTCATAAATACACATCGAAATTAAAAAATTATATCTACGTTACGATGTCAATTTTATATGAATTACTTAAATAAAATCATTTAAATTAAATTACTACAATTACTTAAATTCATATAATTTGTCTTACAAACACAACAAAACAGATACACAGTTCTAAGGTAATCTAAATTTAGGTTTAGATTCGGAGTGCTCGACATGCAGCCTGGTCTAGTGTCGCATTATAGGGCAACCCAGATCCATCCGCCAGGCGAACAGTTACATCCATTTGAGCCGCCCCGTATGCGGCGCATCAGCGACGCGACTCGCTCCCAAATTATCGTTTTTTTTAATAGGATAAGGGTGACAAACGAGCACACAGTCCACCTGATGGTAAGTGATTGCTGTGGCCCATAGAAATCTACGAGTACATCTACCCTCTATTACAAATCAAAATGCAGATGCGTTGTCACCCGTGAGGACTAAGATGGAATGCCTCATTTCCAGTAAAATTCTTTACAAAATTTAATTCTATACACTCACCATACGAAACACAGCAGCGTTAAGCTGCTATTTTACGCTGGTATTCCGTGAGAGCGTGGTCCTTCCCCGCTCAAGCCGACCCATTCGTGTTACAACTATACCAGAAATATAGCTGCAGTATGGCTCTACCACGTATTACGAATTGCGAATCCGTCTATATTTGCATCCACAAACATTCCCGATGCGCTAAAGTAGCGTGGCAGCTTCAATAGTGCTCTGAAGGCGTTATTGTATTGGATGCGTAGGGCGACGTAAGATTTTGTAAATAGACACTGAAAATTAATTATGAATTCGACTCGGTTAGATAATGTATTTTATTCTCTTATATGTATAATGAATGATATCAAACTTGATTTGTTGCATAATTCATTGTATTTATAACATATTCGAAGCGAACTGTGAAGTAGAAGGATTGTTTTACTAACAAAAATTATAGTTTGTTTTCTGGATGTTAATAAAAATCTTGAATATTTATAGCTTATCGTTATCTGTCTAGTAATCAGAGTAACCGAGATTCAACGCCTCGGTTCCTGAGTTTGAATAAAAACCGTTAGCAAAATTAGAGCAAAAAAGACGAAGCGCGTGTCGGACCACGCAAATTCCGTAGTTGCTGGCACAATATGTGGGCTTTCTTGATAATGAGCATAATAAATGAGTTCGCGGTTTGACCCCTATAACGACTAAAAAATGGGCCCAATTAGAAAGGTAACCGAAGGACTTATTTTCAAATCAGACTTTTAGGGAGTGGTATTTAAAAAAGATTAATAAACTTGTCGACTTTGAAAATTATACAATTTACATCAAATCATTCACATGTCAAGTAAATACAAACATGATCATAGCGTACTATTTATCTATATATTCACGGCAGTGCAACCCTAAGGTATACATATATGGTCATATATGTATACCTTAGGGTATATGGGTCATATATGTAACGAAACTTCATGCAAACCACCACTGCCATAAATTTTCCTGAGGTCACCCGCGTAAACCAAGGGTATGATGAATGAAACTGTATGAGGCTATAAGATTGTATGAATACTTTGAATGAGGCCTACAATAACTACCAACTAAAAAAATAAGTGATAGTATTATGTATGTAAGAATGATATATACGTGTGTAGTACGGTCATCCAACCAGTAATAAACGAGTGTTACAAGACAGCGGTTGTTTCATTGCATTCACAAACATATCATTGGCGACGAAGTAGGAGTACCCACAAATAAAAAAAATGGCTTATCTGGGAAATCTGCCTATTTTTGACCATAAGTTAAGTGAATGGTCAATTTTCAAAAGCAGACTAACTCAGTTTGCGAAGATAAATCGCGTCGAAGAAGTGAACAAAAGTGGAATTCTTCTCACCCATCTTACGGATGAAACGTATCGCTTGGTACGAAACTTAGCGTACCCGCAAGACTTAGAATCTCTAAGTTACTCGAATCTCGTTAAATTACTCGAAGGTCATTTCAAGCCAAAAAAATGCTCATTTGTGGATAAAGCAAAATTTTTTGGGGCAACCAGAAATCCAGGCGAATCATTGGGAGACTGGGCAGCGCGATTGAGAGGTCTCGCAAGCAATTGTGACTTCGGCACTGCCTTGGAAACGAATTTAAGAGATCGTTTCGTCCTCGGCCTGGGCCCTGGCCCGGAACAAAATAAGTTGTTCGAACAAGACCCGTCCACATTGACACTGTCAGTAGCTATGGAGCTAGCCGAGCAGGCGGCGTATGCCAGGCAGGCGAAGGTTATGTTGTGCACCAGCGAACATGCTCCAATTAAGGAGGAACCGGTATACCGAGCGAAATTTCAAGGTCAAGGAGACAGCGGCGCGGTTATACGGCGTCCTAATGCTGGCAAGACATCAGCAGGTCGCGACCAACCGAGAGATTTTTCTCGTTGTTCGGTCTGTGGCTTGAAGAACCACCAAAGTGATAAGTGCCGTTATAAAAGTTACAAATGTCAAAAGTGCGGTGAAAAAGGTAATTTAAAGAAAATGTGCGATAGTGTCAATAGATCGCGGATGTACCATATCGAGTCGGTAAGCGAACCAGAGCAGGTCAAGGACACGTCTTGTGAGGAGTGCCACAATTTTAATTTGAGGTATGTGACTGATAAGCCCATTTCAATTGATGTAATAATAGGTAATCAGTGTATGACAATGGAGCTTGATTCAGGATCAAGTAAAAGTGTGATTTCTTATAATACATATAAGGAAAAATTCTTAAAATATTCATTACGTAGTAGTTCTGTAAAAATGTGCTTATATAACGGACACAAGATTGATCCATTAGGTTATATTACTGTAGAAACTAGTTACAATAACAGTACAAAATTGATTAAATATTTTGTTGTCAAAAATGGGGGACCGCCTATACTAGGTAGGGATTTCATGACCGCCTTTAATTTTGTGATTACTACTAAATTAAATTACATAAGAAATGATTGCGAATTGCATGAGTTATTAAATAAATATTCGGCGTTGTGGCGTGACGAGTTGGGCGCATTTAATAACTTTAAAGTCAGTTTGCAGTTGAAGGCGAATGCTGTGCCTAAGTTTTTTAAGCCGCGTACTGTACCCTTTGCCCTCAGAGATAAAGTCGAACAAGAGCTAAATCGATTAGTGCACTTGGGTATCCTTGTTCCTATTAATTATTCTCAATACGCCACCCCCATTGTGCCAGTTTTAAAAGATAATGGCCAAGTTAAAATCGCAGGTGATTTTTCTATTACATTAAATAAGGATCTCATAATAGAAAAATATCCCCTGCCTCGAATTGAAGAGGTTTTTGCCAAAATTGGAGGGGGTGAGCACTACAGTAAAATTGATTTGAAAAACGCTTACAACCAGTTCGTCCTTGATGACGCGTCTCAGGAGCTCACGGCAATTAATACGCATAAAGGACTTTTTAAATACACTAGGTTAGTGTACGGCCTTTCTAGTGGTCCAGCCATTTTTCAAAGGAGCATGGAGACACTCTTATCAGGAATAGACGGGGTAAGCATATGGCTTGATGACATTTGTGTCACGGGCCTCGATAGAAATTCCCACATGCAGCGGCTAAGTAAAGTCCTAGATAGACTATGTAAGGCAGGCCTACGTTTACAAAAAGACAAATGTCAATTTTTCAGAGAAAACGTCAGGTATTTGGGTTACGTGATTAGTAAAACGGGATTAAGAACTTGTCCGGATAAAGTACAAGCCATTCTTAGTGCACCGGAACCAAATAACGTCACCGAAGTTAAAAGATTTCTAGGAGTAGTCAACTACTATAGAAATTTTATTCCAAACGCCTCTTCTGTACTGAGTCCTCTACATGAGCTATTACGTAAAGATGCAAAATGGGAATGGGGGAAAACGGCAGCGACAAAGCGTCGCAGCGATACGGCGCGAACTGGCGTCAGAACGCGTGTTGGCTCATTTCGAGCCAGCGGCGCAGCTAGTGCTGGCGGTGGACGCCGGCCCGACCGGTCTCGGCGCCGTACTCTCACAAAGGGCGGAGGACGGCATCGAACGCCCGCTAGCGTATGCATCTCACTCACTTACGAGCAGTGATAGAAACTATAGCCAGATACAGAAGGAAGCGACGGCCATTATTTTCGGGGTCCGACGCTTTCATCAATATTTGTACGGTCGCGAAGATCCTTTTATCCTGAAAACCGACCACAGACCATTGGTATCTATTTTTAATCCTAAAACAGGTATTCCTGTTACTACTGCGCTAAGACTGCAGCGATACTCAGTTATATTGTCCGCCTATAACTATGTCGTACAATATGTATCTAGCGGAAATAACATTGTGGCCGATCACTTCTCACGCGCTCCTGTAAAATGCGTCAACGAGTCGTCGAACGATATAGATATAAACGATATAGACACTCATTATGCAGTTAGGTTTCTCGATGCGTCATCGCCGGCTATTTCGGCCCGCGACGTTGCGCAGACGACGGAGCGAGATAGGACCATTAAAACCGTGCTTAGGTAAATGCAACACGGGTGGCCGCGTAAATTAAAATGTAAATCTATTTTACCTTATTTTCATTGCAAGTCCGATTTACAATATGAGAATGGTTGTCTTTTTAGGGGACATAGGATTGTTATACCACTCGGGTTGAGAGATAGAATGTTACGCGAGCTTCATGATTCTCATTTAGGAATAACCAAAACTAAATGTAACGCTAGAAGTAGAATGTGGTGGCCCGGTATTGACCGGGACATCGAACGCTGGATCGGATCATGTGCGACGTGCGCAAGCGTGCGGGCCGCCCCGCCGCGCGACCCCCCCGCGCCCTGGCCTCCCTGCACCACGCCATGGCAACGAGTGCACATTGATTACATGACTGTAGGGCAGAGGGTATATCTGGTAATCGTCGACTCCTACAGTAAATGGATAGAATGTCTATACATGCATAACGGAACCTCATCTAATGCTTTAATAACAAAATTAAAAGGCGTTTTCTCTAATTTTGGAATACCAAATGTTTTAGTGTCCGACAACGATGTAAAAATTAATTCACTCGAGTTTCAGACATTTTGTTCATCGAATGGCATAAAATACATGACGTCACCCATTTACCATCCGCCAAGTAACGGTCAAGCTGAGAATTCAGTAAGAACATGTAAGAAAATGTTAAAATGTATATTAATTGACAATTTACCTTTGCACAAAGTTCATGACATGTTATTAGGGTACTTATTTAACTATAGAAATACCGTGCATTGTACCACGGGTGAAACACCGGCAAAGTTAATGTTCGGCAGAAATTTGCGGTCGCGTCTCGATTTGATTTTACCTTTAAAAAATCATAATTCTAATTCACTTACGGCAGCCGGGAAAAGATCTTTTGAAATCGGCGATATCGTTTGGACCCGATGGTACAGTGCACGAAAAGAATCTTGGCAGTTAGGTAGAATAAAGGAAAAAATAGGAAATAAAATGTATAGAATTCATATTAGGGACATGGAGGTTTGGTGTATTAGACATGTGGATCAAATTATTAGATATACGGATTCAGACAGTAGTCGCGACGATATTGTCGCTGCTGAGGAGACTCGTTGCCCCTCCACGTCGCCGGCTACTGTAAATGCACACCCTCCCGCGCAACAGCCTATGTTTCCGGGTATAAGTAATACGGAGCAAAGTATGGAACAGGCTACAAATATGCAGACGGGTGAGCTGCAATCGCCCTCGAATACTGAAGCGCCGAATCTTGGTTCATCTGACCACGGTGAGGCAGAAGAAGTAAGTGACTGTGAGACTAGGGAGTATGAGAGGGACAACATTGCCCCCGTAGAAAGGCCTATGGCAGAAACGGAGGCTGTGCCGTCCACAATTGGCGATTCCCATGTACCGCCAACATTGCCACTTTTAGCCACACGCCCGAAACGTACAAGACCAGCGGTGGATTATAAAAAGTATTTTTAAGTAGCGATTGTTAATTATAGTTACGCAGAGATCAAGTTTGCTAATTATTGTTAATAGTTATTATTAGTTGTTAAGTTTATGTAGAAAAAATTTTTACTGTATTTAATTAAGAAACCTTGTTACCAGGTTCCAAAATTAAGTGGGGAGGAATGATATATACGTGTGTAGTACGGTCATCCAACCAGTAATAAACGAGTGTTACAAGACAGCGGTTGTTTCATTGCATTCACAAACATATCAAAGAAACATCTTCAATGTTGTATAACTTGCATATAATGTGCATATAAGTCGTTTTCTTCATATAATGTTTATTTTTAACAGACTTCAAAATGGAGGAGGTTATATGTTCAACTGCATGTAGTTTTTTATGTATGTTCACCGATTTCTCCGCCAATTGTAGACCGATTTTTAAAATTCTTTTTACTTCTCAAAAGACTCTCCTAAGATATCCCATCTGATGATGGTCTGATGATGGGATCGTATCCCATTAAAATCAAGAGCAACCCTCAAATTTTATGGACAATTACGAAGTTTTTTCATGTAGTTTCTATAACAATTACGATATTTGTGTCTGATAGTCATCATATCATGGTGTTGTGCTGATGATGGAAGTGACAACTTCTTAACGGTTCTAAAAGAGTTAGGAGTTCTTAAAATATTATAGGTTCAACGCCTAACGCCTCCGTGGTACAATATCTAGTGTCTAACTCTTAACCCGGAGGTAATGGGTTCAATCCTTCTCTCAAGTTTTCAATTTGTGATATTGATATCAGTTTGGTTAAGACTTTGCAAGCTGATAGTAGAAAAAAATATGCTGTGCTTCAGAGGACAAGTTAAGCTATCGGTCCCGGTTTCTGCTTTGGTAGTAGGTATATTTGTTACGTGCACCAACCTGCACTTGGCTAGCTTGGTAGACAATGGCCTAAGGCACTAATGAGGAGAGACTCCGGTCTCTCCTCATTAGTGCCTTATTCATTCATTCATTAGAGGTTTAGGCCATCAACATCAAATATCCTGCACTTCGGTTCAGGATATTTGATGTTGATGGTGAGTTCGTAGAAGGAGTACTGTTGCCACAAATGTATTTCTGCGTTTAACCACGGAGAATGTTCAGAGCACAAATGGCACAACTGGTAGTAATTACATGATATCACCAAATAAAAACATATTTATACTACCAAATAGTAAATTATTGTTTTTAAATTCCTGTGGGCGTAAGTGAATTATACGTAAATGTTCGTAGGAAACCATGGATATTTCATCTACTACAAGCCATTTGATAAAACACCATTTACGCATTTCTTGTTCCAACAGCTGTCCACTCATTTTAAGATATGTCATCATGGTACCTTTTTCTATTGGAGGTGAAAAAACCGAGTGAACCTACCAGAAATTTGCCGTGCCGTAACACCAGAGATGCTACTTCCACAACAGTTGGTTTCATTTTACAGCGATGTTTGGCATGTTACTGAACTGATGATGGAAGGTATAAGCCAGGATCTGATCATGGCATCCCAGGAAAATTAAGTCCAACCCTCAAATTTTATAGGCATTATTTGAAACAGTATACTTCTCATGTAGTCCCATGGCCATCAGATCAGTATAGGATGATGGGATCCGAGAGAAATCAAGGGATCTCTCCAAACTTTATAGATTATCATTAAACCTGTTGTTCTTCTCATTGGTATCCGACACTTGTTTTAACAAATTTTTTTTAAACAATAATTCTTTTAACAATTCTTATTTCACCTATGAAAACTTCTTCAAGCATTCATGATACAGGTCAATATAGTCAATAAAATCGTCATGATTATACGCTTTTATTTTGGTTTTCGGCCTAGATGTTTTCATTATGTTCTGTAGAGGTGTCATCCTGTTTCACACTTGACTTGTTCTGCATGGGTGAATCGTTCTACGGATAAATTATGTAGAAAAGGCCTCAACACTGATTGTCACCGTAAGATACAAGCTTCAACTGTTTCGTCCTCTTTAATAAGTTCATTTTCATGGTGAAATGGAATGTGACATTGTAGTCTTATGCTACTTACATTTCATTGTACACTATTTTTCCATTCTGTTTTGATTTTCTGCATTCATATATTGCATCACTTTTCACGCTATTCAGTTACGTAACTTACATATCATTTTACATTATTTTTTCCATTCTGTTTTTGATTTTCTGCATTTATATTTTGTATCACCTTTATTTCCATAGGATCCTGTAACGTTTTTACACATGATCATTTGATGACACAAATCATTTTCACTTCGTATTTTCACACTAACAGCACTTTTAAAATCGCTGTCAATGGAGTCCTTTTCGGTTTAGTTACCTTTTTCGGTCTTTTAATTAATTCTCTGTAACTTTACAATTACAGGCTTCGTGCGCGCTGCCGCGCATTAGTTTTTCCTATATGAATAATATCTCATTTCTTACTTAAATGTAATGGTTTTCCAATTATATACCTAAAACCAAAAATTTATATTTCTGACAACCATTATTTATATGGTTGTTATGGTAACTTTTATTCAAATTCGTCACTGGTGTGATATTCTTAATATAATATTTTCACATAAATACTCTATGGCTCGAGGTTGTTTACAATAAATTTCCTTTTAATTTAAATAATTTCTCGTTCTCTCTAAAAAGATATAAAAGCCGAACAATCGGAGAATAAGAAAAATCTCGCTTCAGTTCTCAAACGAGAAACATCTACTAAAGGCCTTATCCCGGGGCCGCATTGCCCCGGGATCCTGCAAGCCTCCATCTACACGTGAAGTCGTCGGCGAAGTCTACTTCAAGCGCGGGGCCACACTACTCCGGGCGCTACGACTGCTTGCTCCAGGCGCTGAGTGCACCTTCTGCCGCGCTACCTTCGGACGCTACGACTGCTTGCTCCAGGCGCCGAGTGCACCTACTGCCTGCGCTACCTTTGGGCGCTGCGACTGCTTGCTCCAAGTGCTGAGCGCACCTACCCCAGGCGCTACGTGCGCCGGCTCCGGACGCTGCGTGTGCCCAGTCTAGGCGCTGCGTGCCGTCGCCGCTAAGAAACCTCAAGCTCCGCGTGTGCCTACTTCTACAAAAGCAGCGTGTCACTTCAACCTTTAGGCTCCACTATAATTCTATATTCTCCTATTCTCCTACCTTTATTTTTTTTTAAATCTAATTGTAATCTCACTTCATCCATCATCATCATATTTCATTTTTTTTATAAAATTGTAAATACCTTTCTAAAACTTTAAATATATTATTTTATTGGTCTACTTTTGTTGTTTTGTTGTTCTTAGGTTAGGTTCTTTTTCTTTTTAATTGTCGCTTCACGACAACATACAATTAGACTGTCACTGTTTAAAGTGTAGTTAGCGACTACGTAGAACTGTTGCCTGATTTCTGATTCGCATTCTTGTATTATCACGCAATCGAATGTATCTAGTACTCACGTTCTCCTGTACTCCTCACTCAATGTCATCGTCATCATCATTCCAGAATTAACTTGAAACAGTTTCGTATCGAACGGCAAATTCGATCAGACTTATCTCTTCTATGTAGATCATTTGATCGTTGTTGGTAGCGATCGAATACATTATTGAAAACCGATGTTTCGTCATCACTAAATCGCAGAAGTATGTAGCGTTGCTTCGGATGACAATTTCTTCAAAAACAGTTTTTCTTCTACACATCTTTAAAGGTAAAAGGCAAAGACGGTACGCCGCTTCTGGGGCACTAACTAAGCGCTGACCAAGAATCGCCATAGAAATAGCAAACAACTGCTTCCACACATCATTACTTCCATGTTGTTCTTTTTGTACCGCTTCTCTCACAACGTCACCACAATAATTGGGTTCGCAATTGCAAGCATACTTGGCAATATAATACGCAACAGCTGTTATAGTCCCACAAGGTTGTACGTTCCTATTTGCTTCCCAAATTTTGTAGAAGAACGGAATTATAGTTATTAATCATAACTTCATCTGCGTTTATTTGTAGTTCACAAAAACGTCCATTATTACAAAGAGCATCATCTGGTTCTAAACATTTTGTCGTCGTACTTCTAGCCCTTGGGAACAGCAACCAGTGTTTCGATCTTTATTGAATGAGTGTTTGTGGGTTTGTAAATTTTTAACGAGCTCCGCATTATTACCACCACTGTTCAGGAGTCTCATTAGCCAGTCGCTTATAGACAATACTCGCGCTGTTCACACGACTCGCCGCTCAAACGTTCATGGATACAATTGAGCCAACGGATCCTATCACTTTGCGACTCATGTGATAATTGAGAACGCATGTAATTTCTCATCTGAGGTAATCTAGCATGAAGCGACAATGATGACTCTTGGGAACGAGATATAGCATATTTCGTTCCCAAGAATGATCATTGTGTCACCGTTTGCAGTTCTTGGATAGGCGTTCCCTATTTGCAATAATAGTTTCCCTTATGCGGTAGGCACCTTTAGTTGGTCTGCCCATAGTGGAAATTAATTTAAGAATAACAGATCACGCCCCCAGTGTTGGAACACGTTGGAATAGACGGGTAGAAAAAAATTATCTTCCATTTACAAGAATGGGATATACCCAAAATAAAATGTTTTAAGATTTTATTTCACAGTTTTGTAGGCGTGATTAATATCCATAGCTATGCCAAATCACAGATTCATAGCACTAGAAGGTTTTAAGCAAAACTGCACAACAAGGTACCCTAGGGTTCCTTTTTGTGCAACTACGCAACTCTAAAAAGTTAGTATTGGGTTTTGGGTCTGGTTTTAATACAATGTGTCCATCAACTTGTGGACTTCGAGTTTGATTCCGGAAAAACTTGTATAGGTCTCAGCATCCTCTAAGTACTCGTAGGCACAAAAAAAGCAAATACGAATCGGAATATGTTATCTAACATGGCTAACATTTTTTTAATGTGAAATAGATGGTTTGCCAAAATAACCTTTTTTACCAAACTGAAGTGAAAAACGAATTTAGTCCACTTGCAGCGAACTTGAAACAAAGGAGGTTATGGAAACCGTTGCGTTTTCATCTCTGAGGGCTAAAATAGGTAGCTTCACAGTCTGTAAGTATAATGGCTCTCTACAACTTTCAGATCAGAATACAGCAATGCCAGTATACTAATATTTGGGGACAGAAAATGGATAAGAGAGTGATACCTAGACAGACAGACTCCTAGGCAAAAAAGGAGTCTTACCTACCTGTCATATTTGACAAGATCTACATATATACTTTACTGTATTTAATTTATTATTTGGATAACTATAAAAAATGTAATGTATGGTCTAAAACAGAAAGAAAGTAACATGTACACACACCAAAAAAGCACTGAATTATTTTATTTGTCCTTGGTTAAGAAAATAGGTAAATTGAAACAGAATACAACGCCCTTAATTTTCGCACAAAAATATGAACACTTAGGTATTATCTTGTTAAAGATTGTTTAGTTAGGTTTTTTTCTTTGAAAATTTGTGTCAAGAGAAATATTGTTAAGGGACTTAAAGTTCGGAAAACAAATAATGAAATAGAACTCGATCTAATTTGTAACAACTTCTGACAATTACGTGATGCTTCTTTTAATAGTGGGCAGTTAGTTTAGACTATTTGTAATTTCATAACGGTGGTTTATATTTGCTCAAAATTTTTCTGATTTGGTTATGGACACGAATTTGGTTTGAGTTCACGATGGTCACGTCTGTAGACTATGATATGTGTATGATATTTAATGTGTATCTTTGTAAGTCAACAATTATCCTTAGTAGTCCTCCAAATATGTTCTCAATAAATTGTAAAAAGGAGAACGTCCAATATTGTTTCACTTCTATACTTGTTTTTTAAAGAACAAAGGTGTGCTGCGTATGGCCAGTGTAGAGAACTGGATACCCTTTATACTGGTAAAAAGATATTCTTTCTAAGCCCATAGGGATAGCAACACATTTACATGTTGATTATTTATAAAGGATAGATGAAGATGTATATTGGCCTCAGCAATCACTTACTATCAGGTTGACGGGTGATGGTTTGTTACTCTTATTTAAAAAAAACTCTAGTGGTAATCGATTACGTGGACTACACTAGGTCATCATTATTATCAGCATGTTTTTCTTGTAATGGACCACTCCTTAATATAGGTTTCCATATTAAGGAATGGTACATATTCTATCCTAATACAATAGACGCAGTAAATACATAAATATTAGCTCCATGACGAACATTACAAACTATAGGATATAACACACTGAGAATGATTAAAAATAATACCAGCTTTACTGCAATATAAGTTAAATAGCTCAGAAGTTAAGCGTTTAACGTAAATTTCACAGTACGCGACCAAATTCACGCCTAATGAGTAAAATATTTTGAGGATCATATGTTCGAGCTACAAGAGCTCAGAGACTCAGTAAGGCTCTTTACGTAAATTTCACAAAACAGTAGCAACCCGGATTCGATTCCCACCGGAATCAATGAGGTCATAGCAAACATAAGGGAAAATTTTCCATGTGCCCGGCGGTGCCAGAAAACATCGCGAAGAAACCTGCATGTCTGAAAAATACATATTCAAGAACATCGTGTTAAGTCCGCCAACATGCACTGTATGACAGCGGGGGACTAATTTACTCCATAATTTTCCCAGAAATGAGAGAAAACTTTGGCATTTATATGTTGTAACTTAACTTTTTTTATTATTATAAGCCAGTGCTTGACCACAATTCGACCTGATGGTAAGTAGTGATGAAGCCCCAGATGGTAAATTGCACTGTCTTAGCGGAACAAAAGCCTATTCACTCTTTTCTTGAAGACACCATGATTGTATTCGGACGGAAAGACAGACACCGGCAAATTATTCCCCAATTTCGTTGTATTTTATTTATATTTACTACCGCAAATGATTCTACTGCAGGTACTAGGTTATATACTGTCTTGTATTAATGCTTGTCAATACCTATATCTATAAATTACACAAGATATACATTTCATACACATCGCTTTAATAGTTAGTATATTTATGTTTGATAATTAAGTTAAACATGATTCATAAAGATTGTGAGTGTGTCGATGTGGGTTGCGTACCTTATACTCAGAATCACCAAATTGTATTCGTTAAAGGTCATACAGATTAACGCACCATCTTCAACACATTCCCATGAGGAGGTGGAGGAAATGTATGCGGATATCCCTAAAGCCATGCATTCCTCCAAAACCCACTATACGGTGTAAATGCGAGACTTCAAAACAAAACAAGGAATAAGAGAGAACGGTGAGCTGAAGTTAGAAAAATTTGCAATAAAGCAACGTAACCCAAGAGGTCAGCCCCTAGCCGACTTCATGGAGAAAGATGGACTCTTTATGATCAACTCCTTCTTCTAGAAACGGCCCCACAGGAAGTGGATCTGGTCGAGCAACGACGGTTTAACATAAAATAAGATTGCCTTCATTATGATGACCAGAACTGTTCAGTGATGTCTCAGTGATCACAAGAGCGAAAATTGGTAGCGATCACCGAATGGATAGAGCACACCGAACCTTAACGTTAATTTGGAGTGCTCTCATCTAATGAAGTTAACGCTCCGTCCCCTCGTGTTCTAATCCAAAGTCCCGAAGCCTTTCAGCTCGAGTTACAAAACCGTTTTCAGTGCCAAGGATACTCCAATGAAGTGGACGATATGAAGATAATAACTCGTGGAAATTGTCGGAGCTAAGTTCTGCAAGACCCGCCGCAGAAGAACACAAAAACTCTCACCGATCACACTCTTAAAATGAAGCTGCAGACTTCAACAGATTTGACAGCATACAGGCAACTGCATGCACGCGGTGGGACTTACGCAGCTACAATACAGCTTGTATTGAAGAAGCGATTGACCAGCACCAAGGCTATAAAGCCTTTTCCAGAGATCTGTCTGCCAGAAAGAACCAACTGTCAAAGCTGAAGATCGAGTGTGAAAGCATGGTTTTCGGGACACCTTAGATTTTGAGTGAGATTGAGAGTTTCTATGAGCAGATGTACAAGTCGTCGTTGAAGTCATACGCAAGTGTGAATAACAATCCAAGAGCGAACTTTATCTGACACTATTCCAGTGATATCCCGGATGTCAGTCTGAGCGAGATTAGAATGGCTCTCCTGCACATTAAAAATGGCAAGGCTTCAGGTGAGGATGGAATTACAGCGGAGCTTCTGAAAGCCGGTGGAAATGGAAAACCGGTACTTCAAGTCCTTCAGAAGCACTTTAATTCCGTCCTCCATTGTGGTACTGCAACCGAGGCGTGCAGCAGAAGTGCGGTGGTCTTGTTCTTCAAAAAAGGTGACAATAAAGTACAGACCGAGCCGCGTCTACATGCTGTTTTCGAGAGTCATTACGAATAGTCTCGCTTACAGACGCGACGACTTCCAGCCTCCTGAACAAGCCGGTTTCCGAAAAGGCTTTAGAATAGACCACATACATACCCTTCGGCAAATTGTACACAAGTCCGAGGAGTACAATTTTCCACTATGCCTGTCATATGTGGACTATGGGAAAGCCTTTGATTCCGTCGAAATTTAAGCAGTGCTGCAGTCCCTTCAGCGGTGCCAATTTAACTGCCGGTATACCAAAGTGCTAAAGTGTTTGTACATAAGAACTACGATGGCTATCCGAGTACAGAATCAGATCACGAAACGTAACCAACTGCAGAGAGTCTTACAAGACAGGGTGACTCTTCACCGCTGCATTGGAAGACAGTTTCAAGCTTCTGGACTGGAAAGGATACAGTATTAGCATCATCGGCGAGTATATCACATCTGTTTTCCGACGATATAGTGCTTATGGCAGAATTACTAGAGGACGTAAGCACTATGCTCAATGACCTCAATAGTGTCTCCCAACTAATGGGTCTTAAGATGAACATGGACAAAACAAAGATCATGTTTAATGTCCATGTCACACCTATGCCGGTAGTTGTTGGGAGCACTAAGCTTGAAGTTGTTGACGAGTATTTTTACCTGGGACAAATATTCCGATTAGGTAAGTCCAACTTCGACCGAGAGGTCAATCGACGGATTGACCTCTAGAGATTGAATCGGCTAGGAAGCGTTCCGGAAGTTACGACACATCTTCTCGTCAGGTAAAACCTGAAAACAATATTGTACAACCAGTGCGTGTTGCCAGTGATGACTTATGGATCTGAGACGTGGTCCTTCACTGCTGGCCGTATGAGGACGCTCAAGGTCACTCAATGGGCCATATAGCTCCAAGAACCGACATCCGATTGGCAAAAGAGATTCTCGAGTGGGAGTCTCGTACCGGTAGACGAAGTGTAAGGTACGACCTGCCACTAGATAGAGTGAAGACCTGCTAAGACATGCAGGAAGTCGATGAATGCAGGAATCCTTTTATGAAGTAAGGGCTTTTATGATTATGATGATGATATTTATGTTTGAAATTGGCTACAGGTGTTATTAAAATGCAACCACTACTATCTGCTCAAAAGTGAGCTCTTTGTCATTCTTATATCAAAATCTGTTTCCTGCGTTATGTAACATAACAACTTTTTCTCTATAGTATATTTATTTAGTTAAATAGCTGATGAAATTTGTTATCTTTTAGGTTTGTCTCTTTTGTTTTTGTTTTTTAGAAAAAAAACGTTACCCCCCACACTAGGATTTTCTCCTGTATCGTGGAGGCAGTTTACAAACATAGATTTCAGGAGGACAAACATCCAGACCCGGGACAATTACTTGTAGGCCATACAAATTCTTGTTCCGTGAGGGATTCGAACCCGCGCCCCCAGCGCAACAACTCATTGCTAAGCCACTGTGCCACGGAGCAGTCAACTTTATTTCAAATTCTGTAATTTTTTTATGAGAAGTATATTTGTGTATTTACGCATTTGAAACCACGCGCGCTTCAAACCACGTAGTGAATTGCCCAAGAACTCTTTTTCAATAGGGCCATTTAGCGTGCACTTATACGGCCATAAGAGCAATTTATGATTTAATGCCTAAAGAGTCGCTTCGACAAAAATTTAAGGAAGTTAAAATATTAACCTCGGCCTCTCAATACATTTATGAAAACGTAATGTACGAACACAAAAATAAAAGTAGTAACACAAAAATAAATGATATTCACTCTGTAAATACTAGGAGCAGACACAAGCTAGTAGTACCAGTTACTCGACTCCATCGAGTCAGTAATTCATTCTTGCAGCGATGTATACGCTTTTTTTACAATAGAATTCCAGAAAATATCCAAAATTTTACCTGCTCAATGTCCAAAAAGTATATTAAACTAAGTTTGTATAAGAAGAGTTATTATAATATTAAAGAATTTATAAATGATAATAACCCCTTGAAATGAGGTGATCGCTACTAATTTCTAATTTGTTGTGTTGTTAATTCGTGTAACATACATGTTTGTCAGCTGTTATTTTTTAAAAAAAATTCCCGCTGGGTTTCTTGCTGGTTCTTCTCAGGACAGAGGTTTTTTTCGAACCAGTGGTAACTAAACAAAGTGTGACTTTCAATAAGTATTATTTCAATAAGTTCTCTACACTAAGGTTGTCTGGAAGAAATCACTTTCAGAGTGATAAGACCGCCTTTTGTACATTTTTCTAATTTAGATTTAATTGTATTCGTTTTTGTTTTGTTTTCTGGTGTACAATAAAGAGTAAATAAATAAATAAATAAATATTATTTATAATCTATATTAAATAAAAAAGTTTCTGTTTCTGTTTCTTACATGAGATTAATATTGGAAAATTTTACAAAAAAAATAATTAATTATACAAATACCTGCAGAAGTGGCAAGAAACCGAATCAATATAGTTTGAAGAATCGACAACTGATGGGGAAGAAAGGTTTTTAAGTGGCACCTCGAACTGAAGGTTGCACACAGGTGGCTGAGAACCGTTCTTTGTGGCAAGTTATGGAAGCGGCCTATAGCTGTCATACTTAGTGTGACATAAATATCAAATATTACAATCGGTTGTCTGTACAGATATTCTGAAATTTATCCGCCGCATAAAATTTCGAGAATCGAAGAGAAAAATACGTAATACCATAATTGAAATCGGTATATTATATTCATCACATATTATTATAGATGGATTGGAATATATAATTTGCTGTAACAAATTTAATTATTTTTCATTGCGTGGATCGTAATGAAATTTCTACAACCGGAAATTAATTCAATTTTCCGCGACTGTAGTTCGTGTATATATTAAATTCAAATTAACACGATTTTAAGCAATATCCGTTTTCATTCAGCTTATGGGTATTAAAGCGGTTGAACTCAGAACAATGAATAATGATTCCTCAAGAACTTTGGTAACATCATTTTACTTAATTAGTTGCTTAATAACTTACACGTTCAAGTCTTTTTTTTTAAAGTAAAGGAGTCAGTCGTTTTGGGCCCACTAGAAATTTTCGCGGACAGCAGTGGTATTATATACAAAAATAATTAAAAATTAAAAATTTTGTACAGCCGACTTAAATATAAGCGACTTCAACATAGGTTATTTAAGAATAAGTCAATAACCATTGGTTTGACCTTGATCAAATTCATATGGGACCACACGAGAACTATTAGCTTTCATATAAAAAAAAGAATTATCGAAATCGGTTCGCCCAGTACAAAGTTATGAGGTAACACACATAAAAAAAAACATACACTCGAATTGAGTACCGTCTCTTTTTTGGAAGAGCTGATTAGTGACCGCCAATACGGTTTTCGTCGGGGTCGATCAGCTGGTGATCTTCTGGTCTACCTGAACTATAGATGAGCGGAGGCAGTAGAGTCCAAGGGGGAGGCGTTGGCCGTTAGTTTAGACATTGCGAAGGCCTTCGATCGGGTTTGGCACAAAGCGCTTCTTTCGAAGCTCCCTTCTTATGGACTTCCTGAGAAATTGTGCAATTGGATGGCTGCTTCCTTGCAGATCAGAGCATCAAGGACGTTGTAGACGGTGCATGCTCCGACTACAAGCCTATTAACGCTGGTGTTCCACAAGGCTGTGTGCTATCACCAACGCTGTTTCTTCTGCATATCAATGATATGTTGCTAACTGGTAACATTCATTGCTATGCGGATGACAGCACTGGTGATGCTCTATACACTGGCCGTGCCAATATTTCTCGGCAAAACGTCGCCGTATACCGGAGCAAACTTGTGTCTGAAGTCGAGTCTTTGCTGAATAAAGTCTCGGATTGGGGACGACTAAATCTAGTCCAGTTTAATCCTCAGAAGATACAAGTCTGCGCGCTTACCGCTAAAAAGAACCCCTTTGTCGTATCTCCTCAGTTTCAAAGCATTCCCCTTCTTGCCACAGCCAGTATCGGAATCCTCGGAGTCGACATATCGAGTGACGTGCAGTTTCGTGGTCACTTGGAAGAGAAGGCCAAATTAGACTCTAAAAAGCTTGGCATCCTCAGCAGAGCGGGACAGTATTTCATGCCGGCACACTACCTGCAACTTTACAAGGCGCAGGTTCGGCCTCATATGGAATACTGTTCCCATCTCTGCGCAGGGGCTCCCCAGTGCCAGCTACTTTCATTTGACCGCATCCAGTACAGAGCGGCTAGAATCATCGACCACCGAGTCCTTTCCAATCGGCTCGATTCATTGGCACTGCGAAGAGATGTTGCATCCCTTTGCATTTTCTTTCGCATCTACCATGGGGAGTGCTCTGAGGAATTGTTCGGAGTAATCCCAACCGCTAAATTTCACGAGCGCACATCGCGGCAGAACTCCCGATACCATCCACACCATCTGGATGATTGGCGGTCCACCACTGTGCGATTTAGAGAATGTTTTCTTCCTCGCACGACTTCCTTGTGGAATCGATTACCATCAGCGATTTTTCCGGACCGATACGACGTAGGGACCTTCAAGAAAAGAGCGTACTCCTTTTTAAAACGCTGGCAACGCATCTGCAATTCCCTCCCTGGTGTTGCAGTTGTTCATGGGCGGCGGTAGTCACTTTCCATCAGGTGAGCCGCATGCTCGTTTGCCCCCTCTCTTATAAAAAAAGGATAGAATAAAGACATGAAAAGTTTTTGTGTTTGTTAAAAGAAAATTAGAATCAATGGGTTGTTTAAGGAAGCTTCTCTATTTGATGTGGCTTCATCGGTTTTGAAGAGCGATTCATTTAACTGCATTCAGGTATAAATACCTTATGTATTCAGCAAGTTGCTCCATAAACTTGACAATACCAAATGGCATCAAACATGGATCCTGAATTTATGCCAGCCACAGTAGATAGACAGTATAGATAGTACATATATTTATGTGTAAATAAGCAGTAATTACTTGTACTAGAAGCAAGTATACAGTTTGCATAAGTATTGTAACTAAGTTAAGCCATTTTTACTAGTGTAATGGTTATATCCTTGTTGATCAGTTTCTTCTATTATCCTTAGACTGATGTGTTGTTAATTCTGCAAAAAGGAATATTATTTTGTAAGCTACTATCAGATAGTTAATATAAAATTAATACACTTTCCCCCTAGATGAAACCAGTGAAAATAAGAAGTCAGACTACTTTTACATAGTTAAATATTGTTGATGTAAATCTATAATTACAATTTGTATATTTGGTCATCTGGAGCTGGTTAATGGTGTGTATTTTATAATAATTTCTTATTTATTTCACATACAGACAGAGAACAAAATACTGACAGAAATATGGAATTGTAGTTTATTGACATTGAAGTATAGTATATACATAGTCTTATCTCATATCTCTTATTACTGAAAATGTAGATGACAATAAATATAGAAAAATTATATATATATATATGTATATATATATAGGGAATGATGCTATGCCTGCATCCCCCATGCCGTTATTGGAGAATGATATTTAGAGTTACAGGGAGCCCGAGGATGGACTCCTGTCAGGAGAGGCCGTGTAGGGAATGAGGGTAAAAAAATAAAAGAAAATATGAACAAATGAAGGTAGTATGGTAATCTCCCACTTATTCTAGCAGTATAAAGTATCACGCAGTCGACTAAGAGGAACAGTTGGTAATTTTACAAGTCCCATACCGGTATTATGCCCGTTGGACTAAAACATTACTTTTACACTGAGATTCTGCCCAAATAAGACAAGTGATGTGGTTCCATTCGTGAAGTAGTTCTTCTAGTGTGAGCAAGGAAGGTCGTGTTGCTGAGAGGCTGCCCTATGTTACATCGAGAGGAGTGGTGTAGATGTTGCTTTGCATACTTTGGTGTTATCATGTAATTGGGGTCCTGATTGTAAGCAGGGTTTGTTACCGAGTGGTGTTCTTTTATTTAAATACTTTTGATAATAATTTCTAACATCAGAAGTGGAACAATTTCTTACACCAGAAGTGGTATTAAAGCCTTTTCCTGTAGCTTTACATTAAAATTTCTTACAATATAATATTCATTAATTTTTTTCAGGTGAATCGCTTAGAATAAATGTGAAAGTCTTGTAGACTGAAATCTTGCTTGGATATTGAATACAACTACAACAGCCTTATATCATATCTTATAACATTAAAAATGTCCTTGTTGTGTTTGTTGTCAAGTTATTTTGAAATGATGATGACTGACAATAATAACATTATAAAATACAATTAAATTAAAATTAAATATTACAATTAAATTATAGATGTGTTTTTGTCATACTTATACAACCAGTTTAAAACATCTTAGTTCATATTTATATGTGTAATAATATAACAAAGATAAGCATGATCATAGATAATACACTATATACCAGGGAAGCATGATATTACCTAGTCATTTTGGCTTTAATGCTATTTGGGGTATGATAACTAATCAGTTAATATATTTTAAAACAAAGTTTACACACTGCACCTTTACTGATTCAACCAAAAAATATTGAAGTCTTGACACCGCACCTGTCTGTCTGTTCCACTATTAATAGACTGCTTTGGTAATAACTACAACAATAAATGCAGTGGCAGTGTTAGCCTTATACAAACAGTTTAAAACATCTGTCTTACAATACAGCATGTAAAGGTAATAATATAAATGGACATATTATCCGTTATTCGTCTTGTCTTTAATCATATTTATTTCATTACTTTAATAGTGCTTGTGATGTATGTTCTCTAATCAATTAATACCTGTAAAAATAGTCCCCAACACTACGTTTGTTTGTCTGTGCACTACGTGAAGGAAGTGTTAAAAGAATTTTCCATCAATCTTAAAGTACTTTAATACTATGAATTATTAAGCTATTCTATTCTATATATACTATTCTAACTCATAATATCTGTGAAAACTACTAGAAAATCGCGTTTAGTTTGTTTTAAGATTATTGTGATATTCATATTTCAATTGTTAGTTTCTCGAAATTCCCATTAGATGCGATAAAACTAATGTTAATTTTGTAATCTACAAATTATAAGGAATAAATCGACATACATTTCTAACAGTGGTAGAGCCACGCGGCACTTGTGTTGTCGCACGGATGGGCCGGCTCGAACCGGGGTGGTACCACGACCTCACAGAAAACCAGCGTGAAGTAGAGGTTTACCTCTGCGTTTCGCTTGGTGAGTGCAGGTGGCCGGAGGCCCTATTTACTGGAAATGAGGCATTCCATCTTAGTCCTCACGGGTGACAACGCATCTACATTTTGATTCGCAACCGAGGATAGATGTAGATGTCTATGGGCCGCAGCAACCACTTACCATCAGGTGGACTGTGTGCTCGTTTGTCACCCTTATCCTATAAAAAAAAATTAAAGTTCTCTGAAATTCGTGGTGGGCCCATTCTCCATACAAAAAGATATTGTCTCCTTTGACAAACAGGCAAACGGTCCACGTAATAGAAAGTAGACACTTTGGAAAATAGACACCAACATTTCTGTTGGATTAAGAATAAAAATGCAGATGCATTGACATTTTTGTGAACTATGTTGGAATTCCTCAATACCAGTAAACATATTCATGGTTTTCCTCTGCAACAATTTCAAACTGCTATTCCATGTAAACGTGGTTCTTCCCTTCGAGTCTACCTTTTGGTGCTCCACCCCATTATTATATCCCGTAATTATAACAAGCATAAAGCGGTGCTTTAGGCTAGTAATTTTGAGCGGTGCTAGTAATTTTGAAGAAAATTTTTACCTATTAATTTTGAACGCAGTTTTTTTTTTAAGATAATTAACTTTTAATGTATGGGTTATTAACATTGGCTTCTGTAAATAATTTATACGACAAACCATGGGTGTGTATCATAAGTTTGAGAAGGATCTGCATACCACGTCGATATGAATTGATTGAAATAATGTATGATTTCTTAAATTCTTGCAATATCATCTGGATTGAGATTCTTAACTTATAGGAAGATTTTAAACAGTTTTATTAATAAAAAGTGTTATGGGCATGGCACCTGTCATTTATAACAAAATCCCAAATTTTGTAAAAAATCAACCCATTACAATATTTAAAAAGAGTCTTACTTCTTTGTTATTGGAAAAATGCTATTACTCAATATCGTACTTCTTAAATGATACCAATATTTAAACAACCTTCAGTTCATTAATAGTTTGTAATATGTTGTTTGTATTAATAATTTATGTGTTATGCTAACTGCAATTTTAATTCAATAATGTAAATTTATTTAATAATTTATAAAACATAAAGTTGAAAATGCTCTGCAAATATATTCATCACTTGTGAAATCATTAATTGGCTCAGAATGCAATCTAGGCCAAGGTAAAACGCAAGATCCATCATTTGCTTCTTTAATGTCCAGTTCACTTTTCACTGCTTTACGATTAGTCGAAAGTCACCGTGTTGGGGCTCCAGATTCATAAACATTATTATATAATATATTTTGATCATCATCTTCATTATCTAAATCAAATGAAAGATGTTGTTTTTTTTTGACCTGATACAATATGTTGAAAAACACTTTTATTAGTAGATAGACATTGTAAATAATTTTTTCCATCGATTGTGATGTCAAGATACGAAGATTATTATTTTCAAGACATATCAAAGCTGTCTAAACATTAACACTATTAACAATAAAATCTTTACACCCTTAACTATAATTTTTTGTAACAAAAATATATTTAAAATAGTATCAATAGAATGAGGTAAAAATATAGTAAAATCTGTGTTATCTTGATGAAAGTTGAAAACTTGGCTACTGTATCCAAAATGACCGACCACCTTTGACTGTAATAACGGGGTGAACCTGAGCGATTAATTGTTCTTCAAGAAATTTTAATTTTTTTAAAACATCAATTTGTGGTCTAAGATCCATATTATTGTCAACAGGAAATATACTCTTATTTAATTCAAATTTTTTAATTAAAATTTGTGACAAAGAGCACAAAGTTTATCTTTTTAATACGTAAATCAAATTAACGACGATGACATAAATTACAGTGTTTCAGTTCCAAATTATTCTGAGCACTTTCGAAATTAACGGCATACTCTAAAAAGCGAGAATTTTAACGATAATAATTTAATTCTGCGTCTCGAGCTCTGTTCTGACGTTGTCTTACTATATTCATCAAAGAACGATTTAGTCCCCCCTATATTAAATGTACTCTGTGGGTTTAGTTCACGTTCTTTACTTCCAGTTAACATGCGTCTTCGTAGCATTTTGATGTAACAATAGCTTTAGAGGCCAACCACCGCAGAGTCTACATCATCTAAAGATGCCTCGTGTAGATGCGAAACACGTGTCTTGTTGTGTTATTATGCAGGTCACTGTTAAGATAGAATAATATTTTATCTAAAGGCTTTAAAGGCTAGGCTAGAAACATTTAATGACCCCCAATAGATAGGTGGTATACCTTCTTATACGTGTCAGATACAAAATATTATGGTGTCGTGGAACAGCGACAAAGGTCGACCGATGAAATAGGCCGCCAAATAGCTTAAATAATCGTACATACGTGCGATTCTATCTATCTAGTGTGATATAAGGCCGCTCCCTACTGGATGTACTGACAACCTGTATGACAATTGTGGAACTCTGGTGGCCATCGTCGTTGGCTTCGTTTTCAAGTAAGACGTTTGGTTTTGTTGTATTATGTACATGTATCAAATGACCCTAATGATGCTTATAATAAGTTTCACGATTTCCTCAAACTCTTCTATGATTTGTGTTTTCCAGTAATGAAAGTTAAACTGTCCACTCTATAGAAGCCTAAATGGATTACATGTGGCCTTAAAAAGTGTAGCAAGCGAAAGACAAAGTTACTGTGGAAATATAGAAGAGCTTCCATAATTAAAAATAAAAATATATTTCAAACTTATGGTAAGAGATACAAAACAATTATTAACTTAACATACAAAGCACAAAATAATTATTATATTACATCATGCACTAATAAAGCTAAAGCGACATGGAATATTATAAAAAATGCAAAAGCTAAGGCTAACTATTCTCACGATATTATTTCGAAAACAAATGATAATGGAAATATCTTAACTGATCTCACTAAAATAGCTAACGCCTTTAATAATCATTTCATTGAGGTTGTTTTACCACAAAGTAAGGTAACTAAATCTTATAAATTGACATTTAATAATCCTGATTCGATATTCATGAATCCTAATATTCCGTATGACATATTTAAAATTATTATTGCATACGGTAAAAAATACTAAATGTGCAGGTATTGACGGCTTTATAACGAATGTGATAAAAGATATAAGTCACACAATATCTCAACCTATAAGCCACATTATCAACCTGTGTATCACAAGTAGCGTTTTTCCTGATAAATTAAAAACTACAATAGTCAAACCTCTATTTAAAAAAGGTAACCAAGAAAGTATTAAATACTACCGTCCTTTTTTTTCTTGTCCTGTAGCCTTTTGCCTATTATTTCAAAAATCTTTGAGAGGGTAATATATAATGCTTTATATATGTATGTATTTTGAAATACATAATATTTTTGCAAAAGAACAATACGGGTTCAGAAAAATAGGACAATTAACATGGCAATATATAATTTTCTTTTTAAAGTAATGAAAAATGTAAACCATAAATGCCTCTGTGTTGCTCTTTTTATGGATTTAACAAAAGCGTTTGACCATGTAAAACACGAAATTCTTTTAGATAAGCTGTACTCATATGAAGTGAAATGAAACATTTTAAATCTAATAAGATTTAATTTAGTTAATAGAAAAAAAATAATGTAAAGAAAAGCATAGACAAAAACAAATACGGAAACCCTACATTATTCCAAATCCAGAACTGTGAGTTGTGGTGATCCCCAGGGAAGTGTTCTTGGTCCGTTATTTTTTCTTGTTTATATTAACAACTTACCTCTAGTCACAAACTATCCCTTTGACACCTTTTGCAGATGATTGTACTGTCCTTTTCATGACTACAGATTTGATTGCCTTAAATAATGAAATGAGTGAGGCATTTAATAAAATAAATGATTGGTTGAATCATAATAATCTTAAAATAAATTTAAATAAGACTAAATGCATGACTTTTCAGGGAAGGCGATTCGCTCAGATATCAATTTCAATTTCAATTTAGTTTATTTATCTCTCCACAACTTAGTGCCTGGTTAACAATATCAATGTACACAGTAAGGGCCTAGCGTTGTGAGAGACTGGTGCCTATTATAGGTTTTATTTTCAAAACCTGGGTTACAGGTCACCAGCCCCCCCCTCGCGGATAGGTTACATATAATACAAAGAAATAATACAGAGAGGAATTATATAATAAAAGAGATTATAAAAAGTTAATATTATAAGGCAAATTGCTGGATCCATTCAATGGATATGGACGTGTATGTATGTGTGTGTGTGTGTGTTTGTGTGTGTGTGTGTGTGTGTGTGTTTGTATGTGTGTTTTAATGGTTGTGCAGAACAATCCTGGAGTAACATTATTGGAGGTTTTTGAGATTGTGATAAGAGTGATTTACGTTTCTGAGTAAATTAAAAGTATTAGTATTGGATTAAAAGGAGATTCTCAGTTTCTTGGTAGTTAAGGGTTTTTAGGAATTTTCTTAGTGTTATTTTACAACAAGATTTAGTTTTGGGATATATGTCTAAAATTTTATTTAGTTTGTTATAAAGAAAAGGTTCCAAGAAGCAGAAAAACTTATGGGAAAGAGCTGTGTTGAAAGTTAGAGTTTTGCATATTATATCCTTGCGGCGTTTATTTTTAGCGTTAATTTTTTTTTATATAATATCAGTCTGATACAAATATTGGTAAAACTAATAATACATATTTCTTAGCTTTAAAAATTGATAACATGTTAATATGGAAGTCATATGTAGATATAGTGTGTACGAAACTTAATAGGTTTTCTTATGCACTTCGACAACTTTCTAAAACTACCAATATGTCTAGACGGATTACAACATATAACGTTTACGTAGATTCTATACTAAGATATGGTATTTTATTTTGGGGCAACTCCGTTAATAAGGAAAATGTTTTTAAAGCACAAAAGAGGTGCATACGAGCTATATGCAATCTAAAGCAATCTGAAACATGTAAAACATCTTTTAAAAAGTTGAAAGTATTAACTCTTACTTCATTATATATTTTAAATGTCAACATGTTCGTAAAAAGGAACATTCGTCTTTATGAACATCATGTTAGTGTGCGACACACAGATAAACTCTGCTCTGTTGCAAGTAGAACAGTGTTATTTAACAAAAGCGTGTTTTGCATGGCCCCCAAAAATATACAACAAAATACTCAAAATAAAGTCAAAGATATAAAAATGTTACATCTTTCAAAAACACGCTTGTCAGTGTCCTAACAGACAATAAATTAGATGATAGATATATTATACATTATATATATATATATATATATATATATATATATATATATATATATATATATATATATATATATATATATATATATATATATATATATATATATGTATCTTCACTTTAAAAATTAATTTATTTAGAAAATAATATTTACAGTTACCAGTGTACAGATAATAACTAAATTAAGTATTTCTAGTCATAAAAATATTTATAATTGAGTATAAACTTTTAAAAAACGAATATATATTTGAATGAAGTCGCTCCAACACCGACGACCGACCGACGAGAAATTTTGCAAAATATGACAAAGATAGGTACTCTTTGGGAGATTTTTTTTCTAATAAGGGGTTGACAAAAATACAATTTTGTTCAATTAAAAACATTGTGTTTGATAAGTTCCAGTTACTAATTTAGAGAACGAAGCACTTAGTATAATTAATGATTAAATGAACTTACCTTAAGTTCTATCATAATTATACGAAGTGCTTCGTCCGAAGAGATTAGTAACTCACTCCCGCCCTTATCCAATTATCCAGGATATATCAAGATTTTTGTGTTCAGCTCTAATTTTAATGATATTTCGAGAGCGAAATCTATGAGTGGTCCACAGGAAAGGGGTTCTTCCTACTTCTAGGACCGGAGAAAGAAGGGGAAATGAGGGTTTTTAATTTGTAGATTCTCAACTATAGTACGAGTAATGAATCCTAGATGTGGTACTATTATGTATTTAATAAGTTCCAGTTACTAATACCTTCAGACGAAACACCTCTTATAAAGAGTCCCAGTTGTCTATATGTTAGAACTTTACTTATGATGCTACTTAATTTAATTTTAGATATACTAATATTGCCATGTGGTGATGGCGTAAGGAAATCTATCACCCCTATTTAGCCCTGTGGTTGTAGTGCGAGTATATTGTATCCACTGCTAGTCATGAGCAGCGGTGGACTTTGAAGGCTGACTAAGAAAGAGAAGAACACAATATATACCGTACGTATGTCTGTCTATAAATGACCCGTCGTTCAAAATGTAAAATCATTTTTGGTACCTATCGTAACGACTGATGTTTTATTTGCAATATAAATGATTAATATAATGTGTTCCGAAAGCAATATGTCTGCGACTAAAGTTTGAGGATTTATATGTAAAACCTGCCAATTTGCAAAGTGATTATGTGACTCTGATGGAAATCGTGGATAGTTTCGTTTTGACGTTTGGCGTTTGGTATCGTTGTATTACGTAAATACATTAGTATCGATTATAAGCTTTGTCCTTTTTATAGTAAAATTTTATATTAGGTTACAAAACATTATCTGAATGTGAAATCATAACATAGTTGCAGACTAATTCTCACCAGTAAACGTATACAACCGAGTTACACATTTGCAATTCTCAACTCTTCTCTTTCTTGTTACTTTTTCAATTGCAATTGGAATACTCTTCCTGCAATTGTAAAATATGGAACCCCTTGAAGAGCACTAGCTTTAAAAAAAATTAAAAGAATCATCAAAATCGGCTCACCTAACAAAAAGTTCTGAGGTAACACACATCACAGAAGAATTGCGAACCTCATGCTTTTTTTAAGTCCGTTGATAAGACATAAGTGCTTACTCGATATGATACATAATCATAATCATAATCATTTATTTCGTGGATCAAAGGCGTTACATAGATGTTAGATACATTATTATATAATCAAATTCAACTATGTCCTACCATGTAGGCATACGAAGTACAATATTTTTGGAAATTATTTAAAGTAAATAAAATATAAAAAAAATTAAACGTAAACAAAAAAATTGTGGATATAGAATTTGAGAAAAGAGTTAAGTATGTTAGAAATCTAATTATGACATAAATATATTGAATAATAACTATGTTTTATTATGTACATTTTTAAATAAATACCTAGTAATATTTCAAACAAATAAATAGTGACACATTTAATTGTTTTTTATTCATTAAAATTTTAAAATTAATTAATAAATAGTATCAAATATAATGTAATTACTTTTATATTTATGTTAACATCATTATGTAAAGCAAATTATGGGATAATTCATCCAATGGTTGAACCTTTTCTTTTATAATTTTTACTATTGGGTATCAACGGACTTAAAAAAAGCATGAGGTTCGCAATTCTTCTGTGATGTGTGTTACCTCAGAACTTTTTGTTAGGTGAGCCGATTTTGATGATTCTTTTAATTTTTTTTAAAGCTAGTGCTCTTCAAGGGGTTCCATATTTTACAATTGCAGGAAGAGTATTCCAATTGCAATTGAAAAAGTAACAAGAAAGAGAAGAGTTGAGAATTGCAAATGTGTAACTCGGTTGTATATGTTTACTGGTGAGAATTAGTCTGCAACTATGTTATGATTTCACATTCAGATAATGTTTTGTAACCTAATATAAAATTTTACTATAAAAAGGACAAAGCTTATAATCGATACTAATGTATTTACGTAATACAACGATACCAAACGCCAAACGTCAAAACGAAACTATCCACGATTTCCATCAGAGTCACATAATCACTTTGCAAATTGGCAGGTTTTACATATAAATCCTCAAACTTTAGTCGCAGACATATTGCTTTCGGAACACATTATATTAATCATTTATATTGCAAATAAAACATCAGTCGTTACGATAGGTACCAAAAATGATTTTACATTTTGAACGACGGGTCATTTATAGACAGACATACGTACGGTATATATTGTGTTCTTCTCTTTCTTAGTCAGCCTTCAAAGTCCACCGCTGCTCATGACTAGCAGTGGATACAATATACTCGCACTACAACCACAGGGCTAAATAGGGGTGATAGATTTCCTTACGCCATCACCACATGGCAATATTAGTATATCTAAAATTAAATTAAGTAGCATCATAAGTAAAGTTCTAACATATAGACAACTGGGACTCTTTATAAGAGGTGTTTCGTCTGAAGGTATTAGTAACTGGAACTTATTAAATACATAATAGTACCACATCTAGGATTCATTACTCGTACTATAGTTGAGAATCTACAAATTAAAAACCCTCATTTCCCCTTCTTTCTCCGGTCCTAGGAGTAGGAAGAACCCCTTTCCTGTGGACCACTCATAGATTTCGCTCTCGAAATATCATTAAAATTAGAGCTGAACACAAAAATCTTGATATATCCTGAATAATTGGAATAGGGACGGGAGTGAGTTACTAATCTCTTCGGACGAAGCACTTCGTATAAATATGATAGAACTTAAGGTAAGTTCATTTAATCATTAATTATACTAAGTGCTTCGTTCTCTAAATTAGTAACTGGAACTTATCAAACACATGTAGATATAGGGAGCTGGAACAGGATTTATCAAAGTCCATTTAAAGAGGGTAAAATTACTCTGTATTTACTTGCCATAAAAAATGTGATAAATACGTGCGTGAAAAAAAATTATGCAAAAGTTAGCTTCGTTTACCTTGAAAATAAATTCAGTTAACAGAAAGGACAAAAAAGATCTTTATAAGAAATAAAGAAATCAATTTAAGGCCTAAACAGTGGTTGAAATGCCTAAATCGTGGATATTTAAGTAAAAAAATCTCAATAACTGTTCATTTAACCACAAAGAAAAAATACGGAGTAACAGAAGAGGATTTGGTAAATGTTTTTAATTGAACAAAATTGTATTTTTGTCAACCCCTTATTAGAAAAAAAATCTCCAAAGAGTACCTATCTTTGTCATATTTTGCAAAATTTCTCGTCGGTCGGTCGTCGGTGTTGGAGCGACTTCATTCAAATATATATTCGTTTTTTAAAAGTTTATACTCAATTTTAAATATTTTTATGACTAGAAATACTTAATTTAGTTATTATCTGTACACTGGTAACTGTAAATATTATTTTCTAAATAAATTAATTTTTAAAGTGACCAAAGAAGAAGAAATTTTCGCAGTGACGTTGATTAGTGAAATTGAAAAATGCATTTTCATATAATTTAGATGTGGAACGACAAATATGCTCTCGTTACTAAGATTTCGATAGTTTTTAATACCTATGGAATTTTATTGTTGCATTTAGTTGATACTGAATTTTATAATTACGCATTACAATAAAGCGCTGTTTTTATGAGTATGACTTTATAAAATATTATTGGGGAGGGAAATATAGATACAGATACTTACATTTAGGTACACTGTTATCAAATTAAATCAAACAATTTAAATAAATAAAAATGTTTCCCTAAGTATAAATAACTATATAAAGACATTCTTGGGTTTATGGTTGTTTTAAATGTTAGACAAACTATCATTTAAAAAATGTAAAAAATTTAAATTGGAGAGGATTTTCTCTACGTGATAAAGTTAGAAATGAAGATATTCGCAGTAGAACCAGAGTAACTGACATAACCCAACGAAATATTAAAGTGAAATGGCAATGGGCAGGCTATATAATTTGGAAAACCGATAAAAAATAGGATGAAAGGTTCTCGAGTGGCAACCTCGTACGGGTAAGCGAAGTAGTACTCAACCTTTATTCCTCTTCACGTATTCTCATAGGCTTTTCTTCGCACATACACACATACACACACACATACACACACACACACACACACACACACACACACACACACACACAGAGATAGGTCGCAAATAATACTTACCAAGTACTATTAGGCAAGAGTAAATAGGTTTTTGTTAAGTCAGTGCAATTCACCATCTTAGGCTACATAACCACTTACCGATGGGATTGTAGTTGCTTTACTACTTGCTGGGTAAAAATAGTAAAAAAAAATTGACCCTGTGAAAACTTGCATTTAAATATAATTTTTCTAACCAACCATAAAAATATGATGAGAATATGTATATAAGTATAAAGGTTCCCTCACACGGGACAGTAATAATATAATATTATATCTCCCATGATCTACGCATGAATAAAAGTACGTATTTCAGGTGGCGGTTTGCAAAACACGATTCCACAAAAATTCACTCAATTGAAAATAATTGCAAAGTTGCTTCTGAAAATACTTAAATTTTCAACGTCAATTTTTTCTTACGTGGTGGAGCCATGCTGCAGCTATGTTAGTGGTAGCTATAGTTGTACTGTTGGCTCGGCCGGGGAAGGGCCACGCTCTCAGAGAATACCATGTAAAATAATAGTTTAACCCTGCTGTGTTTCGTATGGTGGGTGTAGAGAACCGCAGAACCTTTTTACTGGAAACGAGGCATTGCATCTTAGTCCTCACGGGTGACAACGCATCTACATTTTGATACGTAATCGAGAATAGATGTAGATATCTATGGGTTGTAGCAACCACTTACCATCAGGTGGACTGTGTGCTCGTTTGTCACCCTTATTCTATTAAAAAAACTTTCTGAGATTTTAGTAAAATAATGTTAAGTATTGTAAGCACTCGTACAATAATTAAGTGTCATTTTAATAAAAATATTGGGCTATTTTGATTTTTAATAAAGTGATTTTACTTTATAGTATATTCTATATCAGTAACCCTTTTTTCTGTCACTCCTATTGAATTTGACAGTGCTTGCTGAAATTTAGCATCTTTAGATGGATCAGAAACGCGCGCTGATCCGGCTGTTAGATATTGCAAAAATAATCGAGAATAATTATTTATACTTTCATGCCGAAGACTACCTTGTTTTATTTTATTACGGTCAAATAATATTTATTAGGTTTTCAAGCAAGTATTTTCATTATTTTGTTATTCTATTGTTTACAGTAATTATCACGTTTTAGCTTTACACCAAGAATTATATATATATATATATATATATATATATATATATACTAGCTGACCAGGCAGACGTTGTTCTGCCCTTTCCGAAAGAACATTTGCTTTCCCAAAAAAAATCCTGAAATTAGCAATAAAAAAATTGAGAGTCACTTATCGGGATAAAAACTATCCTATCTCTCAAGTTGGATCAAACTGCACACAGTCTGCAATTTTTTTTTGAAATCGGTTCTATCTGTTGAATACTTACAGCACACGTGGTGGTTATACTACTAAATTGTAGCTTATATTAAACGTTTGAATTTTTAACATAGCGCCATCTATTAAATACTTACTCAATCCAGTCAACAGATATCGTCATCTGACAGAATCGTTTGGAGCTAACAGATAATTGTGACTGTCAAATAATAGACAAATAATATTAAATAAAATAATATTGTATTGCGACTATAAATTGAGACGTAAGCTATTCTATCTTTTAAGTTGGACCAAACTGCACATTGACCAAAAATTTCATTGAAATCAGTTCAGAAGTTTAGGAGTCCATAGCGGACAAACAACCTGACACGTACTTTTTATATATAAAGATATATAAAACAAATATATATATATATATATATATATATATATATATATATATATATATATATATATATATATATATATATTTGTTTTCTTTACCAGTAGAGTTTCAATAATAAATAATAGACAAATAATTTTCAATAAAATAATATTGTATTGCGACTATAAATTGAGACGTAAGCTATCCTATCTTTTAACGTACTTTTTATATATAAAGATATATATATATATATATATATATATATATATATTTGTTTTCTTTACCAGTAGAGTTTCAACACAATCTTAAAAAACTTCAATGAATTTAAAAAAATGCCGTTAATTATATAATTTCAAATCAGTATTTTAGATTTAAACATCAGTTATAAAGAGCCAAAGTTCTTATTTTCATTTTGATTAATTTAATTCGAGACTAAAATAAATGTGAAAGGGCTTTTATCTCCAATAATAATTTTCATCAAAAATAACATAGACTTATAAGTCACACACGGTCAATCATACTGAAGATTATCAATTGTACTACAAAATATTTAAAAGACTATTTCCAGTATAATGTGTCGTGAAGCGACAATTAAAAAGAAAAAATATATAGAACCTAACCTAAGAACAACAAAACAACAAAAGTAGACCAATAAAATAATATATTTAAAGTTTTAGAAAGGTATTTACAATTTTATAAAAAAAATGAAATATGAAGATGATGGATGATGTGAGATTACAATTAGATTTAAAAAAAATAAAGATAGGAGAATAGGAGAATATAGTATTATAGTGGAGCCTAAAGGTTAAAGTGAGACGTTGCTTTTGTAGAAGTAGGCACACGCGGAGCTTGAGGTTTCTTAGCGGCGACGGCACGCAGCGCCTGGACTGGGCACACGCAGCGTCCGGAGCCGGCGCACGTAGCGCCTGGGGTAGGTGCGCTCAGCACTTGGAGCAAGCAGTCGCAGCGCCCAAAGGTAGCGCAGGCAGTAGGTGCACTCGGTGCCTGGAGCAAGCAGTCGTAGCGCCCGAAGGTAGCGCGGCAGTAGGTGCACTCAGCGCCTGGAGCAAGCAGTCGTAGCGCCCGGAGTAGTGTGGCCCCGCGCTTGAAGTAGACTTCGCCGACGACTTCACGTGTAGATGGAGGCTTGCAGGATACCGGGGCAATGCGGCCCCGGGATAAGGCCTTTAGTAGATGTTTCTCCTTTGAGAACTGAAGCGAGACTTTTTTGGTATTCTCCAATTGTTCGGCTTTTATACCTTTTTAGAGAGAACGAGAAATTATTTAAATTAAAAGGAAATTTATTGCAAGTGACCTACAACCAAAGAGTATTTATGTAGAAATATTAAACTAAGAACATCATACCAGAGACGAATTTGAATAAAAGTTACCATAACAACCATATAAATAATGGTTGTCAGAAATATAAATTTTTAGTTTTAGGTATATAATTGGAAAACCATTACATTTAAGTAAGAAATGAGATATTATTCATATAGAAAAAACTAATGCGCGGCAGCGCGCCCGAAGCCTGAAATTGTAGAGTTACAGAGAACTCAATAAAAGACCGAAAAAGGTAAGACTCCATTGACAGCGATTTTAAAAGGTGCTCATAGTGTGAAGATACGAAGTGAAAATGATTTGTTATTGTGTAAAAACGTTACAGGATCCTATGGAAATAAAGGTGATGCAAAATATAAATGCAGAAAATCAAAAACAGAATGGAAAGATAATATTAAATAATTTGTAAGTAGCATAACACTACATTTTCCCCCCGACCCTGGAAAATTTTTGGCTCAGCAAAAATTTTGATATGTACATTCTAAAATAAACCATAAAAACACAGCTTTGCAGAAAAAGACATCAACAGGCAATATCAGATATACTATCTCTTACATTCATCATCTGCATTCAGGTAAGGGTGGAGTTCACATTCAATGACTACCACTCTAAAAGTGTGTTTTCAAAACGACATTAAGGCTTATTTTAGGAGTAGTCATCCGCTCCTGCGTGGAAAAAAAATAAATTAGTCGAAGAAACACCACTCTAAAAGTGTGTTTTCGAAAGGACATTCAGGCTTATTTAAGGAGTTGTCAACCGCTCCTAAGTGAAGATAAAAATTAAGGGAGTAGTCAGCTGTTCCCAAGTGAAAATAAAGGTAAAGAGAATTAAGGGAGTAGACAGCCGCTCCCAAGTGAAGATAAAGATAAAGAAAATTAAGGGAGTAGTCAGTTGCTCCCAAGTGAAGGTTTATACATATATACAAATATACAAATTAACAGTTAATAAATGTTTAGAAAAGTATTTATACATATATACAAATTAACAGTTAATAAATATTTAGAAAATTATTTATACATATATACAAATAAACAGTTAATAAATGTTTAGAAAAGTTATGATTCGTCTCGTTTCAACTTTCAAAAACAATTTTGTATAAAAGAATGAATGATGAATGAGTTCAGAACGAAATAGAAAGCAATTAAATCAAAAGAGAATGGACAAAGCGCAGTAAAGGTGAAGAAAAGAGAAAAAAAAAATTAATTTAAGCAAGCTTTAGTCGAAGAGACCGAAGCCCATATCTTCATCGTCAGACTCCGATTCTTCCTTCTTGAACTCTCTCTTCCTTCTTCTTCTCAGCTGCCGGTGCTGCAGCAGCGGCGACCGCGTCCACGGGCGCTGCTCCACCGACGGGCATGGTCGACAACTTCTCACGACCCTGCGCGATCAGTTCTTCACTCTTGCCATTGAGTTCCGAGATGACCTTCTTCAGTATCTCGGATTCAGTGCCTCAATACCCACAGAGCTGAGGATCTTCTCAACGTCAGCCGACGACTTCACGTGTAGATGGAGGCTTGCAGGATCCCGGGGCAATGCGGCCCCGGGATAAGGCCTTTAGTAGATGTTTCTCCTTTGAGAACTGAAGCGAGACCTTTTTTAGTATTCTCCAATTGTTCGGCTTTTATACCTTTTTAGAGAGAACGAGAAATTATTTAAATTAAAAGGAAATTTACTGTAAATGACCTACAACCAAAGAGTATTTATGTAGAAATATTAAACTAAGAACATCATACCAGAGACGAATTTGAATAAAAGTTACCATAACAACCATATAAATAATGGTTGTCAGAAATATAAATTTTTGGTTTTAGGTATATAATTGGAAAACCATTACATTTAAGTAAGAAATGAGATATTATTCATATAGAAAAAACTAATGCGCGGCAGCGCGCACGAAGCCTGAAATTGTAGAGTTACAGAGAACTCAATAAAAGACCGAAAAAGGTAAGACTCCATTGACAGCGATTTTAAAAGGTGCTCATAGTGTGAAGATACGAAGTGAAAATGATTTGTTATTGTGTAAAAACGTTACAGGATCCTATGGAAATAAAGGTGATGCAAAATATAAATGCAGAAAATCAAAAACAGAATGGAAAGATAATATAAAATAATATGTAAGTAGCACAACACTACAAATGACCCGAATATCATCATTAATGCTTGTCTGGCACACTTAAAAATTTTGTCACATGGCTAAATGATTGACTATTATATTATGATAATTTCATGCTTTTCTATAAAAAGTTGCAAGAAATTTTAAATCACGGCCCTATTGGTTTGTTTTACTTTTCACTTAATTAGTGAGAAACAAGATGGACTGATCTAAAAGTTCACTTTCTTGTGTAAAAAGTGCTATTTAGAATTTTATGCAAATGATAATTAAAGTTTCTATGTAAATAAGTGTAACATAGCGGGTATTATATTCAATGGTAGCGGCCATCCATATTTGCAAAGCCAGCATCATTTTCTGTACAGAAACCGGCAGTGTTGCTCAAGGCACTATAAAAAAGCAGCTGATAATAATGTTACACTCATAACTGTTAACAAAAACTGTTTCTGCAAATCGTCTTATAGATAATAATAACTATTCCGCCGTGTTAGGTGCAGGAGCTATTATTAGAAGGAGAAGTTGTAAAATTGTGTTTTAGAGATGCGCAATCAATATCTGTCTGCAATTGAGCATAAAATAGAAAATAACTTCAGTCAAAGAGCATAACTGGCATTATACTCAGGCCCAAGAATTGGTATGGAAAAAAATAATTTTACCAGGTTTCAAAAAATCAATCAAAATTCAAAAAAACATAAATATTAAAATCAAAACATGTATATATGTATGTCTATACATACATATAATGATTTATGGCCGCTTAGTAACTGACGGTGACTCAGTATAACATCCTGCAGTCACGCCGAAACTAAGAAGAGAGAATCACTGTAGAAAAGGTAATCATTTATTGCGGAAATTTTTGTGATAAAATTAAAAAAAAATACAAACTTGTCCAAGGTAATCTAACTTAGTCTAACTTATCCTTATGCGTTACAAAAAAAACAAATGATAAAATAGTGAGATGGCGTCAGTTTTTAAGAAGATATAACAAAAATAAACAAAAAATAAACTTCAAAAAAATTCAGTATTTAATTGATTATACCGCTGACATTTAATCACGCTTTTCGAAACAAAGCCAGTTGTAAACAATACTTGTGTGAAAAATGGTGTACACAAGATCATTAAGAACAGACAAAATCTTCTTTTCAAATTTCCGCCGAGTTGTAAGTAGAAGGCCAAATAGGTCATGTGTCAATTTTCATTAAATATATTTTATATGAAGTGATCTTGACTAAGTTTCATCAATTAACCATTGGTAAAAATTAAAACAGGAATTTTACAATTGTGTTTACAAGAAACATTATTAGGTGAACCTTGTAGCTTGTTCATTATTCTTATTATAAATAGCTATAAATGTATATATTATTAATAAATAATTGCCATAATATTTTGTATTATTTTTTATTTGTTGCAATGTTCTACGCTCTAAAGAAAATGTGGTGTGTGACATGACTGACAATCTCTCGAACGTTTTATCTAGGTACAAAGATGTTTTACGTTTTCGTCGCCTCCACATGATATTTTTGTCAGCATAAGGTACCCTTCTGTATCTGAAACGAATATGAATATTGCTATAAAGTAAAGTAATAGGCTATACAAGTCCCTTTACTGTGCACATGACTTTTTTATTTCTGAGAGGGTTTTAGGGCAAGGAAATGCCCGCCGCGCTGCCCAAATGCGTGTTGACGAAAATTGCAATTACAAATTTCATTCGTGCTGTCGGGGATCAAACCGGGGAAAAATTTACAGAGAACACTTTGACCCAGATCTAATAATACGACACAAATAAATACGATTTAACATATGTAATAAAAAACTCTTACGTACTTGAAACTTAAACACTTGATAGCTCATGACGCCTACCGGACAAAGCTACAGCACAATGTAATTGAAGATGCCTAACCGCGAAATAATTCTCAGTGATGCGCAAACATAACAGGCAGTATGTCTCTTACATAATTGTCATCTCTGCAGTCTTTTAATCTTTGCACTTTTATAAGTAATACAGAACATAGTTGCTAGACGGTATTGACGTTGGCTAAAATCTCTTCGATCGCCGTTTCGTCAAGGTCATTCAGGCAAGTTAAAGCCTTAACCTCCATACACAGGGGGTGGCCATTTTGGAAATTTGACACGTCTAGATGACTCTTCTTTAACAATTTTTTTTATTATGTATTAAACGCACCCATTTTTAATTTTTAGATTTTGCCATCGTAAAATAGCAACTTAATGCTGCTGTGTTTAGTATGGTGAGTGTAGAGAACCGTAGACTATTTTTACTTGAAACGAGGTATTCTATCTCAGTCTTCAGACCCCATCTGGTATTCTATAAAAAAATACTGTTAGTAAATCCGATTGAGCATGCCTTAAGCGCATTAAAATACGTATAATATGACTATACTTAATTTTTTTGAGTAGTTTAAATACACACAAGTTTTCACATATAAACTAACTTTCAAGTCACTATCATGTCCGGAGGTCAGGTCTCATCACAACTAACAAAACGAGCTCAAACTCGGCACTTCTAGTACTCCTCGTTGAGGAGTTCCAGTAGCAGTCATCAAAGTTCACTTTTAAGTCACTCTATCAAGTCTAGAGGGAAAGTCTCATCATAACTAATAAAACGAGCCCAAACTTAGCCCATCTAATTTTCCTCGTCGAGGAGTTCCAGTAGCAGTCATTAAGGCACACTTTCAAGTCACTCTATGAAATCCGGAGGTAAGGTCTTATCATAACTAACAATACGAGCCCAAACTCGGCACATCTAGTTCTCCTCGTCGAAGAGTTCCAGTAGCAGATACCGCCACACCTTCAGATCAATAAGTCAAAGACGTATAAGTATATTTATATATAAATCCTGCGTGCTTTTACCGAAACAAAATATTGTAATAAAAATCTGTGATTATAAAAATAATAATAATATCTTACCTTGGTTAAGTATGTATCAAATTTGATTTTTGGAATATTTTGTATTTCTACGGCGACCGATATTTTTCTGCACGAGCCATTGGAACAAACGACCACTCACGACGACATTTGAGCCTGGAGTAAATAAAGTACTCTGTGGCTGTGGCTCGCAGTGCGGTTGCGGCCTATTTAGTAAAATAAATTAATAGAAGGCTCTCAAACCACCGAAAATTTTGCCATTTCTAAGCCTAAAAAAAATTATTGTAACTAAACAAAACAAAATTAAGTTGCCATTTACATTCCATGGCTTCCCACATGATAGATGAAGAGTTTTAAAAATAGATTGAGTTGAACAATTGATAATTTCAAAAGTTATGTTTACGCCGCCATGCGGACTTGATAAATCCACACCATAAGCCAATAAAACCCCCTTTTAGGTAAAAATAGTATATATCGATTTAAAAAAATACCAATAAGTTCAACAATTATTTATCTTTCTGACAATGTGCTTTTTATATAATTTATATGTATAATATGATTGTTAGATACGATTTCATGCGACAAAACGTTGGAATCTTAATTTTTAGGCCCTAGCAGAACATACCTGCGCGCTTCGCGCTTAAGGCATGCAAAATATATTTATGAAATCTTTTTGAATTACTCTACCTGATTATTAAGTCGAAATGTTATATTTTCGCCACAAAAAAATTACGTTCTAATGTTGGGTGAAAGTACCATTACAAGTAGCCATATGAAAGCATAATGATTACGTATTCACTACATAATACAATGTACTCAGCATTGTATTATTTTATAAGTGATTTCATTTGTTACATATGGACGACACTTGCAAACGTTAACAAATAATCGTTCCGGCCGTCTTACTAATCAGCGTTCACCCTGGAGATATTAGTGCGCGATGTGGCGGCGTGTCGCGTTCTATATGTGCCGTAAATATGGACATATCAAAACCCAAAATATTTTATTGTATCTCTGATCCCACAACTTAGCATTTGCGTAGAGGTTGGCCGGTGTGATTTCTTAAACGTCAAGAATTATTTTGTCGAAAGTGGGAGATTTTTTCCAAATATGTTTTTAAAATTTGAGCTGGACATATTACGGATTTTCGTTCGAAATTAATTAGAGTGAGATTCCGACTAGTATAACGTGATTTTTTAAACACTAGAGATGTTAATAAGATCAGGAAGGTTTATAATAATTTTATCGATGTATCGTACAATGTTTTTAATATTTATTATCATACTAGCGGTCCACCCCGGCTTCGCACGGGCGACTTCTGGATCTTGACAACAGCCCCACCACCGGGTCCAAGTGGAAATCTAAATCATTAAGGTACCTATTCAAACACATACAAAGATATTCATCAAAATTATTCGAGCCGTTTTGTAGTTTTGGCAAGAATAACGGAAAGCAATTGATTTTGAAATATAGATATATTTAATATTAAGTATAGAGGGAAGATGTAACACATTTTTTGTCAACTTTTGCAAATGAGTTCTCTCTAGCTTTTAAGTAATTTAGGACGACTTATTGCATCATTGTTTATTGGTCTTTATCAGTAGATACCCTTAAAATCTCGCATTACTATAATCTTAGCGTATTTCAAGACTTAATAGCAAAGAAAATACGAATGCCGATGCTGTAAGTACGAATTAAATGAACTATACTTCACGCATTTCACATTACATTTGGTAAAAGAACGACAATTTTTAGGAATTGAAATCCTAAATTAATTAATTCAATTATTTGTACAAAGCTCCGTTAGTCTTCTTAGGTAGTATACATCGCAAAGCTTTACATGGCTATCTGCCAACGGTACTGCCATAACTTCTGCTGCGTTTGGCTAAGTATTCTGTTTTTTGGAATGAAATACCTATTTCAAAAAAAGGTTGCGAAGAAAATGAACCATTCCTAAAGCTCTCAAATTGTTTAAATACACAAAATAAATGTTTTTGTAGGATAAGTGTGACAAACGAGCACACAGTCCACCTGATTGTAATTGGTTACTGCTGCTCATAGACACCTAAATCTATCCTCCACTACAAATCAAAATGCAGATGCGTTGTCACCCGTGAAGACTAAAATGGAATGCCTCATTTCCACTACGGTTCTCTACACTCACCATATGAAACACAGCAGCGTTAAGCTGCTATTTTACGCTGGTATTCTGTGAGAGCGTGGTCCTTCCCCGGTCGAGCCGACCCATTCATGCTATAACTATACTACTAATATAGCTGCAGCATGGCCCTACCACGTAAAAAAAATATTTTTTCTAATCGTTATCAGTATTACTGAAAATGGAGGAAATGCGTGGGAGAAATATTTAGTCTAGGAAATGGTGAAATAATTTATTGCATAATGCACACTTTTTATTTAAAAGAAAGTACACAAAGTTTATGTACAATTTTTTAAAAGGCCAACTTCGTTAGTGCCTATTAGTTATATGGTACACCCATCTGGTGATTCTTGGAGATTTAGAGACTGCTACTTTATTATCACTAAATTTAATAAAGTGTGCTTAAGTATATCATTTCCATTCTGCCATTTTACTTAATCGAGGATATTGTACATCACCCATTCGGTTATTTATCTATGCGGTAGAGTTATCGACGAGAGTATAGTTATTATAGAGTTAACAATTGAAAATCTTACAAATCTTTTGCAACACTAAAATATGCTGCTAGCAGCATATTTTCATCTAGTCTATCTTAATATGCACGACACCTTTTTCTTCAGACAATTTTTTACTATTTAAGACCATAAGTAGTTTCCCAACTTGTTTCACTGTGATAGCTGTCGTCTGATGTTGCGGACAGAGTAACTGCCCTCACCATAAGTGAAAGTCACCTTGAAGGGTCTAAGGAATTGTCATGATTGTATATAATCGTCATGAACTCATAAGTAAAAATATTTGTATAAATTAATACTATATTCTATCCCAGGACATGCTGAAAGCAATAACCTGACAGGCTCCGCGAGTTGTTATATTATACTCCTTTTATAAATGTTCTATTTTATTTGATTCACTAGGGCGATAGCCCCTTATTTCGCGACAGTATTGTGCAGTCATTTGTAACAAGCGTCTATCTTTTTATAAGAACTCCAGTTATCCTGCGTATTTTACCTTATCTATAGATAGATATCGCGATGATTTCAAGGAGATTGTGGACCCACCATCGTTGGTGGCAATGTGGGTGCGGCGACGGATACCGATGGCTAGTCGAGGTATGCTTCCAGTCTTAGGCTCTTCTGGTTTTAGCAGTTTCGGGTACCTTTATCTTTTCAATCATTGTTGTAGCGCCAATTCTGTGCAGTTGGCTAGGATAAAGTATTAAGCATTGAGATATTCATGGTCTCTTTGTCTAAGGCAGATGTTGCTGACTATGATATATTGCAGACTAATACCTAATTTTTGCAATAATTTCTTTGCAAGTACAGGTCCAATTGGACCGACTAGCCAAATGAGTTTCTTAAATTTGCCTTTAAGCTCATCTATGTTAGCGGTTTCTCATTGGGCTAATGTAAAAAGTATTTTTTTTACAAACAGGGTAAGTCGAAATCTTATTACGAAAAAAAAATTATGAATTCATTCTTCACTGTCAGATATTCTTTGAAATTTGTCCAGTTCCTTCAAAAAGAACGAAACTTACTTTATTGTTCATTATCGGATATTATTTGATAGGTATGTGTTCAGTTCCTTTAAAGTGAACGAACCTGTGACACATAACATATGATTTATGGTAACTACTAAGAGTAAGTTACGATTAATATGATAGTAATAATATATTGACATGTGAATTGGCAATTATAAATTCTTTTTAAAAATGATATTAAAACTTCTTGACATGGTTGTTAAGTACACAGAACACAATATTATAATTAATGTCAAGTTCTCACCACCTCCATGGGTTGACTGGTAGAGAATACCTGAAGGCATTAAAACCGCCCTTGGTATATTTTTCTTTTAAGGAATGGAATAAAGAATAAATAAATAAATAAATGTTACTTAAACAATTTTGTAGCTATATTAGAAGGTGTTTACGGTGTAATTCGACCATTATGTCACTTTTTTACAATTTTGTTAAATTGTAACATTTATTAAATAAGACTTAGATAGGCACGTACAATTTTCAGGAAATTGTGGTATCATCGTAATATTAAGGGCAGCCCAATCTAACAAAGAGTGGGACAAAACGATTATAAATAATATTTTAAGGAACGTAGGTAATGCGCGGTTTAATGAACTTTGGTTTAATGAACAAGTACTTGGCCCTCGAGTTAAAACAGCCACTTAGCTACAATGGTAAAAATATTAAATACCTTTAACTTTTCTAAAATATCAATAAATATAAGAATTTTAGGTATTTTAAACTGAAATATGGGTATTTAGTTATATGGTTAATAAAGGAAAATATTACCAAGTAGATGAAGAAATTGATACTCTACTAATGGCTTCATGGAAGTAAGTGTGGATGATGTGCACATAATGGTGCTTTAAGCTTGCTATGGACTTTGCCCTTTATATAATGTAAAATGATATTTCCTGAAAAAATTAATACATTTAAATCTATTTATCTATATATCATACAATCAATATAGTCAATCAATATATTCTTTATTGCACAAATTTTAACGAGACAAAATGAACTAAATATATACAAAGTACAATATCTTGTGGTCTTATCACTCTTATTTCTTCTAGACAACCCTTATTTAGCAAAGAACTGTTATTTACAGCGAATTGCGAAAAGGAAAGGTGTACATAAATCTGACAATCAAGTTAAAAAAATATAAATATATAAATAAACGCAAGATTATGACGGTTGAGGATAGGTAGGATAGATACAATTATGTATGGGAATTATGATGGGAAATATTAGAGCCCCAAGTAATAAGTTTTGAGTAGATTTTTGAAGGAAAAAAGGGACTAAGCACGTCGAATATATACAGGCAAGGAGTTCCACAAGCATACAGCTAAAACCGAAAAAGATTTATTGAAGAAGGAGGATGAATGTGCTAGAATACGAAGCAAAAAATTGTTAGTAGAACGTAGATGACGATCTTGAAAGGAGAAAATGAACTCAATGGGGTATTTAAGATAACGTCGAGTAGAAAGATTGAACAGTATGTTTCATAAAGCAGAAAGGATGTGAGTATTCCTGCGAAGGCGAATCGGCAGCCACTTGAGACGTTTACGAAATTCTGAAATATGATCATTGTTGTAAACCAAATAAATATTAGCGCCATCTACGATTCTCTTTCCTTTCATAAACTACTTACCTAACTGGAACAAACGGTTCACACAGAGAACCATAGATGGCGCTGCATCTGTGCTGCTTGCTTTAGCGACGGTCTGAAGAGCGGCCATTACATTACCACATTACGATTAAAGGGGTTGTCACGAAGGTGCGTGACGAAAAATATAACAAATCAAAAACGTCTCCAGTGTATCCTTCATTACAAACTATCAAACAATCATATTTACGAAGCCCAAATATGAATCGTCAGCATACATTTTGAATACGCTCCAGTTTATTTAACTGCGGTTCGGTAACGTCCAGAAAGCAAACATCAGCATAGGCAAGAATAGGCAGAAGTAGGGATTGAGCAAGCGCAACTTTAGTGGCAGTAGGGAGAAAATTTCTATGTCTCCTCAGAGAGCTTAACGCTGCAATCATTAATACGAAACGAAATAACGAATGTCATCAGTAATTTGTAAAAGTGCTGTAATCAAACTATGACCACGGTTGAAACCGGATTGCAAGGGATTAAGGAAGTTATGTTCTCGTAGATAAGAACTTAGTTGCTTGAATATCAGATATATTAACACTTTAGATAGGAAAGGAAGTAAAAAATTGGCCGGTAATCATAAAAACATTTCGGATTGGTCTTTTTAGAAAGAGGAATCACGTTGACTTCCTTCCAAGCAGAGGGAAAAAAGCAGTTTTCACGGAATTGTTTAAGGCGAGGTGTATAGACGACTTTTATGAATTTGAGGGGGTGAAGCAGACGACTAAGGGACGAGTAGTCCCGCCCACTGCGGGGTGCACCGCGTGAATCTGGCCGACGCTCGACGTAAAATGTACAATTTGTACAGCGCGCCGCCGTCCGCCTTCGCACCGCGTTTCCGCGATGTCAGGTGGTTCGAATTCCATCAGATATATATTTTTTATTCGTATTTCTAAAATGTTTCTACGTTTATTTCCGTATCTAAAATATGTACATATTTTTGTTTAGTTATTCTAAAAATATTATGTACCTACATATTTTCGTGTTGTTATTTTTAAAATATGTACATATTCTATTTTCTTAATTTTAAAATAATGAATAATTGTTATTTTCTAGAAAAGGTTATTGAGAACTTTTGTAACAGATTCATTAAATGAATAATAAATTAATGCTTAAATAAAATGGCTTCGGACCAAAATGGTCAATCATAGAAATGGCCTATTCTCGAAACGGCAAATTGTCAAAATTGTGAATTTATAACAACAATAATTTTAATTCCTATAGACATTTTTCTTCAGAATCAAGAGTAAAGTAAACTATTATGAGCAAATTTTACAATAGCGCTAGCCCTAAAATCGAAAAAAAAAAACAGCCGTTTCATAATTTTTTTCCTGAGTGAATAACCTTTTTGCATAATTTTTTTTGGATTTGTGGGTTGTTTGAAGAATACATAAAAATTAAACATGCTAATTATTTTTATTTTATTTTATTATTTTGATGTATTTACGCATACGGAGGGAAATCTAATTATATAAATTGTGGAAAGAAAAATAATTCAGTCAGCATTTTTCTGTGCACCAAGGCATATTTTGTGTCTTGGTTACAGCTCTCAACTTATTGCAAATATTGCGCAACATGGTTTCGGCATTCAACTTTTTGAACGGTACGATTCAATGACAATGCCTTATAATTATTTCCGTAGGATCGCGATGACCAACAGCCGTCAGCATTTATGCCTATTAGAGGTATGCCATCTTTGCTCAATGTTCCTTCAGGTATCACTGCATCACGCTTACGCATAGCTGCTGCCGCCGTCACCAAAGTACTCATTCAGGTCTCTGCATCAAGTTCGGAGGTAAGGTCTTATCATGACTAACAAAACGAGTCCAAGCTCGGCATACTTAGTTCTACTCGTCCTGGAGATCCAGTAGCAGTCACCGAAGTACACCATCAGGTCTATCCATCAAGTCCGGAGGTAAGGTCTCATCAAAACTAACAAAACGCGCACAAACTCGGCACACTTAGTTCTACTCGTTCAGGAGTCCCAGTAGCAGTCACTGAAGTACACCATCTGGTCTCTCCATTAAGTCCGTAGGTAAGGTCTCATCATAACTAACAAATCAAGCCCAAGCTCGGCACACCTATTTCTACTCATCAAGGAGTTCCAGTAGCAAGTCACTGAAGTACATCATCAGGTCTCTCTATCAAGTCCGGAGGTAAGATCTCATCATAACTAGCAAATCGAGCCCAAACCCGGCACATCTAGTTCTACTCGTCGAGGAGTTACAGAGTAGCAGGCACTGAAGTACACCATCAGGTCTCTCTATCAAGTCCGGAGGTAAGGTCTCATCATAACTAGCAAATCGAGCCCAAACCCGGCATATCTAGTTCTACTCGTCGAGGAGTTACAGAGTAGCAGGCACTGAAGTACACCATCAGGTCTCTCCATCAAGTCCGGAGGTAAGGTCTCATCATAACTAACAAATCAAGCCCAAACTCGGCACACCTATTTCTACTCATCAAGGAGTTCCAGTAGCAAGTCACTGAAGTACATCATCAGGTCTCTCTATCAAGTCCGGAGGTAAGATCTCATCATAACTAGCAAATCGAGCCCAAACCCGGCACATCTAGTTCTACTCGTCGAGGAGTTACAGAGTAGCAGGCACTGAAGTACACCATCAGGTCTCTCTATCAAGTCCGGAGGTAAGGTCTCATCACAACTAACAAATCAAGCCCAAACTCGGCACACCTATTTCTACTCGTCAAGGAGTTCCAGTAGCAAGTCACTGAAGTACACCATCAGGTCTCTACATCAATCCCGGATGTAACGTCTTATTATAACTAACAAATCGAGCCCAAACTCGGCACATCTAGTTCTACTCGCCGAGGAGTTCCAGTAGCAGTCACCGATGTACACCTTCAGGTTACTTCATCAAGTCCGGAGGTAAGGTCTCATCATAACTAACAAAACGAGCCTAAACTCGACACATCTTATTCTGCTCGTCCAAGAGTTCAGAGTTTCAGCAGCAGTCACCGAAGTACGCTTTCAGGTCACACAGGTAGATAGATATTCGAATTTCGTATCTAAGTATATTTTTGTAGTTATAAAAAAATCAATCTTTCAAAGTATCAAAATGTTTTACTTGATTACGATTCCCGCAGCTAACCGTGCGTACACTTGTGTGTGTGACCCGTGTCAATGTAATAGTTCGATTCTATACCTATTAATTTTGCAAATGCGTCCTTAAGAACAAACAAATACGTAAATGATTTTTGAACGGCGAGCGAAACAAATTGGTACAGATCCGTCTAGCAGCGTGCCTCAACGATCACTGTCGCTCCGCGTAGAAATGAAAGAGAAGCGAAAAGACGCCACGATGGCGCGATGCGAAACATCGATTCGTTCGAGTTATTTTTCATTAAATATATTAATACTTACAAATATTTCATTTCAATCGATATATAAAAACAACAGTTCCCCTTATTATTATATATTACATCACTATTATTAATTTTATTAAGATTTGCTTATAAATAATACAGTTAAAATTGCTGGAAATTCAATTTCAGTGGCTATTTTATGATTTTATTCTATCGAGAAAATTTACCGAAAACGTGTTTTGAAAACAATGGTCCACCCATAAATGTGATCAAGATTAACATATATTTTTTTTCCGCTCTAAACTGTATATATTTTGTTAAAAAACTGTTTTGTGAAGCCTAGTTTGACTAGGTACCGCGCCTTAAGGAGGAAATAATTACAGGGATAATAAGATCCAGGAGAGGAATTATCATTTTACGACTCATACAATCACCGCCTACTAAATTGAAGGGCACAGGGAAAAAAGGAGCTCATTGAAAATTTTACGTTTTTGAAATAAACTATACCATTTTACTTCGTTTTTTATGGCCAATCAGAGCACGTTATTTTAAACACAATAAAAGACGCCAATTTTGTGTAAAGTGAATTGAAAAAAAATGTACTTTAGGATAAAACGCGCTCATTGCATTCTATTCCGCGTAAAAAGGTGCCCATTGTCTATAAAACCACGCTAGAACGGGCTGATCGCAGCGATTGTAACAGAAAACGCGCTCATAGTCAGCCATCTGTATTATTTTGTCATACAAATGACAGCTGCCAAATAAGCTTCCTTGCATAAATTTTACGACTCCTTTAGTGTACGTTAGGTTTTTAAACGTTTTTGCTTATTTATCTCAAAATGGACAATAATACGTAGGACACTCAATAAGTTTTAAGATAAACGAAAAGTATTCTAGATATTATTAATATTTATTTTACATCTTTTCAAAATATTCGCCATCATGCTCCATACAAAGTTCCATTCGCCTAAGTCAACTCTGAAAACACTTTTGTCAGTCTTGATCTGCCAGGTTGGAAATCGCTTCTTCGTAGGCAGCCACGGCTTCAACACCAGAATCCACAATAAATGTTTTTGTTTAAGGGAGGTATGTGAAGAGGCGTTATCGTGATGCAGCATGATTCCCCAAAGCCCGGTCTTTGGTATTCTCTCCCGCACAGCTTGAAAAGCTTTGGATAATGCAACTGTAGTATACTATTCAGAGTTGACTGACTTACAATTTTCCAGCATTGACGTCGACAAATGTCCGCTCCGCGAAAAAAAACTAGCCACCATTTTTTTGCCGACGTTGCGAGGTCTTTGCAGTATTGTCAGTAACTGTCCTTCTGAGTAGACCTATACCGATGATTGCCTTTTATTTTCCGGATCATATTGATAGATCCATGTCTCGTCACAAGTAACGATTTCTGAAACACGCCTAGATGCCCCGTTTTCAATACGTAGACGCATTTCATGGCACCATTCGACAGGAGTCGGTTTTTCGCTTTCGGAGAGCAAACGAGGAATCCATCGACAACAAAGCTTCCTCACTTCAAGATATTGATGTAGGATGGTATGAATGCTGCCCGAACTAATGACTACAATCTTTTCGATGTCCGTATATGTGATTCGTGGGTCTTCTCGCACCATAATTTCAGTAGCTCATACATTTTCTGCCGTTACTGCTGTTTGTAGGGCCCCGGTTCTTTTTTCATCTTTAAAACCCTTACCCGAACATATTAACTTACCCCACAAATAAATTTCATGCTGATTAACATGTATTTTATTTCATTAATGTTTTTATGTAATTAGACATTGTTTATGCTCAACAATTAATTTGTAAAATGTAAAAAGGAGATCATTGTGACAATGAGCACCTTCTTGCCTATTACATTTGGGAGTTAGGTAATTAAATTACAAACTATTGTTTATTTACCAACCCAATCTTTTAAAATAACAATATATTATGTTAAATATACACTGTTCCTTTTTATATGGGTACAAATCATATTCTAGTAGAGTTGTAAGTGTAGAAATTGAAATTTTAGGTTTAATTCTTTAATTACTCGAAACAATGAGAATGTTAATGAGCTCCTTCTTTTCCTGTGCCCTTTAATTCGAATGGATGGAGAAAATGGCTCTCTCAACATCACAAGTGTCAAATTGACTAAAATGAAAAGCAGAAGAGTCCTGAGTGGGAATATTGGAGAGGACGTTCAAAGTATTATGTATTGCTTGGTTATCAATGCGAGACGTAGAGGAGAAGTGCTGATTAAGCTAAATGAGGTCAATATTATGGTGTGTTAGAATTTTACTCCTGTTCCCAATTACTTAAAGAACTTCCATACCCTAGCAGGATCAGGGTCACGAACCGATTCATGATTATAGCGTCGTTGTGCATTTCTACAGAGGTTGTTGCAACAATTCCGTATCAATCTATATTTCTCTTTATTTGCATCACTAGGATCTAACTTGAATTTTGCTTTAACTCGATTTTTCTAATCAATTATTAATTTTATTTTGTCATTCAACCATGGAGATGGAGAATACATAACGCACATTGGTCGAACAAGAGCATGATCATCATATAACTTAATTAAAAAGTAATTAAATAAAGCTACCTGTTCGGCGACAGTAAGAGCATCCACAACCAAATTTCAATCAATTGTTAAAGCATTACGACGAAGTCCAAAGTTCAACTGACTAAAATTGTGCTGAAGTAAAGTCCTCGATATAGCTTTAGGGAGTCTAATTTTATAAGACAATATGAGGTCATGATAAGAGAAGGCATCAGCCGCACATAGACCATGCTTTGCAACATGGTCAAGAGAAGATACAAACATTAAGTCAATAAGAGATCATACATATGTACACACAGAAACGGCTGAAATCCAAAGAAGTTTTCAAAGACTACAGACGTTAAATTTATATGAACACTTTGGTAGGTAAGCTTCAGTCTAGGGCGTACCTTGCTAACCCGTCTTATTCGCATTCACATTCATTGCATAATGTTACGTTCAATAATGTAACTCTTAATTGCAAATCGCTCTATGATAATACAAATGTGACTTATTCTTTGGCATGCTGGAGGCATTTGACGACTGACTTACCAACATTCTGCAACTTTTGAAGTAATAACTGCTGTCCCTAAACAGACTAAACGGCCATGAAGAAGTTACATAGCCTTACAACTTTTATGAGTGGCAAACCAACCCGTGTAGGCCCTGACACGTGCACTAGAGTTGCCATAAAGTGATTTTAATTTTGTATCAGCCCAGCGCTTAATCCAAATATCAGTAATTATTGTGTAATAATCAATTTAACAAAAAGAATAAAGTAAAATTAAAATTTATTTTAAAAGTATATTTGCAATAATATAAAACCTCTTCGTATATTTAGTAAAATATGTTATGTAAGAATTCGTCTTTACATTATTTAATATCCTGTCGGAGAATTCAACAGAAGATCCTAGTTTTGATCTCGGAAATAGCAGTAATTGTTAAAAACAATAAAAATGTGAGAGCGGATGTTCAACATGCTCTCTTGCTTACGCATTACATTAACAGTAATAAGATAACCTAATGCACTATACATTCAGTTTAGTGCAATTACAGTTCAACTACACCGTAACATGTCTCCGCGACAATCACATACCAGTGTAACGTGAGGTACGTAATTACACGATAGCACCAAAATATATAAACCAACAGCAACACTACTTATCTCAATGTAACACAGGGCAGACTCTCAACAACACCAATCCTCCTTGCCTGCATTAGAAGAATTACAACAACAAACAGAACCACGACACTATCTTAGCACTAGTAAAATGACCACACTCGTAGAATGACTTAAGCGGAATCCCTCGCACACGGCGCCTACGGTGAACTTGTTTACTGCACAAACAAGTGGAGGGTTTCTAGATATACCCTCAATTTCACCTCGATCCAACCGGGTATTTTATAGACACTCCGACATACCTATATCTATGTGTAAGATAGAAATCTACTCACAATAATTATTGCTAGTTTTTTTAAAGTCATTTATAAATTATTAATTAAGATTTCTTTGTACTTTTAAAATAATTAAAAAACATTCGAACCGTTATACAATTTATACGTAAGGCCTCTTTAATGACTCTGTTCAGATGAAATCAGAGATTTAAATTTCACACACCTACTGTGTTAATTAATCCCTCCATCCTTTTATAATATTATACTTTTAAATGTCAGTACAGAATTAATTAGCATGCCCAATTATTTCAGATTTAAATTCTGAATACATATAAAATTCTTTTTGTGAAATACAAAATCAGATGGAACTAGGATTAAATAAACCTAGCAAGCTAACAGCATATCAAAGTGGCGAAGCAATCAGCTTTGTAGCGGTTTCTAACGGTTGCCGTTGAGCAATCAGTTTCAAAATAGGAGGTTCAGATGCCTGGATGATCAGTAATCGATTTCTGAAAACATAATTTAAAAATTCGAAACCGTTCTCGAGATAATCATGGGACAGACGGACAAACGGACAGACATCGTGAAATCAATAAGTGTCTTCGTAAGCTTCGCTACTTAATAAGGGTGATAAACGAACATACAGTTCTATTCATACAGTTCATACAGAACTATTTTGAAACTGATTGCTCAACGGCAACCGTTAGAAACCGCTACAAAGCTGATTGCTTCGCCACTTTGCTATGCTGTTAGCTTGCTTGGTTTATTCTATAAAAAAATCAACACTTATACATTATATAACAAAATATAAAATACTATACATTACAATTATACATTAATAACAAATATAAAATTTTGTACAAAACGCTGTTTTTGAATAATAAACCATCCCATTCAATTTGATGTTTTTAAAGTACTAGCACCTGCAAAATAATAAAATTAGTTTAGATATGTTAGTAATAATGTAATCGTTGTTACTAAAAAGCGACTAAAGAAAATTGTGTAAAATTAACAAGTTGAACAAGAGTGAAGACGAACATACTTTTGAAATAACATTTTGCTTTAATTACAACAAGACGTGAGATTTCCAATTTCCGCTACCTCACGAACATTTTCATTAGACTCTACATTCAACTGTATTACGTGTGTTGATTCATCTCGAATAGGCAGATCCTGACTTATGTAAACTTTCCATTGTTCAACATGTCTCATTCGATCGGTTAACATTTTACTGAGTCTCTATCTTACTAATCTTTAACAGTGGTAGAGCCACGCGGCAGCTTTTGCTGTTGCACGGATGGGCCGGCTCGAACCGGGGTGGTACCACGACCTCACAGAAAACCAGCGTGAAGTAAACGTTTACCTCTGCGTTTCACTTGGTGACTGCAGGTGGCCGGAGGCCCTTCTTACTGGGAATGAGGCATTCCATCTTAGTCCTCACGGGCGACAACGCATCTACATTTTGATTTGTAAAAGAGGATAGATGTAGATGTCTATGGGCTGCAGCAACCACTTGCCATCAGGTGGACTGTGTGCTCGTTTGTCACCCTTATCCTATAAAAAAATCTCGAAAAATATGTATTAATGTTATTATTATTATATAAGAGTTTAATTAATTTTGAATACAGCCCACAAATAAGTAATAAAAATTGTTTACACCTGGTGCATCAAAATATACAAGGCATGTTGGGCAAAGAATTGGATGTTGAATTGTTTTTAAATAGTAACAATATACACATCCTTTGTATTACTGAACATTGGCTAAAAGATTATAATTTCATGTTTAATTTCAGAAATCACCAGGTGGTCAGTTCCTTCAATAGAGAAAAAAGTTTACGTGGTGGCTCCTTAATATTAGCAGATAAGTCATTATTATATAAAGAACGTAAGGATATTGTGAGCCTCTCTGTTGAACGAACTGTAGAAATGGCTTGTGTCGAGCTCGAGCACCTCATTGTTGTAGGTGTTTACAGACCCCCATGTGCTAGTTATGACCATTTTGAAAGGATTGTGGAAGAAGTTTTGCTCAAACGTAGTAAACAGAACAAGTCTGTTGTAATATGTGGAGACTTTAATTTCAATCTCCTTGAAACTTCTTCCATTAGTATTAAGTTTAGCTCATTGCTTAAATCGTATAATCTTGTAAATTTATTCTTAGAACCAACACGTATTGCTGGGCCTAGTGCGACCTGTATAGATAACATTTTTACAGATGTTAAGCCCTTGCATAAATCAATTATTCATAATTTAAGTTCAGATCACTGTGGACAGTTAGTATCACTACCTTACATACACAAAAAACAGAAAAATAAGAAAGTTGTGTTTGCTCCAATAAATGAACATCGCTTGGAGAGGTTTAGAAGTAATATAATAAAAAGCCTTCCATCACTTTCGTTTAAAAATAGTGCTAATTATATGTATGCTACATTATTTAAAATTATAAGTTGTGAATTTAGTAGAATATTTACTTCTAAAACTTTCTCTTTTAACAGTCGCAAATCATTTAATGAATGGGCGACAGTAGGAATTTATAAAAGTAGGCGAAGGTTATACGAGCTTTATGATGAAAGATCATATAATAGTAGTGTTATATTTAGAGATTAAGTAAAAACATATTCTAAAATATTTAAAAAAGTGTGCTCCACTGCTAAGGCTTTACATTTAAGCAACAAAATTAAAACTGCATCCGACAAAATTAAAATGACCTGGAGAATAATAAATAGTGAAACGGGCAAGGTCAAACCGCGCAACTCGGATTTTCAATTGAATATTAACAATAATTTAACGCGATCTGATCAAGAAGTTGCTATGGCTTTTGAGAAACATTTTACTGATGTTCCTTTTTTGACAACAAAATCATTAAATTCTTCTCCTACTGTCGCCGAATCATTGCTCAAACAAAATGTAAAGGCTTGTTCTAATACTTTTAAATTCCATAGAGTACTGCCAAAAGATATCGTTAAATATTTTAAAGCTATTGATGTTAAGAAAACGGCAGATTTATGGGGGATTTCCGTTAACGTTATTTTATCTATAATAGATATATTAGCACCTTATCTAGCCACTATATTTAATATAAGCGTCGAATCTGGTGTGTTTCTGATTTAATGAAACATAGTAAAGTCATACCTATATTTAAATCTGGTAGTACAATAGACCCCGCCAATTTTAGACCAATTTCTGTACTACCAACATTAAGTAAAATTTTTGAAAAAATTATTTTAGATCAGATGTTAAGTTTCTTTAATATTAATAAATTGCTACATATAAATCAATTCGGTTTTACAAGGGGTCGCTCGACAACTGACGCTGGAGTTGAGCTTATTAAACATATTTTTTGTGCATGGGAGAATTCAGAGGATGCTTTGGGTATATTTTGTGACCTTTCCAAGGCCTTCGACTGTGTTCACCATGAGACATTAATCAGGAAGCTACAGTACTATGGTGTCAAGAATACAGCGCTTAAACTTATTATTTCATATTTAAGTAATAGAAAGCAGAAGGTTATTATCAATGGTAAAAGTTCTTCCGGGTCACCTGTACTAATGGGTGTTCCTCAGGGCTCGATTCTCGGCCCATTCCTGTTTCTGGTGTATATTAATGACTTACCTCACCTTGTAGGGGATAGTCATGATATAGTATTATTTGCTGATGATACTTCCTTGATTTTTAAACTTAAACGTCAATCATTTAAATGTGACGAAGTGAATAATGCTATATCAAAATTAGTGCATTGGTTTAACGTTAATAATCTGCATTTGAACGGAAATAAAACTAATTGTGTTAAATTTACAACAACGAATGTTAAAATCTGAATACCAATGGGTTTTTAAATGGGGAGGAATTGAGCCCTGTTGTATCCACTGTTTTTCTTGGCATCACTCTTGACGCAAAGCTTCAGTGGGGCCCCCATATATCCAAATTAGCAAGCAGACTAAGTTCTGCAGCCTATGCTGTAAAAAAGATTAGAGGTCTCACTAACGTCGAGGCAGCTAGATTAGTTTATTTTAGTTATTTCCATAGCATAATGTCTTATGGGATTTTGCTATGGGGAAATGCGGCTGATTCAGAAACTATTTTTGTTTTACAGAAGAGAGCCATTAGAGCTATTTACAATCTAAAACCGAGAGAGTCTCTTAGAGATAAATTTAAAGAAATTAATATATTAACTTTGGCCTCTCAGTATATTTACGGAAATTTAATGTATGTTCACAAAAACAAATATAGTTTTAGTAAAAAAAGTGATATACATTCTGTAAACACTAGGAACAAACACAAGCTAGTGATGCCAGTTTCTCGACTCCACAGAGTCAGTAATTCATTCTTGGGGCAATGTATACGCTATTACAACAAGGTCCCGGAAAGTGTACAGGTTCTCTCTATTACCAAGTTTAAATATTTTATTAAGCTGAAACTGTATAAAAAGGGTTATTATAGTATAAATGAATACATGGTTGATAATAACCCCTGGGAATGAGGTGGTCGCTTCCAAGCAGTTTCTAAAATAAATTTTGTAAATAGTTAGTAATCATTTATATTGTAAAATTTATTTTAAAAAAAATGTCCCGCTGGGTTTCTTGCTGGTTATTCCCAGGACAGAGGGTATTTTTTCGAACCAGTGGTAAAGTAAAAAATGACTTTCAATAAGAATTACACATGTAATGTATATTGAATAAAAATTATTCTATTCTATTCTATTGAGGTTTTAAGAAGCCTGAATGACCTTGACGAAACGGCGACCGCAGAGATTTTAACCGACGTCAACTCCGTCTACGAATAGACTGCAGAAGTGACAATTATATAAGTGATATACTGCCTATTATGCTTACGCATCACTGAGAGACATGTTGCGGGTGCGGTGTTAGGCATCTTCAATAGGGTTTTACACTCATTTTCAAAAAGTGTTTTAAATGAATCCTAGAGTGATAATGAACCACTATAATTATTATCATATTTTTTTTAACAGCGAATAGTGCCATAAAATTACGTTTAATCTATCGTTTTAAAATTTCGCGTGAAAACGATAGACGCCATGCTGTTCAACTCGTGACATCACTCGTGAATCACCATGTCACCATCTTCATTAAAGAAAAGTTCCTTAGACAGTAATTACTAAATGCAACATATTTTTTTAATTATTATTTACATTTTTTCAGTGGAACAAATTTGCTTTATTAAAGCTTGTGATGATTTTAAATAAAAATAAAATTCTGGGCATGTTTTTTTTTATATTGACCTTTATTATTAACATCGTTTTTAGAACTCGAACATGAAAGTGATTTTTTTCAGAAGTCCACAATTTATTCATTATAGAAACGTACTGTTTCTATTGGAACGTTTTGTACAGGTAGGCATAGAATATATAAAATTAAAATTTTAAAAAAATATGTTAAAGCTTGCTGGTGCGAAAGTGTTTGAATACTTCCACCCCACGAGTTTCTGCGGAAACTTTTAAATTATCCCATTCGGTTATTCATGGTCAGTCTCACTCCCGCACCGTTCATGTCTGACAAACTTAATAATTTTAAATTTTAGCGCAATTACGGAAAACGGGACTATTTTGCGTCAAGAAACTTTTTTTGGGGACAACAGGACAGGTTACCGAGAAAAAGGACAGTCTCATTCAAAACGGGACGTATGGTCAATTTATGTGTGCGTAACAATTGAGTTCTGTTATTAAGCGTCCTGGAAAACAAACAGTGCTTGATACTTGATACAAACTAAGAATATTGACATTTTAAACAACAATTCCGTTTATAAATGGTTTTCTTGACAACTGCAATGTTGTAATGCAATCATGTTAGTAACGACATAATAATATTGGGTGATTTTAATTTAAATTTTATAGAAGCAAGTTAAACCCTAGCAATTATTGCTGTAATTTAGGTTATCAGTTCATTGATTTTTTGTCTTTAAATAATTTATCACAATTTAATGCTGTGAAAAACACTAACAACAGAACCCTTGACCTTGTTTTAAGTAATCTTAAGGATATTAATGTTGCTGAATGTCCATGTCTAATAAGTAAAACTGATCGTCGTCATCCTGCTTTAGAGGTAAATTAGAATATGTCAGTACCGCATTTGTTGAATAGTAAATCTTTTGCTACTCACAACTTTGAAAAGGCAGATTACACTAAAGTAAATTCTAGGTTAAGTAAAGTTGATTTGGTTTTGAATTTAGTGATTGTCAAGAGGTCGATGTCATGGTATCTAGGTTGTAGAAAATACTTTATTCCATTTTTGATGAAACTGTACCCAAAACGAAGTCACGTAATTTCAGTAATTTAGTAATTTCAGTTTCCTATTTGGTTCACGCCAAACTTAATTAAACTGATGAAAGAAAAATAAAAGATCCGATTAAGGCACAAAATTTATATAAATCCAAGAGACACACTAGAACTTAAGCTCTTAAAAAACCGGGTTAAGTCATTAGCTTCTAAGAATTATTTAGATTATATACGTGATACCGAAAAATCCATTCAGTCTAATCCTAAAAAGTTTTGGTCGTTCATCCGTCATCGTAAATCCTGCGATTTTGGTTTTCCAAAAGAACCTTTATATATGGATGGATATGTAATCTTTTTGCTCAACATTTTTCATCTGTGTTCTCCCAACCCCAGTATACTTCAGCTCCTATATTGTCCGATGTATATCCATAAAGCTCTCTACATGATATAGAAATAACAGAACGTAAAATCCTAAGTATACTCAAGTCACTAGATATTTACAAAGGAGCGGGCCAAAAATGACATCAAAATATCTAACGCTTCCTCTTAAACTAAGTTTTAGTAAACCTTTATTAACTGGTTCTTTTTCAGCTAACTAGAAACGTTCCAATATTATACCCGTTTACATGAAAGAAGATAAAGATAATGTTTAAAATTATAGACCGGTTTAGATTATAAGTTTATTTCAAAGATATTTGAACGCATAGTTTATCCAATTTTATCAAATCATTTAAAAAATATTATTGTTAGTGACAGTCATAAATCTACTGTTAGCAATTTGATGGATTACGTCACAAAAGTTGTAAGTGCAATGGATGGTCAAATGCAGGTGGATTCCATATACACAGATTTTTCTAGTGCATTTGATATCATGGACCATCAATTACTAATATCTAAATTAAATTCATACGTTGTACATGGGAATTAACTTCGTTGGCTAAGATCTTATTTTAAAAATAGATTACACAGTAGTATTGCATGAATATAGGTCTAATGATTATGTGGCTCTGTCAGACGTACCCCACGATTCACTTATTGGTCCTATCCTTTTTTTAGTGTTTATTAATGATATAATAATAACATTAAGTACAGCCACTGTTCCATTTTCGCCGACGATTTAAAATTTTTCAAGGCTATTAAAAATCAGGATGATGTTCTATCTTTGCAAAATGACCTTGATGTCATCCATGAATAGTGGTAAACTAACAAAATGAAACTGAATCCTTGTAAGTGTACCTACATTAAATTCACAAGAAACAAATCTACTATTGCATCTTGTTACTCCATTAATAAAGACATATTGAGTGAATCTTCATCCACTTTACGCTTACTTTTATTGTCTGAAATCATTACATAGCTCCCTTTATTTTTTTTTCAGCTGTTTATCTTCGATAATATTCTGCCTTCTAAATCTGTCCTTCCTTATAAGTCCCCAAGAAAGATTTCCATGTTTATTTCGTAAGTGATATATCAGCTCCAGAAACGTGAACTAGTTATCAAAATAAACAATTGATAAAGATTTACCTTGACAGTTTTACACATCTTTATAACTGTTCTCCCGCCAATGTCGAGATAATTATATTCCCACTCTCTAAATTCAGCACGTTTAAAACTGTTACCACCATCGTATGTAAAAAGTCATATACTAGGGCGGATGTCCTAGCTCGAACAAAAAATTTAAAGCCGCATGTCGACACGGAATCAATATATGGTTTTTTGCACATGTTGTCGCCGTGATTCAGCCTTTTTACCTTTATACGGCAACATCATCTGGCCTATGGAATACGAACTTTTCTTCAATTGCCAAACAATTAAGCTGTAAGTGTTACATCGCGGGTCTAACTTTATAATAACGATCTACATGATCATTCTCTGCATTATTAAAAAAATGTAAATTCCTTCTAATAGTCTCATATTTTTTGAGAGATATGACGTCTGCAATAGGAGTGAAACGAGTATTTTGCGCCCAAAAATTAGTAAAAGTTGGCATGCTCATTATTCTCATTAAAATTGCAACGCCGACAAAGTATTTTATGTCTCTGACTGTTAGATTTATTGGCTTGCCTTGTTTTTACATTGAGTATAAATTGGTTATTTCGGCGATGCGGTTCCATAAACCCTCATTCCATAGTTTCTTAAAATAATCGAATGATGTTTTATCCATATAATCTATAGAAGGGTGGAATTCTGAATGTATGTGTATCTGGCTTCTGAATTTTCGGCGTTTGAATTTGAATTTCAACTGCTGTAGTTTTTTCGCTTATTTCTTTTTTATGTTTTTGTACGTGGTAGAGCCATGCTGCAGCTATATTAGTAATAGGTATAGTTGTAGCACGAATGGGTCTGCTCGACCGGTGAGGGACCACGCTCTTACAGAATAGCATTGTAAAAAAAAGCTTAACGCGTGTTTCGTATGGTGAGTGTAGAGAACTGGAAACCCTTTTTACTGGAAACGAGGCATTACATCTTAGTCCTCACGGGTGACAACGCACCTGCATTTTGATTTGTAATCGAGAATAGATGTAGATGTCTATGGGTCGCAGCAACCACTTACCATCAGGTGCACTGTGTGCTCATTTGTCACCCTTATCCTATAAAAAAAGGTTAGATATCGAAGGAGCAGCATAATTTGCATTTCTTATGTTTCTTGTGCGTCGTGTCAAAATACTTAGTGGTGTTGCTGGGGATGGTAATGATTGAGGCGGCTAAAAAATTTAAATATTTTTTGGAGACTGTACTGACGTGGTAACGACAGACGGAGAAGGTTGAAGAGGAATATTGCTCGTTGCAGGGGAATCAACCAAGGTATCATAATAAATATTTAATAGATAAGGACTCGCTAATTCTTCATCAATATCATTATCAAAACCATTAATAAATTCATCCAGCACGGGTGACAGATTTGAACAAGAATATGATTTTTTTTACTTATTATAAGCCAGTGCTTGACCACAATCCCACCTGGTGGTAAGTGGTGATGCAGCCTTAGATGGTTAAATCGCACTGTCTTATCGTAACAAAAACCTATTCACTCTTGCCTTGAAGATGTTGTATTCGGACGGCTTTCCGTCCGAATACAATCTAGGCATACAGATAGACGCCGGCGAATTATTCCACTCCTTTGCTGTACGCATTACAAAAGAAGAAGCAAACCGTTTGGTTCTAATGCGTGGAATATCGACAACAAAGGGATGAAGACCCGCCGACCGTCTGGTTGTCCGGTGGTGGAAAGGAGAGGGAGGAATTAAGGCGTGTAATTCCTGCGCACACTCACCGAAATGCATCCTATAGAATATCGAGAGACTGGCTACTCTGCGCCTGTGCTCGAGGCTGACAACATTGGTTTCAACCAAATCAAGGTCACCAATGAGCCTCTTAGCACATCTCTCCACTGAGTCCAATGCTGCCAGGTGGCATTTTGCAGCACCAGCCCATATGTGACAGCAGTACTCCATGCACGACTGGACTTGCACTTTATATAAGGTAAGAAGCTGCCCCGGCGTGAAGTACCGCCGCACCCTTGCAAGGACACCAAGTTTCCTTGCGGCTGCTTTGGCTTTGGACTCAATGAACCACCCATAGTTTAGATTCGGAGAAAATTCAATCCCTAACAACTGAAGGCGGTCAGTGTACTCCAAGGATACATTCCGGAAAGTAGGAGCCAAGGTGAGCTGGCTCCTTTTTGCAGTGAAGAGACACGCTTGTGTTTTGGAGGCGTTGAACTTCACAAGATTGGCATCGCCCCAATCGGAGACTGCCTGTAATGTGAGATTCACACGCTCTACCATAGCTTCTCTTTCGGACTGGATTTGATCCCGACTGGCCCGAGGACTTGGTTGGTATCTCTCAACCACTGTGCTATCGTCTGCATACCCATAGATACCGGGCATAAGCAGATCATTTATATGCAGCAAGAAGAGAGTTGCGGAGAGAACGGACCCCTGAGGATCACCGGCGTTAGTCGCCAAAGGATCGGATGAGCAGCCATCGACCACGACCCGGAGAGACCGTTCACTCAGAAAGTCTTTTACCCATTCAATCAGACCAGGGGATAAGCCGTACGCTGGAAGCTTACCCAAAAGGCTATTGTGCCAAACTCTGTCAAAGGCCTTCGAGACATCAAGGGAAACAGCAAGTGCTTCCCCACTGTTCTCGAGTGCCTCGCCCATACGTGTGTGGCATACGCTAGAAGGTCCCCAGCTGACCGATTTCGGCGAAACCCATATTGCCGGTCACTAAGGAGGTCATTCTGTTCTAGGTATGCCATTAAGCGGGCATTCAATATACGCTCCATAATCTTGCAGAGTATGGAGGTAATTGAAATTGGCCGGTAGTTGGCAGGGTCGGTACGGCTACCTTTTTTAGGCACAGGCTGCACATTGGCCAGCTTTCAAAATTTGGGCACTATTCCAGTCCTGAATGAGAGGCGGAACAAGCGTGTCAACACAGGAGACAACTCAGGTGCACAGACCTTTAGAACTATAGTTGGTATACCATCAGGTCCACTAGCTTTGTTCACTTCTAGACTTCGCAAGGTTTTAAGAACCTCCTTGTTGGTGATACGGACCTCAGACATAGAGGTACCGCAGTGAGTTAATTGAGATGGTACGCTGTTGCTACTGTCCAGACGCGAATCGCAAGCAAAAAGAGAAGCAAATAAGTCCGCTTTCTCATTAGGTGCATGCGCCAGTGAGCCATCTAGTTTTACCAGCGGAGGCAATGTAGACCGACAGAAGTTTGTCTCGACCGTTTTGGCGAGAGACCAAAAAGCTCTACTGCCAGATGGTTTGACAGAGAGCTTTGTGTCGATGCGTTTAATGCGGTCGAAACTGGCTAGGCGTAATGCCTTTATGCACGACTTGGCGGCTTGGTTAAAGGCTCTCTTCTTAAGGCTAACATCCGGAGCTTTACGGTCTCGATCATCGACCCAGGATAAGTACGCCATATGCTTGTGCTTTTCAGCACGAGTGCACTCGGCGTTAAACCAAGGGTGAACTTTACCACCAATGGGCACGTCAGCAAAATGGATGAAATACTTCGAATTGTCTAACGCTTTACGTAAAAATACTCCTTCTTCATTATTCTCATCATTTACGACGTCGGATGGTTACAAGTCAGACGGTGGAATTATAGCCAAAATCTTTGCGCACGCCATGCTTTGCTGTTATTAGTAGAATTCTCTATAACAGCCATATTTAGCATTTAAACCAATCACCATGAAGCGTTAGACATTAAAAAAAACAATTATGCATACGTGCTTGTTTGTATTATTATTGTTAGTTACATTAGCAAAGTCCGTCAATTGGGACACCTAAAATAAAGCACCGAGTGTATGTAATATAGCAATGTCTGTAAAAAGTGACACCTAACCTTTAGCATAACAATCCTATAACTATAAATAATAAACTCACCTCCTTTCGAAATACCTGCAGGTCGCAGTGGTTTTTATACCAAATTTTTGTACTGTTTTACGAATAGCGGCCGTGCCACAGACTAACTAGGAGCCGAGGATCGACTTGACAGATTTCAAATCGAACGACAGTTACTATTGTAATGAGCGCGACGCGTAGTGTGTATGCGAGCGGGATGGATATATCGCTCTCTTCACGCTACGTTCAAAAACAGTGCCAGTTTAGGTTTAGGAACCTTTATAACTTTGATAATTTAGCTAAACCAAAACCGGAAAAAAAGAATTAAGGGTTAAACAAGCAAATCGGACTTTAAAAACAAAGAAATATTTTCCATATAATCTTCTGAATTCGGCTTTTACTCTTCGACACACTATGTACTAGCACCAAATTCATAATTTATTATGTAAAAACTTGTCTTACGTACTTGTCTTTAGAACAAATCCATTGATCGAGATGTGCGACATAACGTTCGAAAGTGTTCATTAAGACTTCGAGCTGATTAGATTTTCAAGTCAACCGGTCAAGCCATTTCAAAGATTAAAAAAAAGTAAAAAAAATAAAAGTTATATAGATTTTCGAGCGTTTCGCTCGAAATTAAGTGGAAAGTCGCAGGAATGGCCTGCAGGGTCAACCGCATTTTGTTTTTGTAGCGGTTTTTAGTTCTTTTTTTAAGTTAATTATTATAATTTTCATATTCTTATACTTTTGTATGCTTTACTATTCTGTGATATCAATTGATTTTCAATAGTATTAAAATAGTAGAAAATTTATAAAATACCACACATATTTAAATGAAGTATTTATCGTAAAGTATTAAGGGGGCGCGAATTCAAGGTCTTTCTCAAAGTGGTACACAGGAACAAATTAATGAGAACCAGTGGTCTACATATATCCCGAATAGCATCAAACTTTCCCCAACTCTGCAAAAGGTACACACACACAAAAATAATAATCTTGTATAGCTTGTTTCATCACAAATAGGGTTTGGGTCCCGGGACGTCTCGTGTCTCGATATCCCGGGACTTTTCGTAATTTTAGTTGTCTCGAGTCCCGGGACTTTCGGGTCGAGACTCGAGACGAAACAAGATTGTCGAAATTGTTATGTAATCATTTTTATTTTCAAATAATTGTAGAAGCCATGTGTTAGTTTAATGAATAATTATTTGGTCTACTACGTAACTACTGAGTGCGCAACACAATAAATGAAACAAATATGTGATTATAAGAATTAACAATGAGATTATGAACTATGATGAGATACTAGAATTACTAGATAATAATAAAGTTATTAAGAATTAGTATGATTTTTAACTAAGATCGTTTCATAACCATAAGATTTAACTGTTTAGCATCTGTGTGTGACTAAAAGAAATAAACGAAGCAACTATTAAGACTGAAATTAACGTTAAAGTTATTTAATTTTCTGTTTAATTGTTTAATAAATGTTGATTTTACAAAAAATTGACTCTTTTTAATACGTTTCACCAGAAATTAACTCAACTAAATTCATCAATAAAGGCTTACCCATCTTAAAAACACAAAAATCTTTTTCTTAAACGTGTCGAAGTCCCGGAAATTCTCGGGACTTTGATTATAGGAAGTCCCGTGTCCCGAGACGTTGAAATTGCCGGGAATTCCCGAACCATAATCACAAACTGACCAGGTATATTTAGTTAATAATGTAATTAGGTATCTGTCAATTTTTTATTTAATATTCACGTACATAGGCTATAATTTTTTTAAATTGTATATGACTCAATTAAGTAACAGTTGAAGATTAATCAGTCCTGACAACTCACCTCTATACCTGATAATCTAGTATGAAAAAAGAAAGATAAGTAAGAAAGCTAATATTTCCTTTTTTAAGTTTGGACTACTAATAGGATACGATTGTATAAATAAGGAAAGTTTATAGAAAAATATACTAGATTCTTATTGATCAAGAGCAACATGTGTGTGCCAACTATGCCAGATTAATTAACTTTTGTGAATAATAACTCCTATTAAAAATTAACGTTTTTTAGTTGATAGATACTATTTTTAATCTTTTTTTTATTCTACAATAACTTAAGGGACATTTACTGCTTAGCGCATCTCAGTCCCATCATACGCTAACATACATGACTTACCCATATAACGTTAGTTAATACTTATTATACTACGTGGGCCATAGATTCGAACAGAACTTTCGCATCGTCGCTATTTTGGTTGGGATAGAATATTATATAATGTGCCTACGTTTTATAATATTCTATCCCAACCAATTAATTTTTTTATTTCATAATATTTTTAAACTTATCATTTCCTCTATATAATAACTAGCATTTTATAAGTAACTACTCAAGAATTTAAATTGACATTATATAAGATATAATTTATGAATAGTTTAACTTACTTGTTCAATTATATATTAGCTTAAAAACTAAAATAAAAAATAGTAACATAATTTTACTTACTTTAACTACACACACTCTCAGCTTAAACGAACTACCGGCAGCCACTATGGTCGTGGTTGTACCGTAATCTATCTTATGCAATTAAATCACGCAAGTTATCCTTTCCGGGCACTGATTTACTGCATACAAACCGTTCGCTACACCCTCATCTATCCAATCAATCTAATGGTAATATAATAAGCTCAACTTCATTATTATATTGTAAATAATCTTTTTTACCTTGCCAATTTTTCGTAAATGGACCAATAATGTTGATGATGATGATGATGCTAGCGTTGAAAGCTGCTAAAGCCGTAGATTAAGTATCATCAGCTTCCACAATCACCTATAATTCGTCATTGCCAACCAAAGTTTTCGGATGACCATGGCGTTCATTTTTCAGGTCGTACTTTCCAGAACGGAAGTGAGCAAACCCATAGCTATAGTATAGATTGGCAATGGAGTGATTAGGATGAAACCAAAATCAAAATACACTTGTGTTCGTGTAATGTGCATGTTGAGTGACAAATAGTGCTGCACCATGCATTGCCTGCCTCAACTATAATTACCGATACTGATTGCAGTATCGATAATTATAGTTCGATAATTATAGTACAGCCCCGACGGTACGACAAAAAATGAGATTGACTTCATTACAACGACCAGAAGACAACTGTTCAGTAACGTCTCAGTGATCGCGAGGGTGAAAACCGGCAGCGATCACCGAATGGTGAGAGGCACACTGAACCTAAACGTTAAGTTGGAGAGGTCACGTCTAATGAAGTCAACGATCCGTCCTCCTCGTGCTCTAATTCGAAGTTCCGAAACCTTTCAGCTCGAGCTACAAAATGGTTTTCAGTGCCTAGAAGATTGCAATACAGTGGACGATATGAATGACAAGCTCGTGGAAACTGTCCATGCGGTCGGAGCTAAGTTTTGCAAGACCCGCCGCAAAAGAACACAAAAACTCTCCGATCACATTCTTAATCCCATGGCTGTTAGACGGGATATAAAGATGCAGTCTTCAGTAAATTTAACAGCAGACAGAACCAGGGCTCCAAAGTCTTTGCTAGAGATCTATCTGCCAGAAAGAGCCAACTGTCGAAGCTGAAGACCGAATGTGGCAGCGTCGTTTCCGGGACATCTGAGATTTTGAGTGAGATTGAGAGGTTCTATGAGCAGCTGGACACATCATCGTTGGAGCCACACGTAAGTGTGAGTAACGATCCAAGAGCGAGTCTTATCCGACACTATTCCGATAATATTCCAGACGTCAGTCTGAGCGAGATTAGAATGGCTCTCCAGCACCTTAAAAACGGAAAGGCCTCGGGCGAGGATGGAATTACAGCGGAGCTTCTGAAAACGGGTGGAAAACCGGTACTTGAAGTCCTTCATAAGCCCTTTAATTCCATCCTTCATGGTGGCAATATACCGGAGACGTGGAGCAGAAGCGCGGTGGTCTTGTTCTTCAAGAAAGGCGACAACGCGCTTTTGAAGAGCTACAGACCAAATTCCCTTCTGAGCCGCGTCTACGTGCTGTTTTCAAGAGTCATTACGAATCGTCTCGCGCGCAGACTTGACGATTTCCAGCCTCCCGAACAAGCCGGTTTCCGAAAAGGCTTTAGCACCATAGACCACATACATACCCTTCGGCAAATTGTACAGAAGTCCAAGGAATATAATTTGCCACTATGTCTGGCGTATGTGGACTATGAGAAAGCCTTTGATTCCGTTGATATTTGGGCGGTGCTGCAGTCTCTTCAGCGATGCCAAAATGACTGTTGGTATATCGAAGTGCTGAAGTGCTTTTACAGTAGAGATGGCTATTCGAGTACAGAACCAGAGTACGAAACCTATCCAATTGCAGAGAGGTGTAAGACAGGGTGACGTGATATCCCCGAAACTCTTCACCGCTGCATTGGAAGACGTTGTCAAGCTACTGGACTGGAAAGGATGCGGTATTAACATCAATGGCAAGTACATCACTCACCTTCGATTTACCGACGATATAGTCCTTATGGTAGAATCGCTGGAGGACCTAAGCACTATGCTTAATGACCTCAATAGTGTCTCCCAACGGATAGGTCTTAAGATGAACATGGACAAAACACAGATCATGTTTAATGTCCATGTTACACCTATGCCGGTAGTTATTGGAAGCACTAAGCTCGAAGTTGTTGACGAGTATGTTTACCTGGGACAAATGGTCTGACTAGGTAAGTCTAACTTCGACCGAGAGGTCAATCGACGGATTCAACTCGGCTGGGCAGCGTTCCGGAAACTACGACACATCTTCTCATCAGACATTCCTCAAAACCTTAAAACGAAATTGTACAACCAGTGCGTGTTGCCAGTGATGACTTACGGAACTGAGACGTGGTCCTTCACTGCTGGCCGTATGACGAAGCTCAAGGTCGCTCAGCGAGCTATGGAGAGGGCTATGCTCGGGGTTTCTCTGCATGATATACTTACAAAATGAGTATATCCGCAATAGAACCAGAGTAACCGAAGTGGCAGTGGGCCGGCCATATAGCTCGAAGAACGATATATATAATAAGAATAGCGGGAAGAAAGGTTCTTGAGTGGCAGCTTCGTACCGGTAGGCGAAGTGTAGGGCGACCCCCCCACGAGATGGAGTGACGACCAGGTAAGACATGCAGGAAGTCGGTGGATGCAGGTGGCTCAGGACCGTGCTTTGTGGCATTCCTTGGGGGAGGCCTATTTTCAGCAGTGGACTTGTGAAGGGCTGTGATGATGATTATGACTGCTTGCAGTATATTCGTGTCTTCTGATTTGACGATGATGATGTAAGTGAATATTTTTACCCAACTACGGCGAAGCCAAAATTATGGTTACAATTATAAAAGACTATGTATGTACGTATATTCATCTGTTTCCTCAGATCTTCTTAACTAGTCATAGTATATTGACAACTTTGATATCTTTAAAAGCATTGTGTCTCGTTGTGGTTTTTGGGCTGCAGGAAGTCATATAAAAGTAACATGGCGGTTCATTGTGGACATAATGATAAATTTAAATACATACTATTGCATGTATTTTTTACCATTTTAAGAAACTATATATAAGAAGAACTAAAACAAAAACTTAAATTATCATACAATCCTTTTAATAATATATATACTAAACAATATATACTACATAGATTATTATATATATAAATATAATAAATAATACTGCCTGTAGTATTCTGCGAAGAACGCTGGCTGCGTTTCCTCGCTGAATGGCTATACTAATTAAATAAATTTTAAGATATCGTATCTGCGTTAAGTTTTATCCAATACATGTTAAAAAACTTAATTAGGATTTATTAGTTAAAATATTTTTATAAAACTGAAGTATCCAACGAACTTAGAGTCCACTTAACGATGGTAAGTGGCTTTTGCAGCACATCAAAACTTGCAGCTAACTTCAAACTAAGAAGGTCCTTGTCACCTCTACGGACTGAGATGGAATGCCTTACAGCCTGTATTTATACTGGTACTAGGTAATACCTTCACAGACGACCTCCCAGACAAAAATGGGGTCCTACCCCTTAGTTCATAGATAAGCTCCAAAAATTGTTAATACAAATTCTCTGAAAGAAACGCTGTTCTCAAAAATGATATGTTTATTTAAATTAAATGTTAGTAAGTAAAACCAACCTGCGATAGGAAATGTATATTAAAAAGTTATTAAACAAGACTATGATGTCAATTTTTAGAATATTAGCAAACATATTCAGATACCTTATATATTAATAAATATATTGATAAATTATAATATTCTTATAATAAAATAAGTTTCAATATATTATTTTATTAATAAGTGTTTATGGTTGGATGTTTTGTAGTTTCTTTCTTAATCTACCTTTATGTTACCGTTATAGCCTATTATAGTCCACTGCTGAACACAGACCTAACCCATAGATTGCCTCTTAGGAAGTTATTTGCCATAGTTACCACGCTTGGGAAGCGGGCGGGCAACCGCAATTTTTATTATTTTAAGTCTTTATTAGGAATCCGCTGCTGTCCATCTCCGGATTTGTTTCCCTCTGTCGCCTCTTATCCCATATCATCTCGTGGTGTCTCACGGGATGATATGGGGTGGTGGATATTCTTACATTTCAATCGTACCTACGAGTTAAATGTATAATAATGTGGGTTTTCTTTCTGAGGTGAATTATATTTAGGTACTAGCCATCTAGTTATAATTGACTACGTCTATTAACTAATTAATTTTTAACAGTGGTAGAGCCAGGCAGCAGCTTTTGCTGTCGCATGGATGGGCCGGCTCGAACCGGGGTGGTACCACGACGTCACAGAATACCAGCGTGAAGTAGAGGTTTACCTCTGCGTTTCGCTTGGTGAGTGCAGGTGGCCGGAGGCCCTTTTTACTGGAAATGAGGCATTCCATCCTAGTCCTCACGGGTGAAAACGCATCTGCATTTTGATCTGTAACAGAGGATAGATGTAGATGTCTATGGGGCGCAGCAACCACTTACCATCAGGTGAACTATGTGCTCGTTTTTACCCTTATCCTATAAAAAAAAATTAAATACTAATTTTCACTCCAAACCTGAGATTTTGCAAATATAAGCGGAATTTGTTTTGTTCACAAATGACGCCAGGCCTATAGGCCTATATAGCCCGATAGCGTGGTCGTGAATGGTCTAGTCCACTTTTCTATTCTAATAAACGCGTAAACTATGCTTTTTATCTTTTGAATTGTCAATCTAGTCTAACGTTAGTTAGTTACTAAATCTATGAGCAAATCAATAACAAGTGGTGCATTCATTTGCAGTATTCACTACGTAAACGTCGTTGATGCCACTTGTGCCGCAATGCTGCCACGACAGTACTCATATTGGATAATAATAATATTGTTAAATCATAATAACAGAATCCTCCATCTGGTGTTATCGAATATGGATAATATTAACATCAGCAAGCCCAGCCACGTGCTATCCAAAATTGATCTTCACCATCCACCTGTTCGTTTCGCTTAGCTTTTCTAAGAAAGTCGTTAATATACCGATTACCATTCATACAAAATTAAATTATTTTAAAGCTGATTATAATTCAATTTGCACAGCGCTTCAAGAAGTTGAGTGGCATTGGGAATTCTCTTCATGCGTCTCAGTCGATGCCATGGTTGAGAAATTCTACTATATAATACGTGAACTTATACAAAAACATGTACCATGAAAGATCGTAAAAAATAATAAGTATCCATATTGGTTCTCAAAACAACTAATAAAAAGATTGAATGAAAAGAATCGGTTGAGGTTGAGAGTTAAAAAATATAATAACCCGATGGATGTGATCTCATTAAATCTACTCAAAAAACGGTGTAGCAGAATGTCAGTTGCTTGTTTCAATTCCTATACAGCGTCCCTTGAAAATAAGATTGTTACTAATCCTAAACTTTTTTGGAGCTATATCAAACAGAAAAGAGGTGGCTCTAGCAACTATCCTCGTGCTATGTCGAATGGAGTTGAAGGGTCTGAAAATATTGAAACCATCAGCGATTACTTTGCTTCCCATTTCTCCAGTGTCTATGATAATTCTTTTAACACCGTCCCCTCAACACAACCAGGGTCTGTCGATCGACGAAATATAACTCCATTAAATACTGTAACTTTAACAGAAACACAAATTAAGGAAGTCTTGCATAAACTTAATATAAATAAAGGAGCAGGCCCTGATCTAATTCCACCCATTTTTGTTTGCAAAACGGCTAATGAGATAGCACTCCCTTTAATGTTAATATATAACAAATCTTTACAATCAGGAGTTTTCCCATCGGTTTGGAAGGATTCTAATATTGTCCCCGTATTTAAATGTAATGATAAATCAATTGTATTTAACTATAGGCCAATAGCTATTTTGTCTGTTCTTCCAAAGGTTTTTAAGGCTCTGATTTGTCCTGTTTTGTTTTGGCATCTGAAACAGTATTTGTGGAACAACCAACATGGATTTATAAAGGGGAGATCTACGGCTTCTAAATTAGTATCATATGTTGAATCACTTGTTGGGGCCGTCGATTCTCGCGTACAGGTGGATGCGGTATATACAGACTTCAGCAAGGCTTTTGATACAGTAAATCATAGTATATTGTTGGAAAAACTACAATTATATGGAGTTATAGGACCTCTGCTAGGGTGGTTTGCATCATATCTGACTGATAGAGAGATGAAAGTTGTATTGAACGGTATTTGCTCAATTCCTTATGCTGCATCGTCTGGAATCCCGCAAGGATCCCATTTGGGGCTCTATCTCTTCACATTATTTATAAATGATATTGAACAGTGTTTCCAAAACTCTGAAGCACACTTATCCCTCATTCCCATGATCCTATCATTGGAAACGAGAAGAAAAATTATTGATTTATTGTTCTTAAAGAAATTAGTGACTGGATTTTTGGACTGTCCCGATCTTTTTAGTAAGATAAATTTTAATGTACCGCATCGATTGCCTAGAGATCCTGTAATAGCAAATTATTTGTTGCACCTCAAGGTCGAACTAATTTAAGATCACATTGTTCATGTGATGGTGGTTTGGTCATGTAGAAAGAATGAATGAGGAAAGAGTGACAAAGCAAATTTATGTTGCAGAGGTGAACGGCAGAATCGGGAAGGGTCGCCCTAGGCGAAAGTTTATCGACCAAATTGGCGATATATTGAAAATGGGCCAAATCAAGAGTACCTTTAACCGACGAGCGTGTATGCGTAGGTATATGGATGTGGAGGAAGCGAGAGAGGTCTGTCAGGATCGTGCCAAATGGAAGTCCATAGTCTCTGCCTACCCCTCTGGGTGACAGGCGTGAGTGTTTATGTATGTATGTATATGTATTGTTCCTTAACGAGAATGTTTGCATTATATAAAGAATACCAAAGCAGAATAGATCTATTCTCAACCTCGATGGCTGGCATCAAAAAAGTAGTTATCTGCAATTAAGGCTATGTTCTAATGTAAGTTTCTTCATTATTAATTTAAATTAAAATTTTATTAGAGTTAAATTGTACCTATGTACTGTTGTAAAATCAACGTAAAGTCTCTTTTTTTATGCATGTGGTGCCCTCCTATAAGTAATGGGACAATTAGTTTTAATAATTGTGATGTCATTCCATATGTATGTAACAGTGTACTCATTGTTGTGAGAGCCTAAAAAAATAAATAAATAAATAAATAATTACTCGAATTTCTAACGTATCCATGATGATGAAAAAAATTCAAATACGATAAAAACATAACGCTAATCAGTAAACAATTCACTCACTCTCATTTCTCATTCTCTCATGACTTATTAGACTAGATAGACTCATTTCAAAAAAAGTAATCCATGTTTTTACAATAAAATTAATTTGAAACATAATTCTTAGCCAATTAAGTTATTTTGATTTAAATTGGCCAGTACAGCAGAACGGCAATTTCATAGATTAAGACATATTAAAATGCGGTTCATTTTAAGTCATTAGCAGGGTGTTAATCAGGCAACTCTGTATGAAATCCGAGAAACATGCATACAATCATCATTTGATCTATGTGTGGATTGGGCGTATAAAATTTGGTGAAATAGAGAAAAAGATATCGCTGTTTCTTTCTTTCGCGTTGTTTCAAATTGCCATTTTAAAAATTAGATACAAAATACATATTAGGTATATCGGAAGAAACTGAAAATATTAACTCTGTGATAAACTTTCTTTTTGGTTGCTCATTAGAGTATAATTACATACATATTACTCTGAGATTTGCACAATTAATTCACCTATAAATTTATTAGAATTGAATGATTGACTATAAGCAGAATGCTATCAAAAGAAGCCATTTTTTTAAAGGAGAGGAGGCAAACGAGCATGCGGCTCACCTGATGGTAAGTGACTACCGCCGCCCATGAACAACTGCAACACCAGGGGAATCGCAGATGCGTTGCCGGCCTTTTAAAAAGGAGTAGGCTCTTTTCTTGAAGGTCCCTAAGTCGTATCGGTCCGGAAAAAGCGCTGGTGGTAATCGATTCCACAAGGAAGTTGTGCGAGGGAGAAAACTTCTTCTGAATCGCACAGTGGTGGACCGCCAATCATCTAGATGATATGGATGGTATCGCAAGTTCTGTCGCGATGTGCGATGGTGAAATTGAGCGGCTGGAATTAGTCCGAACAATTCCTCAGAGCACTCCCCTTGGTAGATGCGATAAAATACGCAAAGAGATGCAACCTCTCTACGCAGTGCCAGTGAGTCAAGCCGATCGGAAAGAACTCGGTCGTCGACGATTCGAACCGCTCTGCGCTGGATGCGGTCAAGTGGAAGGAGCTGGCACTGGGGGGCTCCTGCCCAGAGATGGGAACAGTATTCCATGTGAGGTCGAACCTGCGCCTTGTAAAGTTGCAAGCGGAGTGCCCGCATGAAATACTGTCCCGCTCTGCTGAGCAGGCCAAGCTCTTTAGAGGCCAATTTGGCCTTCTCTTCCAAGTGACCACGAAACTGCACGTCACTCGATATGTCGACACCGAGGATTCCGATACTGGCTGAGGCAACAAGGGGAATGCCTTGAAACTGAGCAGATACGACAAAGGGAATCTTTTTAGCGGTAAACGCGCCAACTTGTGTCTTCTGGGGACTGAACTGGACTAGATTTAGTCGCCCCCAGTCTGAGACTTTGTTCAACAAAGTCTCGACTTCAGACACAAGTTTGTTCCGGTACTCGGCGACGTTTTCCCGAGAAATATTGGCACGGTCGGTGTATAAAGCATAACCAGTGCTGTCGTCTGCATAGCAATGAATGTTACTGGTTTTCAACATATCATTGATATGCAGAAGAAACAGCGTTGGTGATAGCACGCAGCCTTGTGGAACACCAGCGTTAATAGGCTTGTAATCGGAGCATGCACCGTCAACTACGACCTTGATGCTCCGATCTGCAAGAAAGCTGGTGATTCAATTTTTTTTATAGGATAAGGGTGACAAACGAGCTCACAGTCCACCTGATGGTAAGTGGTTGCTGCGGCCCATAGACATCTACATTTATCTTCTATTTCAAATCAAAATGTAGATGCGTTGTCACCCGTGAGGACTAAGATGGAATGCCTCATTTCCAGTAAAAAGGGCCTCCGGACACCTGCACTCACCAAACGAAACGTCTGCGTTTCGCTTGGTGAGTGCAGGTTTACCTCTGGGTAAACCTCTACTTCACGCTGGTTTTCTGTGGGGACCACCCCAGTTCGAGCCGGCCTATCCATGCGACAGCAAAAGCCGCGTGGCTCTACCACTGTTGTTGCACAATTTCTCGGGAAGCCCATGGGAAGGCAGCTTCGAAAGAAGCGCTTTATGCCAAACCTGATCGAAAGCCTTCGCTATGTCCAAACTAACGGCCAAAGCCTCCCCCTTGGACTCCACTGCCTCCGCCCATCTATAGGTCAGGTAGAACAGAAGATCACCAGCTGAGCGAACTCGATGGAAACCGTACTGGCGGTCACTAATCAGCTGGTTATCCTCAAGGTACCGCATGAGCTGGCTGTTAATAATCGTTTCCATTACTTTGGATAACAAGGAGGTGATGGCGATAAGCCTGTAGTTGGACGGATCTGAGCGGTCGCCTTTTTTAGGGATCGGGTGCACCAAAGCTGTCTTCCATGAGTCCGGGACTACGCCTAGGGAGTAGGAGTACCGAAAAAGACGCGTTAAAACCGGTGCCAACTCCGGAGCACACGTCTTCAGCACAATAGATGGGACTCCATCAGGCCCACTCGACTTCTTGACGTCCAGGGAGAGTAATGGCTTACGCACCAAGCGCTGTGTAAACAGCACTTCCTGCATAGAGCACTTACACCGTGGGATGTTCGGCGGTGTGTTCTCCCCGTCATCTAGAGTCCAGTTAGAAGCAAAAAGAGAGCCTAGCAGATCGGCTTTTTCCTTTGCGTCATGGGCCAGTGAGTCGTCCACCCTGTGCAGAGATGGCAGAGATGGCTGACAGAAGTTCCCTTGGACAGCCTTGGCGAGAGATCAGAATGCTCGTATTCCCGAAGGGAGGCGAACTAGTTTCTCGCCAATTCTGCCGATGTGGTCTGACTTTGCCTTGGCAATGACACTTTTGAAGGACCTGGAGGCGGAATTGTACTTCTTTTTAAGAGCGCTGGTGTTTACATCCTGGGACGTTGATGTGTCAGCCCAGGCCTGGTAGCACTCCTGCTTATAGCGTGATGCTAGTTTACAGGAGCGACCAAACCATGGTTGGGATCTGCCTCCGATGGGCACCACAGAGGATGGAATAAAAAGTTCCATACCCTGGAGTATTACATCAGCAACAGAATCGGCAACAACGCTGGGATCTTCCGGCGAGAAGCAAACCTGCCCCCAAGGGTAGGATGCAAAAAAAGACCGCATCCCGTCCCAATCGGCCGACTTATAGTGCCAAACACGGCGGCAAGCTGCAGATCGCAACTGCGATGGGAGCGTGAGTGGCACCGTACTCCGAATCAGACAATGGTCTGAAGAGCTCAGAGGGGCATCGACGGAGACCTGATATCCGTCTGGATGAGAGGTCAGCAGAAGGTCCAACAGGGAAGGTACATGATCCTCCACCAACCAGTTGTGTTAGACCATATGCCAAAGCAAAGTCATACACAGATTTACCCGCATGATCGGTTAAACGAGAACCAAGCCATTCAGCGTGGTGGGCGTTAAAATCACCGAGTATCACGATCTCTGCGGATGGGACCTGTTGTAGCACGGAGTCTGCAGCCATTTGGACGTGGTCGATGAGTCGGTCTGTGTCGGCATTACCGTTATGGGACCTATAGAGGCACCCGTAGACGAGGGGATGGTCGCCGCTGTCTACGCGCAGCCCTTGGCATGGACAGGTCCGTACCTTCAAGACTGCCGAGGCGTCGAAAACAGATGTCCTCCCTGACGTATACGCAAACTCCAGCCCGGGGCACAAAGGAGTGTTCAAATTTGTACCCCGGGTAAGAGAGATATGAAGTATCAGCCGAAAAGGACACCTGAGTCTCGGTTAAAAAGAGCAAGGCCAGCTTCGCCGTCTCTAGATGGTAATGGACAGCGTTAAGGTTGGAATGAAGTCCCCTGATATTGCAAAAATTCACGGATAGCGTGAAAGGGGTCGCCTTGGTCTTACTGCTCAGCTTGCCCCGAGCAGTATTAGTCTCGAGCGGAATTTTGCCCCCCCCCCCCCCCCCCAGAATACGCGGGGCAGCCGGAGCACCCACACCCAGGAGTGGAGTGGTTTGGTCGTGGATGCTCAGCGAGGGATTCTCCAAGGGTGCTGGTACCCTCCTGGGGTAGTCTGCTAAAATAAAGCCATAAATTAAAAGAAAAAAGTTACATTTGTTTGTCAACATCTTTCATATTGAAAATGTTTTTTGAAATACACATAACACAATTACACTCTACCGAGAGAATAACGCCATCTCACAATTAAAAAACTGAAACAGGCGTCTATACGTTAATACTTCTAGCGCCACAGTGGGCGCTCATATGAAACTTTTTTCGTGTGAATTTCAAACCTTTGTATCCTGTAACTTTAAAAATTTTATTTAAGGCATATTCGAGTAATTTTGACTCAGGCCCCACAAACCTTTTTAAAAGGCCGGCAACGCATCTGCAATTCCCTCCCTGGTGTTGCAGTTGTTCATGGGCGACGGTAGTCACTTACCATCAGGTGAGCCGCATGCTCGTTTGCCCCCTCTCCTAAAAAAAAAATAATCCCCATACATTTGAGAGGTTGCAACAAAATTACTCGAATATACTTTAGAGGAGTATGTGGGATAAAATTAAATTAAATAAGTATAGTTAAGTAATTTAATTTTCTGGAAGACAGATTGTTTTATAAACTATACATCACCATTGATGTTTTTATTGCTTTTGCACATAATATTTCCACCCTTGTTACTGATATACAACACATGTTATTGTCAGAGAGTTATTCTGACAATACATAAAAAACAAACGCACTATGTTCAGAATCGAAAGTAAATAAATCGTTGTGCAAACAAAAAGCACAAAATCACCTGATCACTTTCTGCAGGTTTCCTACAATGGAAGAAGAAAACACTTTCGACAATATTGTGGTAAGTCTTTAAGCATTTTGAATTTATTGATCGTTATTTGTAGGGATTATTACTATATTAACTCGAATTTTATCTGTTTCCGATCACATATTTGGGCTGACTTAAGTTTTCACTATGAGAATTTTGCTGATTTAAATTTACGTTAATGTGCTGTGAAGAATAACTCGCACGATAACATATGTTATTAATCTTTATTACGCGTGGAAATATTATCTGCAAAAGCAATAAAAAATATCAATAATAATACATAGCGTATAAAATAATCTCTTCCAAAAAATTAAATTACAAAACTATACATATTTTTAGTTTTATTTTTCCCACATACTCCTCTAAAGTAAATTCGAGTAATTTTGGTGCAACCTCTCAAATATATGGGAATTCACCCAATAGGTTTGTGAAGCTTGAGCCAAAATTACTCAAAGAATCATGCCCACTTTCCATACATTTAAAAACCTGATAGTGAAAGTTGATGTATAATTATAAAGTATAGTAGAAAACCTACATGTAAGGTCAGAAAATAATATCATATAGTTATTTTTACGATTTAAACGCTACGAATCCCAAAACATACTAATGTCACTTTTTAGGTTAGGATTTGCCGTAACCAAATAGGTAATAAAGAAATAAATGTGCTATAACTTATTATTAACGCTCGAAGTTAAAATAACAATACTTATCTAGTTATGGTCTAAAACGTCTTTTTTACTTTGTGAATTTCGGAAACCAACTGCCCCTAAGTCACCGCTTACTCTCGATGATTGTCACCGTAAATTGGGTGTCTAGCTCTATCTGCTATTTCTTCAGCACACATAAATACTTACTAACTACATTTAGTTCATCTTGTATTGTCAAAATGATCACTTATCAACCAAACACATTTCATTGGCCTATGGTATATACTTACTGATGAACAAAATAGGATAAACCAATAAAACAGTATATTAAAGTGGCATGGTTTATTAATTATCATCATTTTCACTTAAATCTCTCACCACCACGTCATCCAGAAATTCTGCTGGGTTTTAAAGAGAAGTAACATAAACAAAATGGCACAGTACACAACGAGACGCAAATGCAACAACGAAGAACTGCGCCGATGCCAATTGCAGAACTGTCAAATGTCAAAAAAAATCTGTTTCATTCGTCCGCACTCGATGACATACTGAATGATTAATTTATTTTATTATTATATTATTTTATATTAATATGTACTATACAAATACAAATAAATAAATACTTACTGATTAAATAAAATATAAAATAATGTATAAAACTCAGAAGCAGAGTTAAATAAAGTAAAAAATGAAAATAAAGTATAAAATGGAACGTCCAAGAAAAAGGGTAGTTAAGATGCGTTCAAAACATATAATACGTTTACCCTTGACGTAGAATAAACTTATAGAAATATGTTAAAATATTTTTTTCCTGCGTTTCTTTTAACATAGTGATAAGCGTAATTAATTTACAATTCAATTAGCTGAATTTTAAGATTTATTTCATTTCTATACATTGTCAGGTGAAAAATGAACATTGTTCCTTGCCTTAAATTAACAAAAATTTTAAAAGTTACAGAATACAAGGTTTGAAATTCCCGCTAAAAAGTTTTATATGGGTGCCTACAGTGGCGCTTTTAGTATACACTCATAAATACGTGTTTCTTTTTTAGCATGAACTTGGAGTTCTTCTCTCGGTAGAGAGTAATTATTGTGTTCTGTGGTCATTAGTAAAAAAACAGTGTGAAAGTTAGCGCTCATTACCGGTTACTTCAGGGACGATATTTGTGTTAATAATATAGACAGAAAAAACCCACCATTTACTTGTAAACTACATGACAGTAATTCAAATACAATGAATAATTTAAAAAATAAATTGAGCGTAAATATTAAAAAATCAAATAAATCATTGACCGGAAAGACATTGTTTTCATTTCACCAATCAAATAAACGTAATACACATGTGTATTGTAGTACAAGATCGATTCATTTGTAGACTTATTGAGGAAAAATAGAGTTCACAGCGTATTTTCACTTTGTAAAAATATTTATTAAAAAGCGTTATTATTAATAAAAAATTAAATTTCCGCTTTGACGGTGTAAAATTATTTACTACCCCATATGATATGAGAGAGTCGACAGAGGGAAACAAATCAGGAGATGGGCAGCAGTATCTTCCTAATAACATATAGAAGTATAATTCCGCCTCCAGGTTCTTCAAAAGCGTCATTGCCAAGGCAAGGTCTGAGCACATCGACAGAATTGGCGAAAAGCTAGTTCGCCTTCCTTCGGGAACCCGTGCATTCTGGTCTCTCGCCAAGGCTGTCCAAGGGAACTTCTGTCAGCCATCTCTTCCATCTTTGCACAGATAGGACGACTCACTGGCCCATGCCGCAAAGAAGAAAACCGATCTGTTGAGCTCTCTTATTGCGTCCAACTCGACTCTAGATGACGGGGGGAACACACCGCCGACCATCCCGCGATGCGAGTGCTCCATGCCGGATGTGCGATTTACACAGCGCTCAGTTCGCAAAGCACTCTTCTCCCTGGACGTCAGCAAGTCAAGTGGGCCCGATGGAGTCCCTCCCATTGTGCTAAAGACGTGTGCTCCGGAGTTGGCACCGGTCCTAACGCATCTTTTCCGGTACTCCTACTCCCAAGGCGTAGTCCCGAATTCATGGAAGACAGCTTTGGTCCACCGATCCCTAAAGTAGGCGACCGCTCAGACCCGTCCAACTACAGGCCTATCGCCATCACCTCCTTGTTCTCCAAAATAATGGAAGCCATTATAAACTGTCAGCTCATGAAGTACCTTGAGGATCACCAGCTGATTAGTGACCGCCAGTACGGTTTTCGCCGGGGTCGATCAGCTGGTGATCTTCTAATCTACTTAACTCATAGATGGGCGGAGGCAGTAGAGTCAAAGGGGGAGGCATTGGCCGTTAGTTTGGACATAGCGAAGGCCTTCGATCGGGTCAGGCACAAAGCGCTTCTTTCGAAGCTTCCTTCCTATGGGCTTCCTGAGAAATTGTGCAATTGGATCACCAGCTTCGTTGCAGATCGGAGCAACGTCTATACGTTTATACTTCTAGCGCCACAGTGGGCGCTGATATGAAACTATTTTCGTGTGAATTTCAAACCTTTGTATCCTGTAACTTTAAACATTTTATTTAAGGTATATTCGAGTAATTTTGACTCAGGCCTCACAAACCTATGGGGTAAATTCCCATACATTTGAGACGTTGCAACAAAATTACTCGAATATACTTTAGAGGAATATGTGGTATAAAATAAAACAAAATAAGTATAGTTAAGTAATTTAATTTTCTGGAAGACAGATTGCTTTATAAACTATACATTACCATTGATGTTTTTATTGCTTTTGCACATAATATTTCCACCCTTGTTACTGATATACAACACATGTTATTGTCAGAGATTTATTCTGACAAAACACAAAAAACAAACGCACTATGTTCAGAATCGAAAGTAAATTAAGCGTTGTGCAAACAAAAAGCACAAAATCACCTGATCACTTTCTGCAGATTACCTACAATGGAAGAAGAAAATACTTTTGACAATATTGTGGTAAGTCCATCCATCATATATTATAGATAGCATTTTGAATTTATTGATCGTTATTTGTAGGGATTATTACTATATTAACTCGAATTTTATCTATTTCCGATCACATATTTGGGCTGACTTAAGTTTTCACTGTGAGAATTTTGCTGATTTAAATTTACGTTAATGTTCTGTGAATAATAACTCGCACGATAACATATGTTATTAATCAATAATACGCGTAGAAATATTATCTGCAAAACAAATAAAAAAACATCAATAATAATATATAGCTTATAAAATAATCTCTTCCAAAAAATAAAATTACAAAACTATACCTATTTTTAGTTTTATTTTTCCCACATACTAAATTCGACCCAATAGGTTTGTGAAGCTTGAGCCAAAATTACTCAAATTTGCCTTAAATAAACAAAAAGTTTAAAAGTTACAGAATACAAGGTTTGAAATTCCCGCTAAAATGTTTTATATGGGCGCCTACAGTGGCGCTTTTAGTATACACTCATAAATACGTGTTTCTTTTTTTGTATGAACTTGGAGTTCTTCTCTCGGTAGAGAGTAATTGTGTTCTGTGGTCATTAGTAAAAAAACAGTGTGAAAGTTAGCGCTCATTACCGGTTACTTCAGGGACGATATTTGTGTTAATAATATAGACAGAAAAAACCCACCACTTACTTGTATACTACATGACAGTAATTCAAATACAATGAATAATTTAAAAATAAATTGAGCGTAAATATTAAAAAATCAAATAAATCATTGACCGGAAAGACATTGTTTTCATTTCGCCAATCAAATAAACGTAATACACATGTGTATTGTAGTACAAGATCGATTCATTTGTAGACTTATTGAGGAAAAATAGAGTTCACAGCATATTTTCACTTTGTAAAAATATTTATTAAAAAGCGTTATTATTAAAAAACATTAAATTACCGCTTTGGCGGTGTAAAATTATCCACTACCCCATATGATATGAGAGAGTCGACAGAGGGAAACAAATCAGGAGATGGGCAGCAGTATCTTCCTAATAACATATAGAAGTATAATTCCGCCTCCAGGTCCTTCAAAAGCGTCACTGCCAAGGCAAGGTCTGAGCACATCGGCAGAATTGGCGAGAAGCTAGTTCGCCTTCCTTCGGGAACCCGTGTATTCTGGTCTCTCGCCAAGGCTGTCCAAGGGAACTTCTGTCAGCCATCTCTTCCATCTTTGCACAGATAGGACGACTCACTGGCCCATGCCGCAAAGAAGAAAACCTATCTGTTGAGCTCTCTTTTTGCATCCAACTCGACTCTAGATGACGGGGGGAACACACCGCCGACCATCCCGCAATATGAGTGCTCCATGCCGGATGTGCGATTTACACAGCGCTCGGTTCGCAAAGCACTCTTCTCCCTAGACGTCAGCAAGTCAAGTGGGCCCGATGGAGTCCCTCCCATTGTGCTGAAGACGTGTGCTCCGAAGTTGGCACCGGTTTTAACGCATTTTTTCCGGTACTCCTACTCCCAAGGCGTAGTCCCGAATTCATGGAAGACAGCTTTGGTCCACCGATCCCTAAAAAAGGTGACCGCTTAGACCCGTCCAACTACAGGCCTATCGCCATCACCTCCTTGTTCTCCAAAATAATGGAAGCCATTATAAACTGCCAGCTCATGAAGTACCTTGAGGATCACCAGCTGATTAGTGACCGCCAGTACGGTTTTCGCCGGGGTCGATCAGCTGGTGATCTTCTAATCTACTTAACTCATAGATGGGCGGAGGCAGTAGAGTCAAAGGGGGAGGCATTGGCCGTTAGTTTGGACATAGCGAAGGCCTTCGATCGGGTCAGGCACAAAGCGCTTCTTTCGAAGCTTCCTTCCTATGGGCTTCCTGAGAAATTGTGCAATTGGATCACCAGCTTCGTTGCAGATCGGAGCAACGTCTATACGTTTATACTTCTAGCGCCACAGTGGGCGCTGATATGAAACTATTTTCGTGTGAATTTCAAACCTTTGTATCCTGTAACTTTAAACATTTTATTTAAGGTATATTCGAGTAATTTTGACTCAGGCCTCACAAACCTATGAGGTAAATTCCCATACATTTGAGACGTTGCAACAAAATTACTCGAATATACTTTAGAGGAATATGTGGTATAAAATAAAACAAAATAAGTATAGTTAAGTAATTTAATTTTCTGGAAGACAGATTGCTTTATAAACTATACATTACCATTGATGTTTTTATTGCTTTTGCACATAATATTTCCACCCTTGTTACTGATATACAACACATGTTATTGTCAGAGATTTATTCTGACAAAACACAAAAAACAAACGCACTATGTTCAGAATCGAAAGTAAATTAAGCGTTGTGCAAACAAAAAGCACAAAATCACCTGATCACTTTCTGCAGATTACCTACAATGGAAGAAGAAAATACTTTTGACAATATTGTGGTAAGTCCATCCATCATATATTATAGATAGCATTTTGAATTTATTGATCGTTATTTGTAGGGATTATTACTATATTAACTCGAATTTTATCTATTTCCGATCACATATTTGGGCTGACTTAAGTTTTCACTGTGAGAATTTTGCTGATTTAAATTTACGTTAATGTTCTGTGAATAATAACTCGCACGATAACATATGTTATTAATCAATAATACGCGTAGAAATATTATCTGCAAAACAAATAAAAAAACATCAATAATAATATATAGCTTATAAAATAATCTCTTCCAAAAAATAAAATTACAAAACTATACCTATTTTTAGTTTTATTTTTCCCACATACTAAATTCGACCCAATAGGTTTGTGAAGCTTGAGCCAAAATTACTCAAATTTGCCTTAAATAAACAAAAAGTTTAAAAGTTACAGAATACAAGGTTTGAAATTCCCGCTAAAATGTTTTATATGGGCGCCTACAGTGGCGCTTTTAGTATACACTCATAAATACGTGTTTCTTTTTTTGTATGAACTTGGAGTTCTTCTCTCGGTAGAGAGTAATTGTGTTCTGTGGTCATTAGTAAAAAAACAGTGTGAAAGTTAGCGCTCATTACCGGTTACTTCAGGGACGATATTTGTGTTAATAATATAGACAGAAAAAACCCACCACTTACTTGTATACTACATGACAGTAATTCAAATACAATGAATAATTTAAAAATAAATTGAGCGTAAATATTAAAAAATCAAATAAATCATTGACCGGAAAGACATTGTTTTCATTTCGCCAATCAAATAAACGTAATACACATGTGTATTGTAGTACAAGATCGATTCATTTGTAGACTTATTGAGGAAAAATAGAGTTCACAGCATATTTTCACTTTGTAAAAATATTTATTAAAAAGCGTTATTATTAAAAAACATTAAATTACCGCTTTGGCGGTGTAAAATTATCCACTACCCCATATGATATGAGAGAGTCGACAGAGGGAAACAAATCAGGAGATGGGCAGCAGTATCTTCCTAATAACATATAGAAGTATAATTCCGCCTCCAGGTCCTTCAAAAGCGTCACTGCCAAGGCAAGGTCTGAGCACATCGGCAGAATTGGCGAGAAGCTAGTTCGCCTTCCTTCGGGAACCCGTGTATTCTGGTCTCTCGCCAAGGCTGTCCAAGGGAACTTCTGTCAGCCATCTCTTCCATCTTTGCACAGATAGGACGACTCACTGGCCCATGCCGCAAAGAAGAAAACCTATCTGTTGAGCTCTCTTTTTGCATCCAACTCGACTCTAGATGACGGGGGGAACACACCGCCGACCATCCCGCAATATGAGTGCTCCATGCCGGATGTGCGATTTACACAGCGCTCGGTTCGCAAAGCACTCTTCTCCCTAGACGTCAGCAAGTCAAGTGGGCCCGATGGAGTCCCTCCCATTGTGCTGAAGACGTGTGCTCCGAAGTTGGCACCGGTTTTAACGCATTTTTTCCGGTACTCCTACTCCCAAGGCGTAGTCCCGAATTCATGGAAGACAGCTTTGGTCCACCGATCCCTAAAAAAGGTGACCGCTTAGACCCGTCCAACTACAGGCCTATCGCCATCACCTCCTTGTTCTCCAAAATAATGGAAGCCATTATAAACTGCCAGCTCATGAAGTACCTTGAGGATCACCAGCTGATTAGTGACCGCCAGTACGGTTTTTGTCGGGGTCGATCAGCTGGTGATCTTCTAGTCTACTTAACTCATAGATGGGCGGAGGCATTAGAGTCCAAGAGGGAGGCATTGGCCGTTAGTTTGGACATAGCGAAGGCCTTCGATCGGGTCTGGCACAAAGCGCTTCTTTCGAAGCTTCCTTCCTATGGGCTTCCCGAGAAATTGTGTAATTGGATCACCAGTTTCCTTACTGATAGGAGCAACAAGGTCGTAGTAGACGGTGCATGCTCTGATTTCAAGCTTATCAACGCTGGTGTTCCTTAAGGCTGCGTGCCATCATCAACGCTGTTTCTCCTGCATATCAATGATATGTTGCTAACTGGTAGCATTCATTGCTATGCAGACGACAGCACTGGTGATGCCTTATATACCGGCCGTGCCAATAATTCTCGGGAAAACGTCGCCAAGTACCGGGACAAACTTGTGTCTAAAGTCGAGTCTTTGCTTAACAAAGTCTCGGATTGGGGGCGACTAAATCTAGTCCAGTTCAATCCCCAGAAGACACAAGTTTGCGCGTTTACCGCTAAAAAGAACCCCTTTGTCGTATCTCATTAGTTTCAAGGCACTCCCCTTGCTGCCTAAGCCAGTATCGGAATCCTTAGCGTCGACATATCGAATAGTGTGCAGTTTCGTGGTGACTTGGAAGGGAATGCCAAATTGGCATCTAAAAAGCTTGGCGTGCTCAGCAGAGCGAGACAGTATTTCATGCCGGCACATCGCTTGCAACGTTACAAAGCGCAAGTTCGGCCCCACATGGAATACTGTTCTCATCTCTGGGCCGGGGCACCCCAGTACCAGCTCCTTCCACTTGACCGCATCCAGCGCAGAGCGGTTCGAATCGTCGACGACCGAGTTCTTTCTGATCGGCTCGATTCACTGGAACAGCGTAGAGATGTTGCATCTCTTTGCGTATTTTATCGCATCTATCACGGGAAGTGCTCTGAGGAATTGTTCGGACTAATTCCAGCCGCTCAATTTCACCATCGCACATCGCAACAAAACTCGCGTTACCATCCATACCATCTGGATGATTGGCAGTCCACTACTGTGCGATTTAGAAGAAGTTTTCTCCCTCGCACAACTTCATTGTGGAATCAATTACCACTAGGGAATTTTCCGGACGGATACGACTTAGGAACCTTCAAGAAAAGAGCTTATGCCTTTTTAAAAGGCCGGCAACGCATCTGCAATTCCCCTGGTGTTGCGGTTGTTCATGGGCGGCGGTAGTCACTTACCATCAGGTGAGCCGCATGCTCGTTTGCCCCCTATTCTATAAAAAAAAATAACAACTAAAAGTAAAAAAAACTGCGGTTGCTTGCCAAGGGTGGCAAATATGGAAAATATACCCCATTTGAGGCAATCTATAGTGGAGGTCTATGTTCAGCAGTGGACCTAAATAGGCTGTAACGTTAACCGTATTAAATTACTTATTATTCTTGAAAATGATTACAAAGTTAAAATGACAAATTCATTCATGTATTTCAGCCCATCCCGATGTATATACAGCCTATATAGTCCTCCTCATAGATTGCATTTTACCGTCCATATTATACACAATTTTTTTATAGAATAAGGTTGACAAACAAACACATAATCCTGATGGTAAGTGGATGCTGTGGCCTATAGATACCTACATCTATTCTCGAATAACATACTAGTAGTAGATGCTTTCTCATCCCTAGGGCTAATAATAACTCGTTAACAACAAAAATGATTCCAGTTTTTCTTCACTCACCATACGAAATACAGCAGCATTAATCTACTTTTCTACACTGGTGTTCTGTGAGAATTATGATTATTATTATCATTAAATTTTTCATCAATGTCTCTGAAACTGGTTGTAGCTTTGATATAATAAATAAAGAAACAATATAACTCGATAACTTTTAGCACATAATATAATCAGAATGGATTAACAAAAATTTAATTAGGAATGATATGCCAGTTGAATAATTAGATCAATTAGTTAAGTAATGGTGGTGACAAACGAGCAAACGGTCCACCTGATGGTAAGTAGATGCTGTGGCTCATAGACATCTACGTTTATTCTCGATTAAAAATCAAACTGCAGATGCGTTGGTACCTCTGAGGACTACGATGGAATGCCTCGTTTCCAGTAAAAAGAGTCTTCGCTTTTCTACACTCGCCAAACGAAACACTGGTATTATGTAAGGGCGTGGTCTTTCCTCGTCGAGCCGGCTGTATTCGTGCTACAACCATAACATGGCTGCAGCGTGGCTCTACCACAAATGTTTTAATAGCTAGGCTCTTTATTATGCAATGTCAGTATTGGTTTCGATACTCTTTATGTGCTTATCTTTATTCCTGTATTTTATGACCCATCCTATAATAAATGGAAGTGTTGGGCACTCACTTTCCATTATGTATACTAAAAAATCTTAACTTCCAGCATAATATCTGAAGCAGTTGTTAAAATTTGATTATTTGCTTTCAAACTGGTATCGCAAATTGCGCCATTTATATTAATTTACTTCTTATAATTTTATAAATTTTCTTATAATTATAATTCCTTTCGGTATGTGGTAATTTTCTATGAGCATACCAGAAATTGACATTCCCATTGTTCTAAACGAATTGTGCAAGCATTTAACATTAACGCTTCAGTACTCACACAAGAGGTGGTCATGTGAAAACGAATTACGTAAAATATTAAAACATTTTGCTCAGAGACAGAACATTCTGCATTGTCTAAGATTATTTCATGACAAACATATTAAATTAAAGCTTCCTCAAAATGGGGTAACCAGTTATTATATTCCGCACTAACTAAAGACTAGTAAATATTGGAACATATGTTTAAGTTGGGGACAGAGTGTTTTATAATACTTTAATGTTGCTTTAGCCTTTTCACCGCATAAGAATAGCACAATAAAATAAAAAGTTAGTAGTTCCCTATAATTCTTTAATTCGTTTTTAAAAGCCCGTATCCTTTTTTTATTAGGATTAAGCGCGCTTTTATCGCTTTTCTTCTTTCCTCCCTTCAACTTATTTATCTACTCATATAAATAAAATTGATGAGACTTAAAAATTTCTGTCCGTCTGTCGGGGCAAATCATCGCAATAACGGAACGTATTGTAGTGAAATGTCACGAATAGTTAGGGAGCAATGCCAGGAATGGTCTATAGTTACCACGCTTGGTAAGCGGGTTGGCAACCGCAATTTTTATTATTTTAAGTCTTTATTAGGAATCCGCTGCTGTCCATCTCCAGATTTGTTTTCCTCTGTCGCCTCTTATCCCATATTATCTCGTGGTGTCTCACGGGATGATATGGGGTGGTGGATATTCTTACATTTCAATCGTACCTACGAGTTAAATGTATAATAATGTGGGTTTTCTTTCTGAGGTGAATTATATTTAGGTACTAGCCACCTAGTTATAATTGACTACGTCTATTAAATACTAATTTTTACTCTAAACCTGAGATTTTGCAAATATAAGCGGAATTTTTTTTGTTCACAAATGACGCCAGGCCTATATAGCCCGATAGCGTGTACGTGAATGGTCTAGTCCACTTTTCTACTCTAATATACGCGTAAACTATGTTTTTTATCTTTTGCATTGTCAATCTATTCTAACGTTAGTTAGTTACTAAATCTATGAGCAAACCAATAACAAGTGGTGCATTCGTTTGTAGTATTCACTACGTAAACGTCGTTGATGCCACTTGTGCCGCGTTGCTGCCACGACAGTACTCATATTGGATAATTACTCGAATTTCTAACGTATCCATGATGATGAAAAAAAATCAAAAGCGATAAAAACATAACGCTAATCAGTAAACAAATGACTCATTTCGAAAAAAATAATCCATGTTTTTACAATAAAATTAATTTGAAATATAATTCTTAGTCAATTAAGTTATATTGATTTAAAATTGCCAGTACAGCAGAACGGCAATTTCATAGATTAAGACATATTAAAATGCGGTTCATTTTGAGTCATTAGCAGGGTGTTAATCAGGCAACTCTGTATGAAATCCGAGAAACATGCACACAATCATAATTTGATCTATGTGTGGATTGGGCGTATAAAATTTGGTGAAATCGAGAAAAAGTTATCGCTGTTTCTTTCTTCCGCGTTGTTTCAAATTGCCATTTTAAAAATTAGATACAAAATACATATTAGGTATATCGCAAGAAACTTAAAATGTTAACTCTGTATTAAACTTTCTTTTTGGTTGCTCATTAGAGTATAATTACATACATATTACTCTGAGATTTGCACAATTAATTCACCTATGAATTAATTAAAATTGAATGATTGAATATAAGCAGAATGCTATCAAAAGAAGCCATAAATTAAAAGAAAAAAATTACATTTGTTTGTCAACATCTTTCATATTGAAAATATTTTTTGAAATACACATAGCACAATTTCACTCTACCGAGAGAATAACGCCATCTCACCATTAGAAAATTGAAACAGGCGTCTATACGTTTATACTTCTAGCACCACAGTGGGCGCTCATATGAAACTTTTTTCGTGTGAATTTCAAACCTTTGTATCCTGTAACTTTTAACTTTTTATATAAAGCATATTCGAGTAATTTTGGCTCAGGCCTCACAAACCTATGGGGTAAATTCCCATACATTTGAGAGGTTGCAACAAAATTACTCGAATATACTTTAGAGGAGTATGTGGGATAAAATAAAACTAAATAAGTATAGAGTAATTTAATTTTCTGGAAGACAGATTGTTTTATAAACAATACATTACCATTGATGTTTTTATTGCTTTTGCACATAATATTTCCAACCTTGTTACTGATATACAACACATGTTATTGTCAGAGAGTTATTCTGACAATACACAAAAAACGAACGCACTATGTTCAGAATCGAAAGTAAATTAAGCGTTGTGCAAAGAAAAAGCACAAAATCACCTGATCATTTTCTGCAGGTTTCCTACAATGGAAGAAGAAAATACTTTCGACAATATTGTGTTAAGTTAAGCATTTTGAATTTATTGATCGTTATTTGTAGGGATTATTACTATATTAACTCGAATTTTATCTGTTTCCGATCACATATTTGGGCTGACTTAAGTTTTCACTATGAGAATTTTGCTGATTTAAATTAACGTTAATGTTCTGTGAAGAATAACTCGCACGATAACATATGTTATTAATCAATATTACGCGTAGAAATATTATCTGCAAAAGCAATAAAAAACATCAATAATAATATACAGCGTATAAAATAATCTCTTCCAAAAAATAATTTTACAAAACCATACCTATTTTTAGTTTTATTTTTCCCACATACTCCTCTAAAAAAAATTCGAGTAATTTTGGTGCAACCTCTCAAATATATAGGAATTCACCCAATAGGTTTGTGAAGCTTGAGCCAAAATTACTCAAATTTGCCTTAAATAAATAAAAAGTTTAAAAGTTACAGAATACAAGGTTTGAAATTCCCGCTAAAAAAATTTATATGGGCGTCTACAGTGGCGCTTTTTGTATACACTCATAAATACGTGTTTCTTTTTTAGTATGAACTTGGAGTTCTTCTCTCGGTAAGGAGTAATTGTGTTCTGTGGTCATTAGTATAAAAACAGTGTGAAAGTTAGCGCTCATTGCCGGTTACTTCAGGGACGATATTTGTGTTGATAATATAGACAGAAAAAACCCACCACTTACTTGTAAACTACATGACAGTAATTCAAATACAATGAATTATTTAAACAAAATAAATTGAGCGTAAATATTAAAAAATCAAATAAATCATTGACCGGAAAGACATTGTTTTCATTTCGCCAATCAAATAAACGAAATACACATGTGTATTGTAGTACAAGATCGAGTCATTTGTAGATTTATTGAGGAAAAATAGAGTTCACAGCGTATTTTCACTTTGTAAAAATATTTATTAAAAAAGCGTAATTATTTAAAAAAATTAAATTACCGCTTTGGCGGTGTAAAAATATCCACTACCCCATATTATTTGAGAAAGGCGACAGAGGGAAACAAATCAGGAAATGGGCAGCAGTATCTTCCTAATAACATATAGAAGTATAATTCCGCCTCCAGGTCCTTCAAAAGCGTCATTGCCAAGGCAAGGTCTAAGCACATCGGCAGAATTGGCAAGAAGCTAGTTCGCCTTCCTCCGGGAACCCGTGCATTCTGGTCTCTCGCCAAGGCTGTCCAAGGGAACTTCTGTCAGTCATCTCTTCCATCTTTGCATAGAGAGGATGACTCACTGGCTCATGCCGCAAAGGAGAAAACCAATCTTTTGAGCTCTCTTTTTGCGTCCAACTCGACTCTAGATGACGGGGGAAACGCACCGCCGACCATCCCGCGATGTGAGTGATCCATGCCGGATGTGCGATTTACACAGCGCTCGGTTCGCAAAGCACTCTTCTCCCTGGACGTCAGCAAGTCGAGTGGGCCTGATGGAGTCCCTCCCATTGTACTGAAGACGTGTGCTCCGGAGTTTGCACCGGTTTTAACGCATCTTTTCCGGTACTCCTACTCCCAAGGCGTAGTCCCGAACTCATGGAAGACAGCTTTGCTCCACCCGATCCCTAAAAAAGGCGACCGCTCAGACCCGTCCAACTACAGGCCTATCGCCATCACCTCCTTGTTCTCCAAAATAATGGAAACCATTATAAACTGCCAGCTCATCCGGTACCTTGAGGATCACCAGCTGATTAGTGACCGCCAATACGGTTTTCGTCGGTGTCGATCAGCTGGTGATCTTCTGGTCTACCTGACCCAAAGATGGGCGGAGGCAGTAGAGTCCAAGAGGAGGCGTTGGCCGTTAGTTTGGACACAGCGAAGGCCTTCGATCGGGTCTGGCACAAAGCGCTTCTTTCGAAGCTTCCTTCCTATGGGCTTCCCGAGAAATTGTGTAATTGGATCACCAGTTTCCTTGCTGATCGGAGAATCAAGGTCGTAGTAGACGGTGCATGCTCTGATTTCAAGCCTATCAACGCTGGTGTTCCGCAAGGCTGCGTGCTATCACCAACGCTGTTTCTCCTGCATATCAATTATATGTTGCTAACTGGTAGCATTCATTGCTATGCAGACGACAGCACGGGAAAACGTCGCCGAGTACCGGGACAAACTTGTGTCTGAAGTCGAGTCTTTGCTTGACAAAGTCTCGGATTGGGGCCGACTAAATCTAGTCCAGTTCAATCCCTAGAAGACACAAGTTTGCACGTTTACCTCTAAAAAGAACCCATTTGTCGTATCTCCTCAGTTTCAAGGCACTCCCCTTGCTGCCTCAACCAGTATCGGAATCCTTGGCATCGACATATCGAATAGTATGCAGTTTCGTGGTCACTTGGAAGGGAAGCCCAAATTGGCCCCTAAAAAGCTTGGCGTGCTCAGCAGAGCGAGACAGTATTTCAAGCCGGCACATCGCTTGCAACTTTACAAAGCGCAAGTTCGGCCCCACATGGAATACTGTTCTCATCTCTGGGCCAGGGCACCCCAGCGCCAGCTCCTTCCACTTGACCGCACCCAGCGCAGAGCGGTTCGAATCGTCGACGACCGAGTTCTTTCTGATCGGCTTGATACACTGGCACTGCGTAGAGATGTGGCATCTCTTTGCGTATTTTGTCGCATCTATCACGGGGAGTGCTCTGAGGAATTGTTCGGACTAATTCTAGCCGCTCAATTTCACCATCGCACATCGAGACAAAACTCGCGTTACCATCCATACCATCTGGATGATTGGCGGTCCACCACTGTGCGATTTAAAAGAAGTTTTCTCCCTCGCACAACTTCCTTATGGAATCAATTACCACTAGCGAATTTTCCGGACCGATACGACTTAGGAACCTTCAAGAAAAGAGCTTACACCTTTTTAAAAGGTCGGCAACGCATCTGCAATTCCCCTGGTGATGCGGTTGTTCATGGGCGGCGGTAGTCACTTACCATCAGGTGAGCCGCATGCTCGTTTGCCCCCTATTCTATAAAAAAAAATAACTACTAAAAGTAAAAAAAAACTGCGGTTGCTTGCCAAGGGTGGCAAATATGGAAAATATACCCCATTTGAGGCAATCTATAGTGGAGGTCTATGTTCAGCAGTGGACCTAAAGAGGCTGTAACGTTAACCGTATTAAATTACTTATTATTCTTGAAAATGATTACAAAGTTAAAATGACAAATTCATTTATGTATTACAGCGCATCAAGATTCACCGATGTATATACAGCCTATATAGTCCTCCCCATAGATTGCATTTTAACGTCCATATTATACACAATTTTTTTATAGAATAAGGTTGACAAACAAACACATAATCCTGATGGTAAGTGGATGCTGTGGCCTATAGATACCTACATCTATTTTTGAATAACATACTAGTAGTAGATGCTTTCTCATCCCTAGGACTAATAATAACTCGTTAACAACAAAAATGATTCCCGTTTTTCTTCACTCACCATACGAAATACAGCAGCATTAATCTTCTTTTCTACACTGGTGTTCTGTGAGAATTATGATTATTATTATCATTAAATTTTTCATCAATGTCTCTGAAACTGGTTGTAGCTTTGATATAATAAATAAAGAAACAATATAACTCGATAACTTTTAGCACATAATATAATCAGAATGGATTAACAAAAATTTAATTAGGAATGATATGCCAGTTGAATAATTAGATCAATTAGTTAAGTAATGGTGGTGATAAACGAGCAAACGGTCCAGCTGATGGTAAGTAGATGCTGTGGCTCATAGACATCTACGTTTGTTCTCGATTAAAAATCAAACTGCAGATGCGTTGGTACCCCTGAGGACTACGATGGAATGCCTCGTTTCCAGTAAAAAGAGTCTCCGCTTTTCTACACTCACCAAACGAAACACTGATATTATGTAAGGGCGTGGTCTTTCCTCGTCGAGCCGACGGTATTCGTGCTACAACCATAACATAGCTGCAGCGTGGCTCTACCACAAAGGTTTTAATAGCTAGGCTCTTTATTATACAATGTCAGTATTGGTTTCGATACTCTATATGTGCTTATCTTTATTCCCGAATTTTATGACCCATCCTATAATAAATGGAAGTGTTGGGCACTCACTTTCCATTATTTATACTAAAAACTCTTAACTTCCAGCATAATATCTGAAGCAGTTGTTAAAATTTGATTATTTGCTTTCAAACTGGTATCTCAAATTGCGCCATTTATATTAATTTACTTCTTATAATTTTATAAATTTTCTCATAATTATAGTTCCTTTCGGTATGTGGTAATTTTCTATGAGCATACCAGAAATTGACATTTCTATTGTTCTCAACGAAGTGTGCAAGCACTTAACATTAACGCTTCAGTACTCACACAAGAGCTGGTCATGTGAAAACGAATTACGTAAAATATTAGAACATTTTGCTCAGAAACAGAACATTCTGCATTGTCTAAGATTATTTCATGACAAACATATTAAACTAAAGCTTCCTCAAAATGGGGTAACCAATTATTATATTCCGTAGTAACTAAAGACTAGTAAATATTGGAACATATGTTTAAGTTGGGGACAGAGTGTTTTATAATACTTTAATGTTGCTTTAGCCTTTTCACCGCATAAGATAGCACAATAAAGTAAAAAGTTAGTAGTTCCCTATAATTCTTTAATTCGTTTTTAAAAGCCCGTATCCTTTTTTTATAAGGATTAGGCGCGCTTTTATCGCTTTTCTTCTTTCCTCCCTTCAACTTATTTATCTACTCATATACTCGTAAATAAAATTGATGAGCCTTAAAAATTTATGTCCGTCTATCTGGGCAAATCATCGCAATGACAGAACGTTTGTAGTGAAACTTCACAAAAGTTAGGGAGCAATGCCAGGAATGGTCTAAGCTATATTTCATCTAAAAATCTTCATGAGTTTTTTGAGAAGTCAAAAAATCAATAAATTATATTATGATCATTAATGACTGTTTGAAATCTAAATAACACTAAATTAATAACTACATTATACTAAGCGAAGCCGAGGCGGGTCGCTAGTACGAGTATTTTATAATATTTTACATCAATTCTTAAAACGAAACAAAACATGAAGAAGCAAATAAAACCGTGATTTAATTTACAACATGGTCAATTGTTCCAATTTAGTTGCAGTCAGTTTACGTTGCAATGCAAATACATTTAGGTTGAATGTTTGGTTCCAGAGATTGGAAAATTTCGTTAGCTGCAATCAACGAAAATTGAGTTTAGAAAATCCAAACCTGCATACCTCGTAAAGGTCATGAAACTATTAAAAATACAAGAGAGTAAAATAAAAGGTGCGAGTTTTTGCTAACTTGTGCTAAAATTTGGGATGGAAAGGTTGGCAAATTAAACTGCACTTCTATTATCAACATTACAGCCCTTCTCAAGTCCACCGCAGAACATAGGCCTTCCCCAAAAAATGCCACAAAGCACGGTCCCAAGCCACCTGCGTCCATTGACTTCCTGCATGTCTTACCAGGTTTTCACTCCATCTAGTGGTAGCACGCCCTACACTTCGCCTGCCGGAATGAGGCTATCAGTCGAGAATCTTTCTTCCCCATCGGTTGTCGGTTCTTCAAGCTATATGGCCGGCCCATGGCCACTTCAGAATAATAATTCTTTGGGCTATATCCGATACTCTAATTCTACTGCAGATATCTTTGTTTTAAGTCTATCACGCATAGAAACACCGAGCGTAGCCCTCTCCATAGCCCGCTGAGCGACTTTGAGCTTCCTCATATGGCCAGTAGTGAAGGACCACGTCTCAGATCCATAGGTCATCCCTGGCAACACACACTGGTTGTACAATCTATTTTTGAGGTTTTGTGATATGTCTGACGAGAAGATGTGTCGTAACCTCTCGAATGCTGCCCAGCCGAGTTGAATCCGTCAATTGACTTCTCGGTCGAAGTTGGACTAACCTAATAGTACTATTTGTCCCAGGTAAACATATTCATCAACAACTTCGAGTTTAGTGCTCCCATCAACTACCGTCATAGGTGTGGCATGGATGTTAAGCATGATTCTTGTTTTGTCCACGTTCATCTTAAGACCTATACGTTGGGGAGAACTGAGGCAATTTAGCATAGTACTTAGGTCCTGTAGTGATTCTGCCATAAAGTCTACATCGTCGGCAAATCAAAGATGAGTGATGTACAGGCCATTTACGTTACTACCGTATCCTTTCCAGTCCAGTAGCTTGAAGACATCTTACAATTGAGCGGTGAAGAGTATCAGAGATATTACGTCACCCTGTCTTACACTATTCTGCAGTTATATATGTTCCGTACTATGGTTCTGTACTTGCATAACTATCATCGTTGTACTGTACAGACACTTCAGCATTTCAATATACCAACAATCCACTTAGAACCGCTGAAGGGACTGTAGCATCACCCAAATTTCGACGGAATCAAAGGCTTTCTCATAGTCTACATATGCAAGACAAAGTAGCAGATTGTACTCTTCGGCCTTCTTAACAATTTGCCGAAAGGTATGTTTGTAGTCTATGGTGCTAAAGTCTTTTCAAAAACCGGCTTTTTCGGGAGGCTGGAACTCGTCGAGTCTGCATACGAGACGATTTGTAATGACTCTCAAAAACAGCACGTACACGACGCTAAGAAGGAAAATCGGTCTGTAGTTCTTCAAGAGAGCGTCGTCGCCTATCTTGAAGAACAAGAGTAAAGCCCCGATGGAGGACAGAATTAAAAAGCTTCTGAAGGACTTCAAGCACCAGTTTTACAACCGGTTTTAAAAGCTCCGCTGTAATTCCATCCTCGCCCGGGGACTTGCCGTGTAAAAGATGCTGGGGAGCCATTCTAATCTCGCTCAGACTGACGTCTGGGATACCATCTGAATAGTGCCGGATAACACTTGCTCTTGGATCGTTACTCACACTTACGTGTGGCTCCAACGATGACGTATACAGCTGCTCATATACCCCTCACAATCTCATTCAAAATCTCAGGTGCCTCGGAAACTATGCTGCCACATACGGTCTTCAGCTTCGAAAGTTGACTTTTTGTGGCAGACAGATCTGTTCAGTTGCCTGTATGCTATCAAATCTACTGAAAACTGCAGCTTTATTTCCCGTCTAACAGATATTAGATTAAGATTGTGATCAGAGAGTTTTTGTGTTCATCTGCAGCGGGTCTGGCAAAACTTAGCTCCGACCGCATGGACAGTTTCCACAAGCTGGTCATTTATATCGTCCACTGCATTGCAATCTTCTAGGCACTGAAAACGGTTTTATAACTCGAGCTGAAAGTTTTCGAGACTTTGGATTGGAATAGAGAACGAAGGGGACGGAGCGTTGACTTCACTAGACGACACCTCTCCAACTTATCGTTTAGGTTCAGTTTACCTCTAAGCATTCGGTGATCGCTACCAGTTTTCACCCTTGCGATCACTAAGACATCACTGAACAGTTGCCGTCAAGTAGTCATAATGAAATCAATCTCATTTTTTGTCGAACCGCCGGAGCTTGACCAGGTTCACTTGCTGTGGGGCCGCTTCTGGAAGAAAGACTTCATCGTAAAGATTCCTTCTTTCTCCATGAAATCGGATTGCTGCTGGCCCCTTGGGTTCCGTTACCTTATTCCAAATTTCACTACTTTCATTTCACCGTTCTGTCTTGTGCCTAGTTTTGCATTTAAGTCTCCTATTAACACCCAATAGTGGGTTTTGCACTTTTATAAATACAATCACGCCTGTTTCCCGTAAGGGTAGGCAGAGACCACTTCTTTCCACTTGCTACGATCCTTACATACTTGTTTCGCTTCGTCCACTTTCATTATTCCCTTCATACATGCTCCTCGGTTTAGGGTACACTTGACCTGGCCTTTTTTTAAGACGTCCCTGATTTGATCTAGAAACGTCCGCCTAGGTCTACCCCTTCCAATACTTTCATTCACACTCGCCATATACACCTTTTTCGTCAAACGTTCTTCATTGATTCTCTCGACATGGCCAAACCACATCAGCATACCTTTCTCAACTTTTGTCACTACATCTTCTTTAAGACCAGACTTCAGACAGACTCCTTTCACTTTTATAGTCCTAAGTAAATCTCTAAAAATTTATAGATTGTGCAATCTAATTTATCATTTTATCTATAACTCAAATAATTTATTATATATATACCTAATCAGGTCATAAATTCTGTCACATGTTTAATATAAAATAATTGAAACAAGTTTATTCATTATGCAACCATTTATATACCAAAATGAACTTAACAAAACATATATTTTTATGACACTAAATTTTATTCAAACTGACTTTCGTGATTTTGAATACAGGCCTTCAATATGCGCGGCCAGTCGTCTATTGCAGCACGAACGAGGTCCATGTCAATATCGGCGGCTGCCTTAATCAAGGATGTCTTGAGTGACTCCAAATTGGGATGAGGCTTTGAGCACGCCTTTTCCACCAAGTGTTGCTATATCTTGTAATCTAACGGATTCAAATTAGGACTGGAGGAGGGCCAGTCTTCGTGCCGGATGAAGTCGATTTCACGCGCCGCCAGCCAGTCTGGTGTGCTCTTCGCTCTATGAGCTGGCGCCGAATCTTGTTGGAATACCCACTGCCTGTTATTGAACATGGTATGAGAAACAGGTTCCACAAGGTTCCTCAGGACTGTATTTTGATACACAACTGCATTTGTTTTTACACCTTTCTCACAAAAATGTACCTCTGTTACGCCCCAATAAGAAACTCCCAACCATACCATGAGCGAGGATGGAAAATGACCTCGTTGGACACGCGGAATACGGTTGCTCGCTTCTTCACTACTGTGTGCGTACACATTATCATTTTGTTTCTTGTAGATCTCTTCTACGGTAAAAATTTTTTCATCCGAAAAAAGAATTTCCCGAAATATTTTTCCCGCGTACCGCTTCAACAAAGCGCGGCATCTCTTCAGTCTCAGGTCCATTAGACGAGCATTCAAACGATGTCCTGTTTTTCTTCAATATGCCCGAAGCCCTAAGTCTTCATTTAACACCCTTTTCACCGTGGTTTTTCTTAACCCCATCTGAAGGGCCAACAGTTTCTGCTTACATTTGGGATTTCTTTGAATTCGCGCCTTCACAGCTTTTATCACTGCTGGAGTCCTAACAGACCGAGGGCGACCACTTCTTGACCTGTCATCTACACTAGAGTCTTCATTGTATCCTTTGATGGTACGATAAACGAATCTTTTGGTTATATTCAAATTTTTCAGTATGTCAAAAATTTGAATTGGCGCGTAACCGTAACGATGCAACGCAATAACTGCAACACGGTCTTCTTTAAGCGTCCACTCCATATTTAAAAATGAGTAAAATTCTTAAAAGTGTACAGTTTTATTTTCATGAACAATTCGAAATTGGAATTCAATAAACTTTTTTGTGGCCAGCATTCTAAAAGAAAAGTTTTTACTGTGTGACAATACTTATGACCTGTGTATATATATATATAATAAATCGCTTTAAAAAAGTGCCACTAAAGCGGTTACTGGCATACAGCCGGTAAATTTAAATGCCATAGCCATATAGCCAAGATTACATTAATATTATGTAATATTATATATGATTACATAAACATTCAATATTTTTCGCTATAATTAAAACTAAAGTATTTCAAGCTGTACATCGCCATCATTACAACCCTTCACAAGTATTCTGCTAAACAAAGGCCTCTCCTACATAAGGCCACAAAATACTATCCAGTTCCACCTGCAACCATCTACTTCCTGTATATCAGGTCGTCACCCTGTCTACTGGAGGGATGAACTACACTTCGCCTGCCCGTATAACATCGAGATATTGTACGGTACGGTACGATAGGTACTGAAGCCAAATTAGTGGTTTTAAAATGTTCTTTCGTTTTTCTGTTTGTCTCTCTGACTGATATTAATAATTCACGTTAAAACTGCCGGATGGATTTCCACGAAATTTTATTGGTAGTTAAGAACCAGGGAAAAATAATAGGCTTCACCAATTTACCGTTAACGGGACTTCAATAAGGAGTGGAAACTATTTTCCTTCCTTTAAAATTGACACCTAATGGCAATTTTCTGTTATATATGACAAAGTTATTTGTAAGCGGGAAGCGGTACTGTTCTTTAAAATATAACATATTTTTAAATAAAAATAGAAGTTAATTTTAAACGTTATGTATAATATATAAAAAAACTATCATGAAATGCAATTTGTGATAAATTTTGCTTTTAGTAACTAATTAATTAAATAATACATAAAAGACAGGAAAAAATATTTTTTTGTATCTTTTTTGTTATTAATTTTAATTATTGTTGTCTAATCATTTAAATAGATAATTTTGTTGTCAATAAAAATATGACAATTGAGATTTTATTAGTTTAATCTTTTAGTTTAAATATAGTTTTAGCACGAATTGGTCGAGCCGATCACAGAATACCTGTGCAAAATAACAGCTTTAATCTGCTGTATTTCGTAAGCTGATTGTAAATAACCGGAGAACTTATTAATGGAAACGAAGCATTCCATCTTAATTGAGAATAAATGTAGATGTCTATAGGCCACGGTATTCACTTATCATTGGGTGGACTGTATGCTCATTTGTTGCCCTTCTTCCACAAAAGAAGAAAAAATAATTACTATTCTACTGACCATGTAGTGGCAGTGTAGGAATATAGGGGATATTCCTCCCCATATCGTCCTTTAGGTGTTGTAAGAGGCGACAGAGGGAAATTGAAACAGGTTATGGGCAGTAGCATCTTTTTGACTACAACTACAAATAATAAAAAAACTACGTTTGACGACAGCGTATCAACTATGGCACAAGAAACAATCTATCGAGGAGGCCTATGTTCAGGAGTTGGCTTTTATAAGCTGTAATGGAATGGATGATTACTAATCCATAAATAAAAACAACTCTCATTATTCATATACTTTAATTAAAGCGTTTTTACCTATCTCGGTGCTAGAGAATTGATTATAATATGATGATATAATTCATCGATGGCATAATATAATTGATCATATATGATATTATTATTAAGTAGTCGATCATTTCGTGAAACGGAGGCATTTCCTGAATTTTTACACTGTTATCAGACCTTGCCATGATAACGCTTGACCAAGTAAATCAATAGAGATCGTTTGTCTACATTAAGAACTAAACACAACATGGATATTTCAAGATATTATAGCCATATCTTAACACAATTTTATTAACAGTGGTATTTAACAGTGGTGGAGCCACAGGGCAGCTTTTGCTGTCGCACGGATGGGCCGGCTCGAACCGGGGTGGTACCACGACCTCACAGAATACCAGCGTGAAGTAGAGGTTTACCTCTGCGTTTCGCTTGGTGAGTGCAGGTGGCCGGAGGCCCCTTTTACTGGAAATGAGGCATTCCATCTTAGTCCTCATGGGTGACAACGCATCTGCATTTTGATTTGTAATAGAGGATAGATGTAGATGTCTATGGGCTGCAGCAACCACTTACCATCAGGTGGACTGTGTGCTCGTTTGTCACCCTTATCCTATAAATAAAATTATTCACCGCTAGCGGCACATGCAGTACGTTTTTTCAACCCACGTCGAAAAGGAGGAGGTTTACAATTCGTCGAAATCTTTTTTTTATGTTCACCGATTGCTTTAAGACGCCTGAACCGATTTGGATTTTTTTTTTGTTTCAAGGAGTATACTTTTCAAGTAGTTCCATTTAAATTTTATCGAAATCGGTGGAGCGGTTATACAAAACAAAGAATAAATTATATTTGAAGTCGGTCGTACAAAATTTTTAATTTTACCACTTGTTAACAGAAATGGAATTTTAACCAGAATTGGTACAAGAATAGTACAGATTTGACTTTCATAGTGTTAGTGTAATGAATAATTGATAACATTAAATTATTGCACGTTTCAACAAAAATTATCAGCTTTGAAATATCCAGACCGGTGGCCATAATTGGCATGATTTACCGCAATTACCTCGTTTCGCAAAATTACGAACTGCAACTATTATAGTAGATATTGTAATTGTCATAAAAGTGAGAAAAGCCCTTTAGTTGAATATATTGGGTTGCATGTCTATCAGCATAGCAATAACTTCACTAACTCCATTTTTATCAAGTAATCTAATGAGAGTAATTAAAAATTAAGTGCACTGTGAGATTATTATCTCTATTGGATGGAATAGTTCGTAGCATCGTTGGATGACCAATTATGAGGTAGATGTAGTCCACGATCGTGCAAAAGCTTCATATCAGATTTAATAAATTTTATTTAAACAAATATCAAAGCTGCATACGCTGTAATATTCAATGGCACGGTAACAAAGCATGTACGATTCTCAGGAGGACCAATGAAACAGTTATAGGAAATTTTATGTACTGATTTACCACGTCGTAGCTAACACGAGTAATATTTAAAACAACTACGTATGCAACCAAAATTCGATCCACGCCGCATTTAATTGTAATTTTAAGTGTTGATTTAGTTACTATGTTCTGCTTCTTTCTCTTTTTTGTTCTAAAAGTCTCTGTAGCTTTTTTTACTTTTATTGGAACTATGATGCCATTTTTATTTTCGGAGATTTTACATTTATGTTTTTATTTTATCGTAAATATTATAGTAGCTAAAATGAATAGAATTCATTATCGTCTTTACATATATCTCTAAATGATTTACCATCAGATGGAATTGTAGACAAGCATTAGCTTATTATAAGTGAAAAGTACGTAAATATACGTAATAGTTCAAAATCAGAAATCATATCATTACAAATAACAGGTTAAAAGAAATTCAGATAAATATAAAGTCGTTTGTACAGAATTTTAATCCAAATTTTGTACGTAAAATCAGGTCCGAGCGAAATTTTAATTTACTTCAATTCTCAAGCGAAATTTAATTCGTTTTGTGACGAATATGAAATATTCGGTGCAGTTTCCTTATAATTTTATAAATGAAGTAGTTCACACAGTATTTTATCAAATGCAAATTACACAATACCAATCGCAATGTAGTCGAATACTAGTTTTCCCCAAGGCTATCAAATAAAAGTTTTAATAATTTAGATACTACTTTAACCATATTAAATGTTCAAGTATGATATAGCCGTTTTCCTTAAAAAATAAAAACGCCGTTTCTCTACAAAATATAGGAACATATTTATTTCATTTAAGTTAAAAAATGTTATAATACCGAATCTTTGACCATTCTTTTATTACTTCGTTAGTACAACTCTTTACTTGAAACCCTATTATTAAAGGCTATATATTTTACTAATTTAAGTCTTACACGCTTAAAATCCGATTAGTCAGCAAATTAGCTCAACGGAAAAAAGTTCGCTTTATAATTTTTAGAGAAAGTAAATCAACCCGTGTCTAATCCAAACTTTCTTTAAAGCTTGGCAGGTGTTTTGAGCTAAAGTATAAAACAGCGAGAAAACTTCCATATCTGAGAAATTACAATAGAGGACATATAAAGTTGTTAAAAAAATACTCATTGGAACAAAGCGAGGGATTATTCTAAAAACCTTTCTCAGAAATAAGGAGCCTGTGCCTAACGATGAGACATGTAGCTTTATCTGGGCTATTACTTCAAGGGATGGCTCAAAATAACATTAAAATTTATTTTACAAATTATTATATTTATTAGTTAATTCTATTAGATCAAGATGAGTGTTACCGTCGTTTGTTAAAGACAAACGCAGTTGTTAACACAACAAAACTTTTATGACGCGTAACACAGTTAGTGAGATCTAAGATACAACTGTAATCCGTCGGATTCCATGAATAGGGTGACCATTAATTTAACCCGCTGAAACCAGAAAAGTTGTCATTGCTCCACTTTTGAACACTATATCTTTGATAGGTCCATTCCTAACAGTATTAAAGTAAATAAGATAGAAGGTTTATAAAAAAAATTAGAGATCTATTAGTTGAAAAAACATACTACCTACTCAATCTAAAAATATATTCGATTTCATGAATAATAATAATTTTGTGTTTATTTACAAAATTGTTTTTTTTCCTTTTGATATTTACTAAAATTATACAATTATGATTTGACAAATGAGATTTTATGATTTGACTTGACTTTGAAAAATATACAGAAAAAAAGACTTATTCAAAAAATTATTTATTTCCTAGTTTTTTTTTTATAGGAGAGGTGGCAAACGAGCATGCGGCTCACCTGATGGTAAGTGACTACCGCCGCCCATGAACAACTGCAACACCAGGGAGGGAATTGCAGATGCGTTGCCGGCCTTTTAAAAAGGAGTACGCTCTTTTCTTCAAGGTCCCTAAGTCGTATTGGTCCGGGAAAATCGCTGATGGTAATCGATTCCACAAGGAAGTCGTGCGAGGAAGAAAACATCTTCTAAATCGCACAGTGGTGGACCGCCAATCATCCAGATGGTGTGGATGGTATCGGGAGTTCTGACGCGATGTGCGTTCGTGAAATTTGGCGGCTGGGATTAATCCGAACAATTCCTCAGAGCACTCCCCATGGTAGATGCGAAAGAAAATGCAAAGAGATGCAACATCTCTTCGCAGCGCCAATGAGTCGAGCCGATCGGAAAGGACTCGGTCGTCGACGATTCGAGCCGCTCTGCGCTGGATGCGGTCAAGTGGAAGGAGCTGGCACTGGGGAGCCCCTGCCCAGAGATGGGAACAGTATTCCATGTGAGGCCGAACCTGCGCCTTGTAAAGTTGCAGGCGGTGTGCCGGCATGAAATACTGTCCCGCTCTGCTGAGCACGCCAAGCTTTTAGAGGCTAATTTGGCCTTCTCTTCCAAGTGGCCACGAAACTGCACGTCACTCGATATGTTGACGCCGAGGATTCCGATACTGGCTGAGGCAACCAGAGGAGTGCCTTGAAACTGAGGAGATACGACAAAGGGGTTCTTTTTAGCGGTAAACGTGCAAACTTGTGTCTTTTGAGGATTAAACTGGACTAGATTTAGTCGCCCCCAGTTCGAGACTTTGTCTAGCAAAGACTCGACTTCAGACACAAGTTTGTTCCGGTACTCGGAGACGTTTTCCCGAAAAATATTAGCACGGCCGGTGTATAGAGCATCACCAGTGCTGTCATCCGCATAGCAATGAATGTTACCAGTTAGCAACATATCATTGATATGCAGAAGAAACAGCGTTGGTGAAAGCACACAGCCTTGTGGAACACCAGCGTTAATAGGCTTGTAGTCAGAACATACACCGTCTACAACAACCTTGATGCTCCGATCTGCAAGGAAGCTGGTGATCCAATTGCACAATTTCTCGGGAATCCCATAAGAAGGGAGCTTCGAAAGAAGCGCTTTGTGCCAAACCCGATCGAAGGCCTTCGCAATGTCCAGACTAACGGCCAACGCCTCCCCCTTGGACTCTACTGCCTCCGCCTATCTATGAGTCAGGTAGACCAGAAGGTCACCAGCTGATCGACCCCGATGAATACCGTATTGGCGGTCACTAATCAGCTGGTGATCCTCAAGGTACCGGATGAGCTGGTAGTTGATAATGGATTCCATTATTTTGGAGAACAAGGAGGTGATCGCGATAGGCCTATAGTTGGACGGGTCTGAGCGGTCGCCTTGTTTAGGGATCGGGTGGACAAAAGCTGTCTTCCATGAATTCGGGACTACGCCTTGGGAGTAGCAGTACCGGAAATGACGCGTTAGGACCGGTGCCAACTCTGGAGCACACGTCCTCAGCACAATTGGGGGGATTCCGTCAGGCCCACTCGACTTCTGGATGTCCAGGGAGAGAAGTGCTTTGTGAACCGAGCGCTGTGAGAACAGCACATCCGGCATGGAGCTCTCACACCGCGGGATGGTCGGCGGTGTTTTTCCCCCGTTATCAAGAGTCGAGTTGGACGCAAAAAGGGAGCCTAAAAGGTCGGCTTTGTCTTTTGCGTCATGGGCCAGTGAGTCGTCCTCCCTGTGCAGAGATGGTAGTGATGGCTTACAGAAATTCCCTTGGACAGCCTTGGCGAGAGACCAGAATGCACGGGTTCCCGAAGGAAGGCGAACTAGTTTCTCGCCAATTCTGCCTATGTGCTCTGACTTTGCCTTGGCAATAACTCTTTTGAAGGACCTGGAGGCGAATTTATACTTCTTTTTAAGTATGCTGGTGTTTACATCCCGAGTCGCCGAAGCCGCAGCCCAGGCTTGATAACACTCCTGCTTACTGCGTAATGCAGTTTTACAGGAGCGACCAAACCTAGGCTGAGATCTGCCTCCGATGGGTACCACAGATGATGGAATAAATAGTTCCATTCCCTGTAGCACCACATCAGTGACAGAGTCAGCAACAGCGCTGGGATCATCCGGCGAGAAGCAAACCCGCCCCCATGGGTAGGATGCAAAGAAAGACCAAGAAAGGACAGTGTTCTTACAAAAAACTAACGCGAAATAACAGCTTATCGATGCTTAGTTTCTTATGTTGAATTTAGAGAATCGGAAGCCCTTTTTACTGAAAACAAAGCATTCCGTCTTAGTCCTCTGGGAAACAACACAACTGGATTTAGATTCTTAATCGAGCATAGATGTAAATATCTGTGTCTTATACTATAAAAATATGGTTCACTTACTTGCTTCACTTTCTTTACCATTTTCTTTATCACCATAGAATGAAGTCATTACGCCTTAGTTTTCACCTCTTAAACTGAGGTTAGTCGGGATGGACAAACCTAGTTGTTTTAGCCACTTAAGCTTTTACAATCGGATGGGCATTGGTTGACGTGGATCTTCTCGTTTGCAAAATATTATTATTAAGGAAAAAAGTGATGTATATCCTATTTGAAATGAACATTTTGAAAAGTCTTATTAATTAAATTAACTTCCGACTCATGCTAATTAAGAATTCCTATTCCACAATTTTAAGTCGAGTGTTTAATGAGTTCATAAGCAAACGATTGCTCTTCCGAAAGAGAATACGATAAACTATGTTTCTTTTAAAACTGTGATATACGTAACTGCTGAAGCTGTAATCTAATCGAAAACATTAAAATTAATAAGACAGATATTTAAGCTTCACATTGTTTATAGCTTAGACATCTTGTAAACGATCATTTTATATTAGTACTAACCTAATTAACTATTATTATATTATCACCTTAAGCAGTGATTTCAAAAATAAAAACTAAATTCCTATTTAAACGCCTGAAACTCATCCCATTAGCAAAAAATATCTCTTTGAAATTGAATGCCTGTAACTTTAAATTAAAAGGTCGCTCCATCATTGTACAACTAATCAAATTTCCGAAACACTAAAATGTGGTTCCAAAAGTTTTATATTTAATGTTTGTCTCATATCCTATCAATAATACAAATTTGTGAACATGAAATAAGTGTTTTACAACTATTAAGATAAAAAGTTCAGCTCTTACATAAACTACAAATTTATACGACTCTAATGAATGAAATTATTCTAATGAATGGAAAATTTATGCAGCCTGAAATGAGACCTTGGACATCTCTTGTTGTCCCCTGGTCTTTTGCATAGTTAATATTTTTTAAGTCTGATTACAATTTTATTGTTTCAAATCTAAGTACGACTATCAACTAAACGATTTATTTATTATTTCATTTATGAACAATATTATTGTGTTGTTATTATTTTGGTGGATTTTTTTTCATAAACAATTTCGTAGGTTTGGCAAACCAGCAACATTGATGTGTAATCTATCATTTTTTTAATACATAAAAAGTCAACCGAATAGTTACAGTTTCCTTACAATTTTATAAATGAATTTCTCACGGCATTTTCTCAAATGCAAAATTCACAATATCGATTAAAATGTAATCCACCATGTGCCTAAACTTAGGTTAGGGCTATGAAATAAAAGTTAAAATTAAGAAATAAAATTAGACTCGACTTTGATCAAGTTAAAGGTTAAAGTATGAAATTGCCTTTTTAAGTTAGTAAATTAAAATCGCCTTTCTTCTTAAAAAAATCATATTTAATTAAGTAAAAAACCATTCATTTCACAATTCAGATTTAATTTTATTTTAAAATAACCAATTCGTTATGACAACTTCATACTTTAAACTCTATTATTAAAGGCTATATATATGTTACTTATTTAATTCCTACAGGCTTAAAATCCGATTAGTAAGCAAGGTAGCTCAGCGGAAAATGGTTTGCCTAAAAATTATTAGAGAATGCGAGTAAACCCGTGCTTATTGCAATTTAAACTGAATATGCACGATCTCAGATTTAAAGGATAAAACAGCAAAGGAACTTTCATATCTGAAAAACTTATTATATTTAGAGACATTTAAAGTTCATGAACACTCAATGGAACAAAGTGGAAAAATTTCCCTTAATAAAAACTTTCTCAGAAATAAGAAGCCTGTGCGTAACAATGAGACCTATACCTAAGCTGGTACTTTACAGGACGACTCAAACTTATGTTGGAAAATGATTTACCATTTTTTTATATTTATAAGTTAACCAAATTATCTGGTAAATTACAAAACTACGCCTTATTTTATACAATAATCCCTATTTAATCTCACTTTCTTTACGCGGTTTCATAAAGACAAATGCTTGAAGCAGCCCTTAAACATCAAAACTTCTTCGACGCATAACTCTTGGTCGTCATCTCTAAGATAGACCATAAACTATAATCTATCGGATCCCATAAATAGGGTGACCATTATTTTGACCCGATGAAATCAGTAAAAATGTTCCACTTTTGAACACTATATCGTGCTAAAACAGAGTCTTACTCAAATATCCCCGTATTAACTAAAGTGCGTTTGATTTCATATAAGAATCTCAATTTCAAGGATCAAAGATAAGTATTTTAATAGATCATATTTTAATGAACGCTGTATAGTGCAGCGTCTAATCCCCAAGTCTCTTGACATTTTTCTTACCTAGGACTGTAGATTACAAACTAATCTTTATTGGATGATATGTCAATTCCTAAAAGTATTAACAATCATTTTTCGCGCTATCCCAAGACGGTCCCCTGTTATCGGGCTCATTATCCGCGTTTGATTGCCTAAGAAATTAGCTGATGACTAACATCAAGAATATTTACAATTTTTCGTTGTTTTTTTTTACATGTAAATTATAGCTCTTCGTTGCACTGACATAATAAATATTTTTAACGAATCATTCCATTCATCCAACAAACAGTGTTGAAAAGACGCCAAAGAATAATAATAAAGAAAAACATAAGAAATTTTAAAACAACATAAACAAAACTCAAAGCAGCGGTATACTTATTTACATTTATGAATATTTCTTTATAAATTCGTTACATTTTATATCAAGCTAAAAAATTACACGGGGATTTTTTAAGAGAAAAGGAGAACATTAAATACCAATTTACCAGTAGGTACAAACAATTGAGCACTGCCGTGCGGTGCGTGGACCCTTGAGATATCAGCGTTAAACTGAATAAACAAGATATCGCGCGTCAATTAAATTCAGAATTAAGGTTTGACAGTTTAAGATTAGAACTTTTACGGTCCAATATCTGGCAACGAATAACGGTAGGTATTTTAGTTACATTAAAATGTTGAACCTTTTTACTTAGATAATTATGTATTTTTATTTTTTGTTACAACGCATTGATACTAGTAAAACAGAACATATATATTAAAATCAATTTTTGTCGGTAACTCTAGCTAAAACTTTATCTATATATAAATTGTTGGATAGTTTATATTCACAATCGGTGCTACTGTCGAGATCCAGAAATCACCCGTGCGAAGCCGGAGCGGATCGCTTATTTCAAGTAGAAATTCATTAGACTTTTCGAAATACTAATTATTAATTTTAGCTGTCCAAACAACCTTTGCCAGTCCTTCCTTTTCAAACCAACTGATCCTTTTACTCAGCGTGATGAATATATGCAACTATATCAATGTATGCATGTTACAGCATTCTTTAAAAGTGTTGTAACAAACAATGTATTTATGCTGATGATCTGACAATGCCAAGTAAAATTTAAGAGTGCCTTTTAGCTAAATTTGTCAACAGCTATTATAAAACTCTGTGTAGAGTCGACGTAAGAGATTCATCTACCCATATCATCCCGTGGGTGTCGTAAGAGGCCACAGAGGAAAACATCTTGCTGGTGAAAATTGAAATTATTATAAAGCTTGGGATACCAACCCGAATGCTAAGCGCGACATTTATGGTAAATATCCCAAACTATCAGTTCAGCAGTGGATTTTTGATAGACTGTGACTCGTACATATTATTGTACGTAATATGTATGAGTACAATATTCACAACAATAAAAACAAAACGCTAAAATGCATATGTAATCATAATCCCAAACAAATTGTGTTAACACGATTAAACAATGAATGATGAGTTTACATCTTTTGTGATAATGTAATGAATAACTTGCGTATTACGATATTAAGAGATACAATACAGTTAAGAAGATGGAATGACAAACACAGGGGCAGCGCTTTAATTGAATCTTGCCTGATCATGTTAACGATGTAAGTTATAAATACTCATATAATACAACCAATATTTTAAATGAACAATTCTTATATAATAATGTATACGTTCTTTGGATGAAATTTCGCATTTAGATAATGTTTTACTTTACAAATTTATATAGATAGGTATCATTGCTGAGCTTTTTCTAATGCCGGTCAAAGCTCGGTAGTTCTAATACTTTTTTTTTTAATATTAATAATTCATATTTTTTACTTTTTATTTAATACTTTTTACCACTTCACTCTAGGATTTTTTCGTGTAACATGGAAATGTTTACACTTATGAATTGCATACTTAGCATATGTCCAGATTTTGAAGTATCATTTATAGGCCACACAAACACTTGTTTCCTGCAGGATTCAAACCTGCGATCCTGATGAAATAAAAAAATTATTAAACAGAAGTACAAGTAATCAACCAATCTATGATGGAGTATTATTTTCAGCAGTGACTTTGTGAAAGGCTGTATTGATAATGAATATGATGATACTATAGGGGTACTCGCAAAAAATTTAATATAACAACTAATAATAGATCAATATATTTGGGTTCTTTTTAATTATAAGATTTTATTACTAATTTTTAAAATTTCTGAACGATCATTTGATGATAAAATTAATTGAAAAATGCATAGGCAAGAACGCAATTCAGCTGACATTTCTTCTCTTCATCAACATTTTTGTTAATTCGGAGATACTCTTGGTGATATATCGAGTGGGGTTGTTATAAACTAATTTGCTTAATTTCGCGTTAAAAAATAAAATGATGTGTCCTGCTCAGTTTTAAAGGGACCTCTCACCCTCCCTTAATCGTGCGCACTATACCCGTCGCCGTCAATCTTAGCACTACCATCACCAGCACCACTACACTAGGCACGACACACCACTCTCGAACATACGACACGTGTTTCGCCTCTACACGAGGCATCCTCAGGTTCACCTGAGTTACTTCAGTAGTAGCGTTGGCTGGCCGCTAAGTGAGCGGCGAGCCGAAACTACTGCTATTTATACTACTTGCTGACGCAACCGCGCTTCAATTACGTAGAGAGCGTTTACGTCATGCGATCAATCACCACCTGACGTACGCAGATATTTGCTGCGAAATTAACAATAGACTACTGCGAAACGTCCGCTACCCTCAAACCACGAAACCCATCGCTGGCCACTGCACCGTGAGGGAGACAAACAACCATGTTTCGAGGCTGTATATCATCAAGGAGCAGGCTAAAGCATGTTTAAAAGAGGCGAGTTGGAAACATTTGTTTGTTCATTCAGCAGTGCAACGATACAGCTATTATTTTTTAACATCTCTAACTGTTCCAGCACACACACTCGTAGCCCTTTATTACAAGTATGTATGACTTTAAAAGAGTGGTCATTGACTAGGCTGTCCAGTGTTCAAGAGATGTTTAGCAAAATGTGATTTATCGGGATTGCAATTCCTGTATGCGGTTAAATGCTCTTTATAACGTGTTTCGAAGTTGCGACCAGTCTGATCCATGTGCACGGCTTCGTATTCGTCACAAACCAGTTTATAAACGCCAGACTTTAGACGAATATCTAACTTATCTTTATTATTACAGATATTCCTAAGTGAATTGTTTATTTTGAACGCCAACGTCGAAGAGTATTAGCTATTTTTTACAGATATGGAACCTAAGTAGGTCAAACTGCCAACATATAGACGATCACTTTGAGGTTTAACCACGTAACGGGAATTGCGTACGACATGCTTTTGTTTCTTTTTAATTACATTCTCAATGATATTCTTTGCATAACCGTTAGAGACCGCAATTTGATAAATCACATTAAGCTCTTTTAAATAATTTTCTTTACTTAATGGTACAGTAAACAAAGGATTAATATAACACTAAAAAGCTTCTAATTTATGTTGCCAAGGATAACATGATGACGCAGAAATGACCTTGTCGGTATGAGTTGGCTTTCGATAACTTTGAAATGCATGTAACGATTTTTTTCTTGTTATTGTTAAGTCGAGAAAATTAAGAACACAATCTTGTTCTAATTCAAGCTTAAATTTAATTTTATCGTGGATTTTATGAGTTTTATTAAGGAAAACATCCAGGTGCCTCTTTGTGCCAGTCCAGCAAATAATTATATCGTCTACATATTGATAATGGTATAAGATATTTTGATTGACAACAATGTGTTGTTTTTCAAAATTATCCATAAAAATGTCCGCCATAAGGGGACTTATTATTATTATTATTATTTATACTTTATTTTACACCACAAAAAACGATAAAAAAGAACAAATTACAAGGAGTAAAACTTAGGAGCTAGGTACAATAAGGCGGTCTTATCGCTAATAAGCGATCTCTTCCAGACAACCTTAAGATTAGGAGAAAGTTGTTCTATTGGACAGTGGGAGGTGGTGTATATTATAGTAAACTTACATAATAATACCTAAATAAACTAAACTGATACATAATTAAAAAAATAATACACTAATATATACATTCAAAATATAATAGACATATATAAGATTAAGTAGGCAAATATACATAAAAATTACATAAGTAAATACAGAGAGAATACAAAAAATACATGTCGCAAATGATGACCAGTAGTTAATTTACTGTTAGGTAGTAATTTTTGACGTCAGTCTTAAACTTTTCTAGTGTTTTCGCACGACAAATTTGCGAAGGAAGATCATTCCATAAGCTGATTGATGGCTTTGACTGTGAAGGAGTTTTTAAAGTATTTAGTTCGATATGAATGTGGTGCGAGTATAAGTTCTCCGGCTGACCGTAGAACTCTGTCCGGTCTGTCATGGCCAAGAAACTTAAAGTTTTCCTTTAGATAGCTAGGAGTCATTGGATCGAATAATACACAGTACAGAAGAGAAACAATTTGTAGGTTCCGGCGAAGGCGAATGGATAACCACTTGAGCTTTAAACGGAATTCGGAGACATGGTCATATTTGCGCAAGCCAAATATGAACCTAATAGCCAGATTTTGAATACGCTTAGAGGGAACCCATGGCTAGCCCTTCTTTTTGTATCTACAAATCTAGAAGTAGTTATCTAGAAGAAGTCCGTAAGTAAGTAGAACAATCTAGAAGTAGTTATTAAACCGAAAATAGTTTTGTTTCATACAGAGAGAGTTTAAGTTTAGAAGATCATTTGTTTCCCCGGGATGTAGACGAGGTTTTTTAAAGAGATCTGCGAGTATACGCAAACTATCTGGGAATGGGACATTTGTGAAAAGACTATCTATGTGTAAAGATAACAACATGGTTTTAGGAGGAATACGAATATCTTTAACCTTGGAAAAGAGATCTAAACTATGTTTAAGGCTGTTAGTTGGATTGAATCCAGATTTCTCCCGCAGAAGGAAGTTTAACTTTTTAGCAAGGAAATAAGCTGGTGTACCTATAGGTATATGATACAACTGGATGAGTAGGAACCTGTTCTGTAATTATTTTAGGTAACCAATATAAAATGGGTTTTTGAGGATTCATTGGAACAAGACTGCTGCGAGACACGTTATGGTCGGGAAAAACATATGCTGACTGTTGTATACATACTTTAATATCCGAAGTAAACTTTTTGGTGCGGTCAGACTCCAAAAGCTCAAAGTCATCACCTAGGATAACATCGTTAACCTTCTGGCTTTACCCGCTATTATCCATAATAACAACAGTATTGCCCTTGTCAGCTTTAGTAATAATAAGATCATTGTCCCTTATTCTCTGCTTTAGTGACTTAAAAACAGGGAACTCCGGATTGCAATGGTAAGAAGCAGGTACAGCCTGAATTTATTTAGCTCCTACTTTTAACGATGTTATCTTTCTTCCCGATCACAACGGCCATCTCTGCGTCCACAGCCACAGTCTATAGCAACTTTTGGAATATCGAAGGTGTTAAATTGTAATTTAGGCCTTTTTGTAGAAGTGACAACTCATCCGTTGGAAATTGACCATCGGAAAGATGTTTAACTCGGGGATAAAATTGATGATATTCAGTATGTACATTGTTATCACGCTTAGGTGATGAAGATGACACAAGTCGCTGTAACTTACGGGACTGAATTTGATATTTCTCGTAAACAACTATTGAAACTAGGTCTCTGGCTTACAGTTACAAATTCAATATTATGTAATATATAAGAAAGTTCAGAATATAATACTTTAAGGTGGATTTTTAAATTATCTCTATTGGAAAACCAATGACGACACTCCTTATTAAGCCAAATGTTTTGAACTTTAGAAATAGCAACATTGGCCGCCCGACTATTTGTGCCAGAACGTATTTGGATGTAATTAGGAATAACATGAAGTTGTTTGCACTGCTGATTGAACTAAACATTTTGGGCAGCAATACGGCGGAGTTTTGTTAATTTGACATAGAGTCTTGCCTGGTCGACCGTGCTAGCCTTTTAAGATAATTAACAGAATCAGGCGTTACTTTGCGGAAATCTATTATAATGGGGTTGTTATAAAATAATTTGCTTAATTCTGCGTTAAGAAAGAAAATAATGTGTCCTGCCCAGTTTGAAGAGGACCTCCCGCCCTCTCTCAATTGCGTGCACTATACCCGTTGCCGTCAATCCCAGCACTACCATCCCCAGCACCACCACACTAAGCACGACACACCACTCTTGAATATACGACACGTGTTTCGCCTCTACACGAGGCATCCTCAGGTGAAGTAGAGTCTGCGGTGGCTGGCCGTTAAGTGAGCGGCGACCCGAAACTACCGCTATTTGTATTACTTGCTGACGCAACTGCGCTCCAATTACGTAGAGAGAGATAACGTCATGCGATCAATCACCACCTGACGTACGCAGATATTTGCTGTGAAATTAACAACAGACTACTGCGAAACGTCTGCCTACCCTCCAAATGCGCAACCCATCGCTGGCCACTGCACCGTGAAGGTCACCCATTATAATGGATTTCCGCAAAGTAACACCAGATTCTGTGAATGATATATCGAGTGGCAATATAACTTTAAAGCATTCTTCCGCCCTAATATTTAATAAAATGAAACAAAAAATATTTAATTACAAATGTTTGAAATATTGCTTCTAAGAGCTTCTGATTTTCACCTCAACCGATGATCTCATACACAAAAATTTACTTCCTAGTATAACGGCTAAAGCTCATTAGTGGAAAATACGAATTGAATCCAATTACTTGTGAAATTTAAAGTTTAATGCTGTCTAAGAAAATTTCTGTGACAGACAAAGAGGACGTTCCAAGAGCGTACAACTAGTCGAATTTCCCGAACACTGAACTAGGGTTGGATTTAGCGTCTAAAATTTTTTATATTTAATTTTTATCTCATATATATATTGCTATCAATCATAACTGTTTTACAAAGATAAAATAAGTACTTTACAACTATAAACATATATATTTCAGCTCTTACATTGTTCTTAAGTATGAGCAAAGTGACCAAAAATTATTTGACTCTGTTTAAATTTAGGTCACAAATGCATTTAATTTTAATTCTACAAATTTTCAACTGAATAGATCATGCAATTCATATAATCAAATCTATACATTCTTTAAATATGAAAGTATATTTAAATATGCATGTAAGTAACCCTACAGTCAAAATATTAATTTCTGATATAAAATTACCTGAAGTTTGAATCGTCGGCTATATCGAGTAAATCCCACAAAAGTTTCGCAATTCCTTCGCACACTCCTTAAGAAGAGTCTGGTTAGTTCTATGTTTACAATTATTTTAAAACATAAAAATTAACAGTGGTAGAGCCACGCGGCAGCTTTTGCTGTTGCACGGATGGGCTGGCTCGAACCGGGGTGGTACCACGACCTCACAGGAAACCAGCGTGAAGTAGAGATTTACCTCTGCGTTTCGCTTGGTGAGTGCAGGTGGCCGGAGGCCCTTTTTACTGGAAATGAGGCATTCCAACTTAGTCCTCACGGGTGACAACGCATCTACATTTTGATTTGTAATAGAGGATAGATGTAGATGTCTATGGGCCGCAGGAACCACTTACCATCAGGTGGACTGTGTGCTCGTATGTCACCCTTATCCTATAAAAAAATATTCATTACTTTCGGGTCTTAATATTACACAAAATAATGAAAACTATTTTGATTATTTTCGGATCTTAACGTTACACAATGCCCGATTGTTCAACAGTGTGCCGCGCTCTGGTTGGCCGGCTTTGTTTTGCACGTTAAAGGTTGTCTTATAAATTCTCTATTTGGTTGTTGTCTTAACTATTACAAACGATGATCTATACTATAAGCTAAGGGTTGAAAACATGTAAACTACGCTATTCTGCCTTTCGCTTGAGTTAGTCACTGTTTTTAATTATAATATTTATATTTTTTTAATCACTATGTGTTAGTCACTTGATGTTGTCGCGAACATCTCTGACGCTGTGTAGCGTGGTGACGATCTTCTTTCAGCAGCGCTGCATTCATCCCGGTGGGTGACGTTGCAGCTACTTCAACAGCTGCACGAGCTTCCTTGTAGACCTTCTAATCTTGCCGTTTGCGATGCGTAATTCCACAGTGCGGATCTGACCGTCTGCAACGCGGTACACTGCGTGGTCAGGTGTTACGAGGTAACTGACCATCGGCTATGAGGACTGGATCGCCCACCTGGAGATTGGGGCCTCATCCATGACATTCCCGCCAGTATTGGAGTTTCGGTAGGTACTCTCTGAACCAATGCTGCCAGAATATGTCGGCGACTATCTGGAAGCGTCACCAGTGCTTCTTGCTCTCTATGTCCTTTCGTTGAATAATCCCGGTGTCGAGAACCTCGCAGATCCTCCCAAAAAGAAGTGGTTGAGAGTGATGGACTCGTCGTCGCTGTTGTCTACGGAGATGTGAGTCAATGGTCTGCTATTAACGCCTCGCAGAGCAGCGTGGCTAGGACTTTTTCATGGGGATATCTCTCATGAAGAACGGTGTATAATGCGGTCTTCACGCAGCGGACGATACGGTCCCACACCTCTCCCATGAAAGGCGTGGAGAAGGTGATAAATCGTCATACGATGCCTCGTCGACTGGCTTCTCATTGGAGGGCATTTCGAAGCTCCTTATCTGCACCGTGTATATTGGTGCCGTTGTCAGAGTGGATCTCGGTAAGGCACTCTCAGCGCGCTGTGAATCTTCTTAGGGCCAGTACCGCGGGGTATGCGCTGAGACTTGCGGCAACTTCCGGGTGGAAAGCTCTGGATGTGAGGCAAGTGAAAAGAGTTATGTATCTCGACGATCGGCCGGCCTACGGATCGAAAACGGCTTCTCGGTGTAGCGGAGAACGACGCGATTCTGTGATGGTCAAGGATCTTTCCTCGCTGGTGAGTTCAGACGACGTGAGTCTTTCGGTCGTCCATGCTGACGGTTCTTCTTAATCTTACTGACTTGAGTCGTTCCAGATGTTGAATCCATGTGGACCACTGGTTAGTCAGATCTTCTTCTAACTCCTGGTCCCAATCGATTACTCGTCTCTATGTTTCGAGACGAGGCGAGGATGAGAGGGTAATACAGTGACATTACTATCTTGAGTGCTTCCATCTTGGTCGGTGTCTTATGCAGCAAATCGTAAACTACCCTTGCCATGCGCCCTAAATTAGTCAGTTTATTATGTAGCTTCCTGGATTCCTTATTGATTTTATCTGACCCTGTTACGGTACATCTCTTCCAAAGTATTTTATTATCTTACTAACTCAAATAGGTCACTCTTTATGCATGGTTTATTTACTATTTCTTAGTAGATTCAAGATAACAGTTACATTTTTTTACAAATATTTTTTATACAGCAGTATGTTTGCTCTTTTATTTTTATTTAATAATTTCATTAATTTAAATATACTATTTTTTATTTATTATATTTTACTTAATTTAAAAAAAATGAATACAAAAACACTAATTGGTTAACCTTACAAGAATTATAAGAAAGTTTTAAAAATGTTGCTTAAATAAACATTTATAATTCTTCCAATGCAATAAACGTCATACTTATTAAAATTTAACCCTTGTTTAATTTCTCATATACATTGCGCGCTCCTGTGTGGAGAGGAGCGCGCCCTCCCGAGGATTAAAGAGTTTTTTCTAAGAAGTAACTTTTAAGCTACAAATAAGTAAACTCAAGAAATAAAAAGGAGAAGAACACGAAGTTACTCATAATTTAAAAAAAAAATTGTGTCTTTGGAATCGTAACCGTCTCTCAAATTTTGATTTAAATTAATACCATCTCGAAGCGTTTTTAAAATGCAAATAGACTCATGGGAAATAATTAAATATTAAAAATTTTGTACAACCGACTTCAATATACACTAATAAAGATAAATCAGAAAATATTAGTCAGACCATGATGAAATTTATACGAGACTACATGAGAGGCACCAGCTTTCAAATAAAAAAGAATCATCAAAATCGGTTCACCTAGAAAAAAGTTATTAGGTAACACACATAAAAAAGAACATACAGTCGAATTGAGTCCTTTTTGAAGTCGGTAGAAAAACCAACAAATGTTTTAAATGCGACCTTGCATAAAAGCTCTATCTCACAGAATATATCTCGTATAAATTTATGCCGTACCATAAAATGTTTAGTGTATAAGTTTTTATATTTAATCAAACACATTTTGTAGGTTCACATAGGTAGAACAACTATTATGGTGATAAAGTTGTTAAAGTTTATTACATAATTTATTTACCAGGTAGAGCCATGCAGCTATATTATGGTTGGAATATGGATAGATTGACCCGACCGTGTTAGGAAAATGTTCTTACAAAACACCAGCGTTGTGTTTATTATGGTGAGTGTAGAGAACCCGAGACCCTCTTTACTGGAAACGGGGCATTCCGTCTTAGTCCTAAGTAGTGATAACGCATTTGCATTTAGATTATTCATCGAGGATAGATGTAAATATCTATGACTTATTTTATAAAAACCCACTTACTTGCTTCACTTTCGTCACCATCTCCTTCATCATCATACAACGATGTCATTTTGCCTTAGTTTTCACCTCTTGAACTAAGGGTGGTCGGGGATGGACAAACCTAGCTTTTTTAGCCTTTTAAACTTTCATAATAAGGTGCACATTGGTGAACGTGGACTGCCTTCTCATTTGCAAAATATTATTTGAAAGAAAGTGGCGATTTATATCTTTTTCATTTTTCAAAATGTTTAAAATGAACATTTTGAAAAATCGTATTAATTAAAGTAGTTTGCAAACTTCCGAACTCATGTTAATTAAGAATTTCTATTCCACAATTTTAGGTCGAGTGTTTAATGAGTTCTAAAGCGAACGATTGCTCTTCCGAAAGAGAAAACGTTAATTAATTCATAAATAAACGTAATTTCTATATGAAATATTATATGTAAGCGTAACTGCTATATTTGTATTCAGACTGTTTATAGCTTAGACACTTGTAAATGATCATTTTATAAAGCGTTCTTCAATTTGCGCGGGTAGATTTTGGTTTTGGTGAGATCTATCAAATATTTTGTTTATTATTTAGTTACAGGGGGATGAGTCGCTCGCGTCCGTAGGCTTCAACCATCTCAACCTACACGTGTCCCCCGGGTGGTGCTAAATAAGCGACAAAGCCGAAAGAACAGACTCGGCTCCTCGCCGTGTGGTAGCGGCGTAATAAAATACCACCTCCTACTTTCGCACCATGAGGCAAAAAGTTACGTAATGGCCTCTAGTGCCCGGCGCCAATTTAATGGGGCAAGGGTGCGAAGAATCTTCCGGTTCGCCATTCGTCACGTTCTGTGCCTCGGAAGGGCGAAAAGTGGATTGCGGAAGCCCGTCTAACTACGTTGAATGTATTTGCAGCAATTAATGTTAGTAATTCTAGCGGTATGAATGATGATATTGAAAGGAAAAGGGCAGTTTTTAGACATCTAAATAATAGAGTAAAAGAAGTAGTTGAAGTTAAAAAGCAAGAAAGAACGAATAAAAATGATAGAAGAATATCGGATAACTTTCAGGCTAACATTACAATGTTCTGTCAACTCGTAAAAACTGCCAGGGGACATTCAAAACAGCATAGAAAAATGATGGGGTGTACGGATCAGGTCTTTTTCATGCGTATGGTTGCGGAGAAGGCTTGGGCCAAAAACCAAAAGGTTTTTTGTGCGTTCGTGGACGTGGAAAAGGTTTATGACAGAGTGGACAGGGATGTGTTATGGCAAACACTGAACTCATTTGGATTGAGCGCTGGGTTGATACAGGCATTGAAGTCTCTGTATAGGGACTCTACTTCTTGTGTCAAGATCAACGGGCCTACATGGACTTGTTTGTCATCCATAAAGGTGTCAGACAGGGCTGTGTGGCTTCCCCGTGGCTGTTCAATCTATTTATGGATATGCAACTACGCTCGCGTGTTAAGGTTTTTATGTTTTTGCGCGGAACCTTAATTCTTTTTCTAAAATAAAAGTAGCCTAAGTTACTCCTTATGTAATCAGCTACCTGCCAGAGAAAGTCCTGTCAAAATCGATCCAGCCGTTTCGGAGATTAGCCGGAACAAACAGACAGACAGACAGATAAAAATTTTAAAAATTGTGTTTTTGTTATAAGTACCGTATATACTTTCATATGCAATTAGTAAAAAGCTGTAATTTTGACATTACATACAGACACTTCCATTTTATTTATTTTTATGTATTGTATGTATGTATAGATTACTATATCTTAAACTGCGTTTTTAAAAACTAAAATTTACTTCTTATTTTAATGCTCTCAACTCATTCCTTAGGCAAAAATTAAGAATTAATCCGACCTCTTTGTAATTTCAAGTTAAAAAGGAAAATGACTGTGACGTTAAATAAAGAGGTATTTCCATGCGTCTACAACTAATCAAATTTCCGCAACACTAAAATGCGGTTGAGTACAACTTCCAAAAGTTTTTTATTTAATATTTACCTCATGTATCCTATCAATAATACAGTTATGCAAAGATCAAATGAGTGTTTTACTACTATTAAGATAAATAGTTCAGCTCTTACACAAGCTAAAAAAATTATACGACTCTAATGAATCAAACTATTCTAATGAATGGAAAATTTATGCAGCCTCTAATCATTAGAGTCTGTCTAATGAAACCTAGGACGCCTCTTTAAGAAAAAAACCTGTATTTTACATACTTAACATTTTTTAAAATGTCTGGTTACAATTTTGAAGTTTCAAATCTAAGTACGAATATCAACTAAACGAATTATTTATTATATACGATATTATTGTGTTGCTATTACTTTGGTGTATTTGTTTTTTTTTTTATAAACAATTTGTTTGGTTTGGAAAACCAACAAAATTGATGTGAAATCTATCATTATTTTAATACATAAAAGAGTCCACCGAACGGAAACATGTCATGAGAAAATGTAATTACCGTTTCCACTTTCCCATATCATACCGTGGGTGTCTTAAGAGAGGGGAACAAACCAGACGATGGGCAGCAGTGTCTTCTTAGTAAATACTAAAAATAAAAAACTGTGGTTTCCAACCTGCCTAGCAAGCGTGGTATTGGAGAAAATTAAAATATCCTTAGGATGATCAAATAATGCGAACGCTATTTAAGATCTTTTTAGTATAGATAAAAATATAAATGAAAAATATCTTATTACGACTTTGTTACGACCCTGTTTTTGGTTTAAAAGATACTCGATTAGGAACGGTGCTTGAATTATATTTTTTAGGGTAATAGTACTTTGTTAATCGCAATTTTATTTGCTCGCCAGTAAAGGAAAAAAACATCGTGAAGAGACTTGAAATTGTATTGTGTATGAATAAGTGCGGTATTACTCCAGTGCTTAGCTTCCACTGTCGTAGCGCGGCAGACTCTTTCCTGCTTCAAAACCTTTTCAAATTTATGAAAGGTGTCGTAGGGTTATAGAGTTGTACCTAGCAATGGAACGTGGGAAATTGTTTCTTTACTTACAATGGCTTCAATATTTGTGTGTGGTATAGCCACGTAAAATGTTGCTCATAAAATTACGCTGCAGCTGTAATATGGCTGTATCACGAATGGGTCGGCTCGAGCTGCAGACCTATTTGCTTACTTTGTTAACATCAAAATAATGGGCACTTTATAGTACATTGCGTGGGTATGTCTCATTAGCCGTGGTATCTCTAAAACAACATTTTTATGTCAACGAAGTTACCGACTACGCAACGGAGGACTATGCTCACAAAGTAAAATAACACCAGAGTAAAATACAGCATAATTCCGTGTTTCTTATAGTAAGGGACAATATCGAGAGACCCTTTTCAACGTTAAGAAGGAATTGCGTGTCAGTTTGCAAGAGTGATAACGTATCTGTATAATGATTATTATTAATGAAGGAAAGACATAAATGTGCTTAGCCAAATAAATAAATAAATAATAGCTTACCATCAAGTGAACTGTGTGCTTATTTGCCACCCTTGTTTGTTGCGTTGTTTGGTCTCTGCTGTAGGTTGTATGGTATCTTTACTCGATTGTACTAAAATAAAGTATTATTATAAAATTATGTTAAAATTTTAATATATTATAATAGTAACCAAAAATGAATGGAAAAAAATACTTGTTTTTAGTACCTACATAAATTGATAAAATTGAGGAGAATTTTAATATTACTATTGGATATAAAAATAATGATTTTTCTTTATATATTCTCTTTTTCAGCCTGTAAAAATTCACTGGTATAAAGCGACTGTACGTGGTAGAGCCATGCTGCAGCTATATTATGTATGTAAGGCTACCAGAATACCAGCGTAAAATAGCAGCTCAAAACTGATGTGTTGCGTATGGTGAGTGTGGAGAAACGGAGATCCTGTTTACTGGATACGAGGCGTTCCATATTAGTCCACAGGGGTTGTCCCCTGCATTTTGATAGATGTAGATGTCTATGGGCCACTGCATCTACTTACCATAAGGCAGGCTGTGTACTCGCTTGTCAGCCTATTAAAAATAAACCTACATCGTAGTAGGGAGGATTTGCCTTTATCGTCATACTTTGTAAGCCTATTCATATTGAGCGTGCCAGACGTCTCGATTGTCCGAATATTACGTATTCTCGGTAATATTTAAATCTCTTTGGGTGTAAGTGACATGGTTATACCGCCATCAATCGCAAGCCATAATATTTTTCTCGAATTTAACATAGACTCCATTCAAGATATCTACGGGATGTAAATTATCCTACACCATTACCATACGGCACGATAAGCAGAAAGATAATATTACAAGTTATTCTCCGGAAAATGTGATTTATTATATTCAGTCCCTGATTCTTTCTACGTCATTGACACCATTTATAAAGATTAAAAGGCAAATGTAAGCCACAAGTGTTTATCTGATTTACAGTTACAATTATTGAAATAACAAAGAAATAAATTTGGATTTTAGTTAAAACATTGTTGCAGTTTTCTCAGAAATTAGTTACGTTTAAATGCGCGGCAAATGAAATTAAACATTTTTTTTAAATTATGGTAACTTCATAAAATAAGTCATGAATTAGTTAGAACTTAATTTAGATTAAAAACATAGATCATTTGTGTAAGAATACTTCATAACTATGTAATAATAGAATTTATTTATTTTATTTATTTATTTATTTACTCTTTATTGTACACCAGAAAACAAAACAAAAACGAATACAATTAAATCTAAATTAGAAAAATGTACAAAAGGCGGTCTTATCACTCTGAAAGTGATTTCTTCCAGACAACCTTAGTGTAGAGAATTGATGTAAACAATAGTTAAAAATAGAGGGGGGCGTACAAAAAAAAAATAAAAAAAAAATATGAAAATACATACAAATAAAGGCAAGTGAAGATTATGTATGATATTATATAATAGATTAAATGAAAAGAGTACAAAAAAAGGAAAAGTGATTTATCTAATAGCGTTCTAAGTAATAAGATTTAACAAGACTTTTGAAAGAATGAAGAGATTGAGCACGACGAATGTGGAGAGGTAAAGAGTTCCACAAACGTACAGCAGTTACAGTAAAGGATTTCTTAAAAAAGGAGGAAGAGTGCGAAGGAGTAGAGAGAGAAAGATTGACAGAGGATCGAAGGAACCGATTATGGGTAAGGGAAAGATACTGGAAACGGTCTTTTAAATAATGAGGAGTGGAAGGATTAAACAGCACGCTATACAAAGTGGAGAGAATGTGAGTATTCCTGCGAAGGCGGATCGGGAGCCATTTGAGCTGATTGCGAAATTCAGAGATATGATCATATTTGCGAAGCCCAAATATGAATCTAATACATAAATTTTGAATGCGCTCAAGCTTATTAAGCTGCTCCTCGGTAATGTCAAGATAGCATATGTCAGCATAGTCAAGGATAGGTAGGAGTAGAGACTGGGCGAGCGTAACTTTAGTTACTGTGGGAAGAAAATTACGTAGTCTACGTAAAGAGCTTAAAGCAGCAAACATTTTTCTACTAACCTCATTAATCTGTGAGGTGCAAGACATACAAGAGTCGAGATACAACCCCAGATTTTTAACCTTGTTGCTGTAAGGGATTAGAGTGCAGTCTAGAAAAATAGGAGGTAGGGAAGACCAGTCAATTTTTCCAATTAATCTGGAACTACCGATAATAATCGCCTGAGTTTTCTTAGGATTAATCATTAAACCATAACGTTTACTCCAATTCGAAATACAAGTCAGATCAGCGTTAATAGTGTCAACTGATTTAGACAAATCTTCAAGAGACGATTGAGTATAGATTTGGAGATCATCAGCATACAAGTGGTAGGATGAGGACAGATTATGACTTATAGAGTTAATGAAAATTGCAAACAGGAGAGGAGACAACACGCCACCTTGTGGTACGCCAGCTGCTGTAGTAGTCCAGGTGGAAAAAACATCATGCACCTGAATGCGCTGTCGGCGACCAAACAAGTAACTTCGAAACCAGTCAACTACAGTTGGAGATATGTTGAGAAAGCGCAGGATGCCCAACAAGATATCAAAATCTACTGTATTAAATGCATTACTAAAATCAAGTAACGTAAGAATGGTAAGCTTTTGTTTCTCCATTCCATACCGAATATCATCAGTGATTTGTAAAAGTGCAGTAGTCGTACTATGGCCAGGACGGAAACCGGATTGCAAAGGATTTAAAAGATTATGCTTTAAAAGATAGATGCTTAATTGATTGTGCACAAGACGTTCAAGAACTTTGGAAAGGAAAGGCAAGATAGAGATAGGTCTATAATCAGAAAAACTAGACGGATTCGACTTTTTCGGAAGAGGAACTACAAATGCATCTTTCCAAGCTGAAGGGAAAATAGAAGAATTCAGTGAATTATTCAGGATGGAAGTGATTACAGGTAACAGGAGATCAATGAGAGGGATGACCATTTTCCGACTAATGCAGTCACTACCAATTGAATTTGAATGGATGGACATTATGGCTTTCATAACATCACAACTGTTAAATTGACTAAAATTAAAAGCAGAGGTGTCCGGAGCGGGAGCTTTTGAAAGAGAATCCAAAGTATTGTGTTTTGCTTTATCGTTAATGCAAGACGAAGATGAGAAATGCAAATTAAGTTTATTGAGATCAAAGTTAAGATGAGTGAAATTTTGCCGTAATTTCCCAACTCCTAAAGACTTAAGAAATTTCCAGACCCTAGCAGGGTCAGGATCTTGTACTGATTCATGGATATGGCGTCGTTGTGCTTTTCTACACAGATTGTTGCAACGATTCCGTACTAATCTATACTTCTCTCGATTCCGGTCGCTAGGAACTGACTTGTATTTCGCTTTGGCACAATTTTTAATGTGGATGATTTTTTTTATATCATCAGTCAGCCAAGGAGAGGGAGGATGCTTTACACGCACTGGACGAACAGGAGCATGAACGTCATAAAGCTGAATTAACAAAGAGTTGAACAAAGCTACCTGTTCATCAACAGTGGAAGCATTGACGACTACACTCCAATCAATTTTTCGAGCGTCATTTAAAAGCTGCTTCAAGTCCAAGTCACTAAAGTTACGCTGAAGTAGGATCCTTGACTTAGCTTTAGGGGGACGGATTTTGTAAGACAAGTATAAAAGGTCATGATAGGAAAAAGAATCAGCAGCATATTGCCCAAATTTATGAACAAGGTCAAGTGAAGACACAAACATTATGTCGAGAAGAGAAGGGGCACAGTTTGGGAAAAAGTGTGTGGCAGAAGTAGGAAGAAGTTTTAAATTTGCTGCTTCGATAACAGATTTTAGTTTTATTGATCTGGTGTTGGTTTTTAAAAGACAAGTATTAAAATCACCCATAATTATACTATGACAATAGATAGGTGTAAGATTTTCAAGAATGTTTTCTAAAGTGGTGAAGTAGTCAACAGTGAGAGAGGGGCTGTAAAAGACTCCGAGAAGTAATTTATTATGACCGAGAAGAACTTCGATAAAGAGAAATTCAGCTTCGCCTCCAGTCTGAGAACCAGTTGAAACCTGAATTACTGAATACGGTATATGAGAACGTAGATAAATAGCAACACCGCCACCGCCCCGATCGGTACGGTCATTACGAATCAAATGAAAACCTGGAAGCGAGTAGGATGTTGATGGAAGACATGGTTTTAACCATGACTCCGAAACAAGGATAGCGTGTATATTTTTGCTATTAAAACTTGACAACATGTCGGGGTAATGAGCAGGAATACTTTGAGCATTTATGTGAATAGCATTAAAGTTTTTGCTACATTCAGTAAAAATGGAATCTAACATAATATTTAAGGGTGCAATGCTTTCAAAGCTATCAATGCTGCTTAATCCATCAGAAGCAGAATCAAAGGCGAAGGAATTGGAACTGCGAACACTATCATCTGAAGAAATCATATTAAATTATACCTGATTACTAAATGTATGTATATATGTGTATATATATATATATATATATATATATATATATATATATGAAATATGTATATGTATATATAAAATAAATAAATTCAAAAATAAATAAGTCATCAGTAAACTACCTGCCAGCAGTATTGAAAGAAATCTATAATTAACTTAACAATAAATGAAGAAACGGAACGTTAACGTACCATAGACACAAAAAGTGAGAGGTGTCAATGTCAGATGAGTCAAAATGTCAAAAAGTGACAATACGTATTACCAATTAACAACATACCTTGCAAAAATTATAATAATAAACATTCTAATGAAGCATTATACTAAGAATAACATACCTTACAGAAAAGAAAAAAAAATTATGAACATTCTAAAGAGAGATTATTAATCATTACATTTTACTATCTGATTAACGATTAACAATGACAAATAATGATGATAGAAAGCAAACAAGAAAAATAAAAGTAAAGTTATAGCAATAAGGATTACAAAATTAATAAAATGATGATGTTAAATAAGAAAGTTCATTTTTTACCGACTCTCTTAGAACGCTGTGGTGCACTTTTATCTTCAGGAGCCTTATTTGCCTCAACCACCATTGGATAAGCTGGTGTGGCAGAAGTTGACCCGTTGCATATTGTGTCAAGCTCAGACAAGTTCTCAAGCTGATGCATTGTGCCATCAGGAGTTAAAATATTAATGACTCCATCCCTGGTCCAACATTTGGTTACGCCAAACCTACGCCTAGCTTCAAGAAAAACACTGTGGCGTCTCCTTGTAAGAAACTCCGACTGAGTTATACCTGTGCCCTTAAGTTTGGTTTTGGAGAACCAAACCTTGTCTCGCATCACAGTATCACTGAATTTGACAACCACAGGCCTGGAAGATTTATCGGAAGGGCGTCCCAGACGATGACAGCGGCTTATGGATGTTTTACTGAAACCTGACACTTGTAGTTTCGTGCTGATCAGTGTACTTATGACGGTGGCAGTTTCCTCAGATTTTTCTTCAGGAACTCCATGGAATAGGATCATCTTCCTGCGGCGACGCATTTCACTACGATCTAGCTCTCTTCCCAGAAGATCTACTTGGTTATGCAAAGATGTTAAAGCAGCCAAGATGAATTTTCTAAATGCAGTAAAATCACCAGGTAGGGAAGATGCAGTTGAGGCAGCAGAACCAGAATGTTGCAGTTCCCGTTGAAAGTCATCCATTTGACTTTGAAATGACTTTGACATCTCAATTAGTGAACCTTTCAGTGCTTCCATGGTGAAAATAATTGTGCAGTGCAGTGATGTTAGAGAAAATATTTGGAAATAAGTGCTGGTAGGTAGTTATTTATTACATGTAAATAATTAACATGAAATTCAAACTGTAACTATTTTTAAAATATATTTAAATCTAAGATGTCAAAAATGTGTACTACTCAAATCACCTACCCTCCAAAAATTTAGTTCTTGAAGGCTGTTCTTATAACTAAGGAATTCTACAAGTTTAAAGTAATAACTATACATCTTCTTAGCAGTTACAATACAATCTTTATCCATGTTTTTCAAATCTTAGGTATAGATTTTTTTTTTCGAAATTTAATTAAAAAGTTATATATATAATAAAGTTTTCATAAAAAATACTCTTAATTCTTTAGTAACTCAGTAGTGGTTAAATAGGGCGGGACATTATCTCATGTCAGTATTATATGGAATACTGTTTGCATCTACTTGAGCGTATCTGGCGAAAAGTGGCCCGTATTATCGTCGACAGAGTTCTTTCAGATTTGTTCGACTCACTGGCGCTACGAAGAGCTCCTGCATTCATTTACATTTTTTATGGTATTTACACGGGGAGTATTCAGAATGAGTAATGATGCCAATCGTACAAATAACGCGTCATTGTTCGGATTAATGATGCTAAATTCCACCATTGTACATCGCGACAAAATTCGAGATATAATCCACACCGTCTCAGTATTAACGCTCCACCATTATATGATTTACCAGAATTACTACTTACTCCTTACTTTATATTATCCTTGTATTAAAGAATTAAAACAACGCGTATATGTATTAAAAAACAAATTATGCAAACTATTTTGTCTTGTAATTTTTATGATAAGGAATACTTTATTTACCTATATATCATGTGTGCCTATACATTATGTGTGTTAGTAATATAATTAGTGTGAAAGTAGTATAAGCAGACGCAAAGAGAAGGTCATAAACAGAAAAAAAATCCATCACCATTTCATTCCGTAAAAGGCGACTATGGGAAATGCCAAAAAGGTTTGATGACTTACAATACATTTATAACCCCAGACTGGTGAAGGATAACAGATTCAAAGATACATGACTCCTATGCTGCCAAGCATCCGCATGCCAAGCAATTGAGGCAGTTCCTCCCTACAACGGAGAGGCACATGTCCAGCAGTGGATTTTTACGGACTAATAATGAGGTAATACAAGAAAAAAAGTTTCTTGTAGAGGTATGTTTCATTTTTTAGATTTATAAATGGATCACAATTAAATGAAACTATTTTTTTACGGATTTTATCACCTTTGAATTTAACTTTCTAGTTCCGGACTTTTCGGCACTGAACTGCGACGTAGGTAGATGAAATATGTTGGATGTAACAGCCTCCAAATCCTCATTAATGATATATTCTTAAGCAGATATATATTCATGATATTTTAAGTAATTAATACATGGTCCAGCTGAATCGTTATTCTTTTTTTTCAATAGATGCGCAAAAAGTAGAATCTCGCCTGAACAGCTAAAATTAGATAGGGCTCCCAGCCTTGATGAATTGAGTAATCAACTATTAAAACATATAGCTGGTGTAGTATCAGAAACATTTAGCACATATTTTTAGTCTGAGCTTTTTGGACTGGTATATATCCAGTAACTTGGAAAACTGTAGCTGTTATTACTATTCACAAGGGAGGCACTAAAAACGAAACAAACCAAAAACTACGACTGATTTCTCTGTTAAGCAGCGTCAAATATTATTGAGAGCATAGCTAATACAAGTCTGATGACTTTCTTCGAAAGACACAAACTGCTGTCAAATTATCAGTTCGGCTTCAGAAAATAGCAGATAAACAGAAAATGCTGTATTTCTGATGGTCGAAACAATCGTTGCACATTTGGATTCGGGGCGATCTTGCATCGGAGTCTTTCTAGATTTGGCATTGGCTTTCAATGCGGTATCTATCCCAATTCTTTTGAGGAAGTTAGAATTGATGGGTGTCAGGGGTGTTAGTCTGACCTAGTTTATTAGTTACCTAACTGGGCGAAAAAAATGCATTAAAGTTGATTCACATATTAGTAACTCAGCTTCTGTATCTTACGGATGCTATTCTGGTAGCATCCTGGGCCCCTCCCTGTTTTTAGCGTACATTAATGACGTCACGTTAATGTCAATACCACAAGTGACTGTCATTTGCTAGGAAGATGATACTACAATCATCTTTTCTGGAAACTCATGGCAGGACTGCTTTCGAAGTGCTAATCGTGGCATGATTAAATTATCAGAATGGCTTGATCGTAACTTGCTGACTTTGAATATCTCTAAAACGAAAATCATCTGTTTTCACAAAACAGCTGTCTCCTCCCCAAATGATGTTACAAATGTTACCACTCACAGCTGTGTCAATAACATAGTCGATTGTTATTGTAACTAAATTCAACTATCCGGTACGCGAAAGCTCACATTCACATCTCACATAGAAACCTCAAGTACACGGCTGAGTTAGCTAATCCACACCATGAAACTCAAGAAGTAGAGAAGCTGCTGACAGGCAGTTATTAATTACTGTCTACAAAGTGCTTTATCAGCCTATTCTTATGTACTGCATCGTGGTGTGGGGCAGTTCGGCATCCTGTAACTTAATATCCTTAGGAAGGGTTGAGCCCAAGCGGTATTGAAAGTGATGCTTTGAAAACCTTTTTGCTACTCACTATTTTATTTGAATAAGCGCAGATCCTCAGTCCGAGAAATCTTTATATTCCTAAAGTAGCAGTCGATATGCACAAACAAGTTCTGAGCTCGCTCCAATATCGCGACACTTTAAAAAACGAACTTATAAGGTAAAAACAATTATACACAGTGGTAGAGCCACGCGGCAGCGTTTGCTGTCGCACGGATGGGCCGGCTCGAACCGGGGTGGTACCACGACCTCACAGAAAACCAGCGTGAAGTAGAGGTTTACCTCTGCGTTTCGCTTGGTGAGTGCAGGTGGCCGGAGGCCCTTTTTGCTGGAAATGAGGCATTCCATCTTAGTCCTCACGGGTGACAACGCATCTACATTTTGATTTGTAATAGAGGATAGATGTAGATGTCTATGGACCGCAGCAGCCGCTTACCATCGGGTGGACTGTGTGCTCGTTTGTCACCCTTATTCTATAAAAAAAAAATGTCGGGACAAAATTTGCTCAACGTTTTGAATTTAATATATTCCCTTTTATTTGTAACAGAAATATTAAGTTACGTAATATTCGTGAGAGCATGTTTTCACAAACAAAAACGAATTTACCGGAAACTTTATAAAACCTATTCAGAGATTTTGCAACATGAAGCATCTCATAATTTCGAATTTCTTTCCTCATTTTGAAATTAAAAATGTGAAGTAGTTAAATTTATAGAACTAATAATATACTAATAATATTACAAAAGGTAAATTAGAATCAAAAATGTTAAACCCAACACCCGTAGTCAAATACATTATAATTAAGATATTATTTTTATTTCTCTATTATCAAACTAAATTGAAATTATGTAATGATTTATATGTAAACGCCGGCTTCACTTTTGGTAAAATATAATTTAGACCGCGACAGGACAGGCCTGCCCTAGTGTGGGGTCAATAGTTAAATAATAAAGTAAGCAGCAACAATATTGTATGCTGCTGTATTTTTCTTTCTTTCTCTGTGGATTAAAATTTCTGTTAAATTTTACTATGTAAGTGAACATGCTTTATTGAAATAAATTTATTTGTATTTCTATATTAGATAGTCCTCAAAACTACAGATAATTTCTTTGTTCGGGATTCTTCGCGGTGTTAGTCCGAAATTCATGTGTTTCGATAATATTTTTCGAACGGGAATTAAAAAGTTTTAGTTTCATTAAATGTAGTATTTGCATAAATATAATAGATCATTAAAATGATAACAATTTATTGCTCGAAAAAAATATAAATGTGAACAAAAATTCTTCGATTTCTTTACGAACCAAGAATGAAGATGACAGAGATATGTGGGTACCAAGTAAAAATAAAGCTCAAATTAAGTGCGATATCGGCGTGTAACTACACGATATACATGTGTTCTATGCTAATCTTGAAGGACGAAACAGAACTTATAACTATGAATAGTCTTATCCAATCAGAATAACGACAATTGTAAACAGCAGAAGTAAATTAAAAAAAAATACAGTCGACAAACGAATTTTCATTTTCTTTCAACGAAATTAAAAGGATCTCAACTTATTTTTACCTCTACCCTCTCCATATGGCACCAAAGATATTTTATCAGCAGTGGACTTATGATGGACTGATTTAAATTTTAACAAAAAATCCTCACGGAATAAAATTAACATTTCAATTAAACTTTACATGCAATTTATTAAAGTATCACATAAAAAATAATTATACGAAAATACTTACCGTAAGGATGCTATGTTGTATAAAACAATTTTTGATATTTTGTTAATATTATTGCTTTCTTTTTTCTTGTATTTCGTGTCGTATACAAAAATAATTAAGAATAAATTCATTAATTTAATTTTAAAGATATATTTTGTTAATAAATTTAATTTATATAATAGGTACAATTTATCATGCCTTCTATGCATTCTAAATTATAAGAAAGTAATAGAACTTAAGGAGTCCATAATAATTACATTATTTTTTTTTTGTTCAGAGCCAGATTAGGATGCAACTGCTGTTGCAGAAATATTTTTATTAAGCAAAACCAAATAACTTATATAAAAAGACGGCTATCAACGTATAAAATTTAATTACTGGCAATATATCTCCGTAGACACATGACGATGCTTTGCGTACCGGTTCAATACAACCCACAAAGAAATATAATTAGTGTACACATTATGTACTAATCTATGATTAAAATTAATAAAAATACAACCCTTTTACCTATTTCTGCCGCTAAACAGCAGTGCTTACACTACCACTAAACAGCAGTGCTTACACTGCCGCGTTCCAGCCATTTGAGTAAAGAGAGCCTGTATAATTATAAGTTGTAAGACATTTTATCTTAGTCCTCAGGGGTTAAAACACATTTTTTTTATATAGAATTAGGGTGACAAACGAGCATAGTCTACCTGATGGTAAGTGGTTGCTGTGGTCCATAGACATCTGCACCTATCTTCGTTTGCGAATCAAAATGCAGATGCATTGTCAGCAGTTAGAACTAAGATAGAATGCCTCTTTTCCAGTAAAAAGGGTCTCCTGTTCTCTATACTCATTATACAAATTAAGCTGCTATTTTACGCTGGTACTCTGTGAGAGCGTGGTCCTTTCCCGGTCCAGCCGACCCATTCCTGCTACAACTATACTTTTAATATAGCTGCAGCATGGCTCTACCACGTAAACATTTTGTAACTTTCTTTATTTGAAGATGACTGTGGGTGACCAAGTACTTCAGTAGACGTTTATTATCAAGTGATACTGTAAGTTCCTTTGTTACTTTCGTTTTATAAAGAAATATACACCATGTGGATGACAACAACAAGTTGTACACATTTGAACATGCGCAAACGAAATGAATATATACACAGTAAAATACATAATTAAGAAAATACGCACGGGCATAAATAATGTGGGCATTTATGCAAAACGAATTTATGCAGATTTACTCTTCGTGCACTTCTATGATAAAAACATTTTTGTTCAAAGTGCTTGCTACATGTAGTTGTTTTTTTTTTTGGGAACCCATCCTTCTCTATTTATCATTTTAAACCATTTTTGTTTATCCTGAATATTTTTTGGAAATCTGAAACAATATAAGAGTTTAAGTCATCTCATTAAAGTATTTACAATAATGCATAAGTATTTACTATTACGAAACACTAAAACATAAAAATTGAAAATTAAAAAAAGCGAAGTTACAAGAGGCTGCATCCAAGGATATGCCTTTGCCTGTTATAAACATATTATCGATAAGATGATATTAATAGTGTCAATCACTACAAAAACTTGATCAGAAATAGCGGGAATTCACGTATTTGTTATTATTTTTAATATAATTCTCACGCATTTAGAGCATTATCGTAATAAAATGCGATATTTTTCTCTATCCATTTGTGTATAAAATATTTGTACTAGTTCTGAAATATTGAATTTAGAGTGCTAAATAATTTAATTGTACTTACATGTAAAATCTGTAATTTTGTGGATTTTCTTTTCTCGATGAACTGAATTCAGGTATGTCACACGTCATCATATTTAAACATACATTTTAAATATTTATTAATACTTCAAAATCAAAAATATCGCGAAAATAAGTGGGATTTGTTTCGTTACCTATTGACATCAGGCTGATACAGGCTGATAGCGTGTACGTGTATGGTCTAGCCATTCTATCTCGTTCTAACGTAAGCATAAGCTATGCCCTTTCTCTTTTACATTGCCAATCTAAGTATATACTAAATCTATGGTTCATACTGCGTAGATCGGAACAAAAATTAATAATTTTTAATCTGGAGGTAGCCGTGGTTAACTATGACATTGGAGTTTTGGCGGAAACTTGACCTGGGGCGATTTGTTGCTCCTGTATTATTGTTTAAATAATGGTTTGAAGTGGACTTTGATATATAAAAGTGGTGCGATTTTGTTTATTAAGTGTCTGCGTATGTGAACTATTAGTGGAAACTGTGAAACAAGTGCTCGGATGGTGATGGATTCTCAAGATAAGCTGTTTGTTTGCATAGGCGCCTTTAGATACCATCGCCAACTGTTAGCTGCCTGCTGGCTCAAGTTGCCGTTAAAATCTCCCAAGGGCTGCACAATGTGACGCATCAACATATTGTGAAGCAGTGAACTATGAATAAATTATAATAAACCGAATAAAAATACTCAAGACTTGGCCTAAAGGTCTAGATACCAGGCCATAAACTCCAAAAAAAAATAACTATGACATTGGGACGTCATACACCTCAGTCCCCCCCGTGACCATAGATAAATATATATGTAGCAAGCTACCCGTGACCATGGGTGCTGTAAAGTGCTTGAAACGTCGGGAATGTAAAATAAGTTAGTATACGCGATAAAATCCGTAAAATTAGTTTTATTTAAATGAATGTGTTATTTATAGCAGTTAGAACTGATATTAATGTAGCTGAAAGTAGAAATATAAGAAACCTTAAGCCGGTCATAAATCAGGCAGCTGCTGACACAAGATACTTTGAGCAAATTATTAACATAACACCATGGATGGTATGGTGAGTACATCATCCATGTCACTTACAATTTATGGCAAATTATTATTTATATAACTAGTATATTTGTTTTATAAATAACACTATTACATTTACGTTTTATTCAATAACACACGCAACTAATCTTCAAATTTTAACAATATGTTAATATTTATTTCATTTCAGCATTTTAAATAAACAAGTACGTAAAAGTCAAGATTAGGTTACTTAATTTTATCACTACTTAGTGCGCTTTTGGAAAAGCGTATGAGTGACCAACATTGGACCGGCGAAGACGGTTAAAATTTCCAATATGGACCATCGATTTAAATGCCCATATTTTTTTTTGTAGATAGTACTCACTAAAAGAAAGCGTTTTGCAAAGTTTCAATGTGCGGAAATGTGTACTTTTTGAGCAAAAATTATTGAAAATCAGTTATTTTTGCAAATTTATGTCAATGGTACGACTTTCAATTGCTGCAATTCCGTCGAGTTGGCGGTTCATACGTACTTTTACAGAAAAGTTACACTATTATAAGCACACACACAAAGTTACAACATGCGGAAGCGCGTAATTTTTGAGAAAAAAGTTATTGAAAATCAATTATTCTTGCATTATGTCTAATCCTACAATAAAATTGACGCCATTTTTATTGTTATTGTCAGTAGGGATGTCGATTCTTTCCGAAAAAGATCGATTTTTTAAATAGATTCGAATTGTAAGCTGATGTATCGATTCTCAAAAAATCGATTTCTAAAATATCTATTTTTTTTCATGTTTGCATTTATAATGTAAATATATATCCATTTTATGAGAAAAAAAATCCCCTTCATCAGTAAATATAGGGGGACTGATTCAGAAGGATTTCTGTATCTATTTTGAGACTGCTACGTCTCCGGCGCTGCGGGAAGAGCAGCCTCTACGCCTTAGCGTAACAAATCGCATTTGTTACAGCAGGCGGAGGCTGCTCCCCCTACGCGCCTCCGGCTCTTTATAACCACTCTAGGGGTAAGACAGACTCGTACCAGGTGGAGTCGGGGTCAATCAATTCGATTCTTTGACATAAGGTGAACCTAACCTATTTTATTTGTTATCTGCCCTAGTAAAAATAAATAAATTAAAATAAAACAAATTTCAATAAGAGATTATTTACTATGGTATCTTTCTGGTTTTTCATAAAATGTATTTATATTTACATTATAAATGCAAACATGAAAAAATATTGATATTTTAGAAATAGATTTTTTTGTGAATCGATACATCAGCTTACGATTCGAATCGATCTTTTTCGGAAAGAATCGACATCCCTACCGACGATGACAAAGACAATACAAAATAGTGTCAGTTTTACCGTAGTAATTGACATAAATATTGCAAAAATAATTGATTTACAATAATTTTTTTCTCAAAAAGTACGCGTTTCCGCACATTGAAACTTTGCAAAACGCTTTCTTTTAGTGAGTATTATCTACAAAAAAAATATGGGCATTTAAATCGATGGTCCATATTGGAAATTTTATCCCTCAATTTCCTTAATTAATTTTTTTTAAATATGTTTGCAAATATTATTTAACACACATCTAAATTTTTATCAATCAATAGTACTTGTTTATGCACAAAAATGGGCATTTTGAGACGGCACCCAATCACCTTCGACTTTGTCGAGCCACCCGATGGTGCCGAGGTGAGGTAATGCCGACGGCGGGGGGACGTGCCGCGGGCTGTCGCTCACTGCGCTGGCTGAAGTTAACAGAGTAGCTCGCTGGCAGCGATGCGGTTAATCCGCGTATCTCGGTTATCGCTGCAGAAGTTTCGCGCGACCGGTGTATGGTCTAGATTGTTAGATTTAGGGCATGTTACTTCGCTACGTAATTGGGGTTTCGTGAAAACCGCCTCGTTTTAGGTTGTCTAGGGTTTAAATTCTTGACAAGAGGCTTGTTTGACTGATTAAGTAACGTCTTTGAAAGTAATTGTGCAAATTAGATAGTGAATGCGTGTTGAAGTGCATTTTGTAATATTTAACTTGTTCGGGTGACGTGGAATTTTGCGCGCGCGCCGATTAGATATACGGTAAGAATTTGAACAGCGCATTCCCTTTTGAGGTCGTTTCCCGGTTGATCGTTTCGGAAATCATTGTAATTGTGTCGTTGCGTTAAGTGCCCTTTTTTTTGAGTTGACTGTTTTGTTTGTTTATGTGTCAACGAGGCGTATTTTGAATTCTTATCGCGGAGTAGTATTTGATATCGAACGAAGGGACTTAGTTGTATTTAACGCTGCACCGTGTGACTCATGAAGAGATCGCGTTAGTTCCCTATTTGTAATTTGGTGATAAATGAATCCGGGACATTGAATGTTGAACTTTGAACTACTGTCCGTTACTGTGTCGGGTGTCACTTGTTCGATTCTACGATGAATTTGGAATTAGGCGAGTTTAAGTTAGTTAAATGTACAATAAAGTTAATAGACTGAAACAGTGACAATGAAGAAAGAATGGTCCAGCGGTGAAGCCTGCTGGACTGATGCAGCATTGTGGGGCAGCATGCCCGGTCACCTCAGCTGGGCCACACACACACATAATTTTTTTTATAGGATAAGGGTGACAAACGAGCACACAGTCCACCTGATGGTAAGTGGTTGCTGCGGCCCATAGACATCTACATCTATCCTCTATTACAAATCAAAATGTAGATGCGTTGTCACCCGTGAGGACAAGATGGAATGCCTCATTTCCAGTAAAAATGGCCTCCGGTCACCTGCACTCACCAAGTGAAACACAGAAATAAACCTCTACTTCACGCTGGTATTCTGTGAGGTCGTGGTACCACCCCGGTTCGAGCCGGCCCATCCGTGCGACGATAAAAACATCAAACACTACTTTGCATGCACCTTACACCCACCTACGGCCTGACCGAGCCTTGGGGCGGTCTTAGATTCGGATACAGGTACGTACTATATTTTCCTAGCATTCTCCCATATAGTTTAATATGATAGGACATTTTCCATACGACCACTTTGGGCCCGACCGGCGGCTGCCCGTTGAATCTTCCGCTCATGGACCCTGGGATATTGAACCTTTGCAGGGGCAGCTGTAGGCCGTAACAGTACTGTATAAGAAAAATCCAAGAACAGATATCGATAATTATCGCCCAATAGCTTTACACTCTACAATCGTCAAAATTCTCCCAAAAATTCGTAGCAATTTGTCTAGTTTTGTACATGCCCTAAGTGAAATTAAAAAGACAATTGTCAATATAATAAGTCATAAATGCAGTCTTGAGACTGGCTTGAGACAGGCGTGAAATGAAATGAAATGAAGTTTATTTCTGCTATAGAGCTCTGAAGCCTGAGTTAGTTAAAACTGTGCAACAGGCCTCAGACTTCCCCATCTATTGTCAAAGTATTATAATGTATATTAGTATTATAAAGAAATAATAAAAATAATATAAAAAGTAATAATATTGTACTAATTCTATTCTAAGGCAAAGTTGCGTGCTCGCGCGCGTGTGTGTGTGTGTGTGTGTGTATGTGTGTGTTATTAAGTAATCTTCGTGAACAAATCTTCAGTCGTATCGTAATTCAAGCCGTGGCTAAGGTATGGTATTATGCTTTGGGGTAACAGTACATATGCACTCACCATCTTCTTCTTACAGAAAAAACTGAAAGTTCTCGTCCTCATTTAAAAAAAACTTTTTACCTTAATTTGCATTTATATATTGGAATTTTGCAAATTTGTCCAAAATATCCTAATTTGTACGTAAAAAAATTAACTAAAACTACGGCTTACAGTTTTAGATATGTAAATAGATTACTGTTACCAACCTCTAAAATGAAGCTCTTCTCGTCAGGCTCTTACGTAATGTCCATAACTGTCTACAATAAACTGTCAAGCTTATTAAAAAGCGAAAAAAAAATTAATATTTTTATAAAACATTTATTGATTAGAAATAAGTTTCTAATCAATAAATGTAAGTATACTTTATATGAATATCTGAATGACAAATATAATCATCATCATCATCAATACAGCTTTTCACAAGTCCACCGCTGAACATAGGCCTACCCCAAGGTATTCCACAAAGCACGGTCCAGAGCCACCTGCATTCATCGACTTATTGCATGTCTTATCAGGTTGTCACTCCATCTAGTGAGGAGTCGTCCTACACTTCGCTCACCGGTACGAGGCTGCCACTCGAGAACCTTTTTTCCCCATCGGTTATTTAATATAGTTTTCAAGTTGTACAATCTCGTATTAAAGTTTTGAGGTATACCTGATGAGATAATGTGTCGTAATTTCCCGAACACTGCCCAGCCGAGTTGAATCCGTCGACTGACCTCTCGGTCTAAGTTGGACTTACCTAGTCGGACTAATTGTCCCAGGTGAACATACTCGTCAACAACTTCTAGCTTAGTGCTCCCAACAATTACCGGCATAGGTGTGACATGGATATTAAACGTGATGTTTGTTTTGTCCATGTTCATCTTAAGACCTATCCGTTGGGAGACACTATTGAGGTCATTGAGCATAGTGCTTAGGTTCTCCAGCGATTCTTCTATAAGGACTATATCGTCGGCAAATCGAATGTGAGTAACGTACTCACCATTGATGTTAATACCGTATCTTTTCTAGTCCAGTAGTTTTAAAACGTCTTCCAATGCAGCGGTGAAGAGTTTCGGGGATATAATGTCACCCTGTCTTACACCTCTCTGCATTTGGATAGGTTTCGTAATCTGGTTCTATACTCGGATAGCCATCATAGCCCTAATGTAGAAACACTTCAGCACTTAGATATACCGACAGTTTACTTAGCGCCGCTGAAGGGACTGTAGCACCGTCCTAATTGTGACGGAATTAAAGGCTTTCTCATTATCCACATAAGCAAGACAAAGTGGTAGATTGTACTCTTTGGTCTTCTATACAATTTTCCGAAGGGTATGTATGTGGTCTACGATACTAAAGTCTTTTCGGAAACCGGCATGTTCGGGAGCCTGGAAGTCGTCGAGTCTGCGTGCGAAACGATTCGTAATGACTCTCGAAAACAGCATGTAGACGCAGCTCAGAGGGGAAATCAGTCTGTAGTTCTTCAAGAGAGCGTTGTCGACTTTCTTGAAGATCAAGACCACCGCACTTCTGCTCCACGCCCCCGGTATAGTCCCACCATGGAGGATGGACTTAAAGAGCTTCTGAAGGAACTCCGTTGTAATTCCTTCCTCGCCTGGGGCCTTGCCGTTTTTAAGGTGCTGTAGAGTCACTCTAATCTCGTTCAGATTTACCTCCGGGATATCATCGGAATAGTGTCGAATAAGACTTGCTCTTGATTTGTAACTTACACTTGCGTGTGGCTCCAACGATGATGTGTACAGCTGCCTGTGGAACCGCTCAATCAAAATATCAGATGTCCCAGAAACGATGCTACCACACTTGGTCTTCAACTTTGACAGTATTGGCTCTTTCTGGCAGACAGATGTCTGGCAAAGACTTTGGAGCCATGGTTCCGCTCGATTGCTTTATCAATACTGCTAGCTGTATTGAAGTTGCACAAGTCCTGCCGCATGCATTTGGAGATCTATCTGTTCAGTTGCCTATATGCTATCAAATCTGTTGAAAACTGCAGCTTTATTTCGCGTCTAATAGCCATGAGATTGAGAGTGTGATCGAAATGTTTTTGTGTTCTTCTGCTGCGGGTCTTCTAGAACTTAGCTCCAACCGCATGGACAGTTTCCACGAGCTTGTCATTCATATCGTCCACTGCAATACAGTTTTCTCGGCACTGAAAACTGTTTTGTATCTCGTGCTGAAAGGTTTCGGGACTTTGGAACAGAGCACGAGGGGGACGGAGCGTTGACTTCATTAAACTTAACTGACTTAACGTTTAGGTTCAGTGTGCCTCTAACTATTCGGTGATCGCTACCAGTTTTCACCGTCGCTATCACGGAGACAACACTGAACAGTTGTCGTTTGGTCGTCATAATGAAGTCAATCTCATTTTTTGTTGAACCGTCGGGGCTCGACGAGCTCCACTTCCTGTGGGGCCGCTTCTGGAAGAAAGAGTTCATCATAAAGAGTCCCTCTTTCTCCTTGGGTTCCGTTGCCCTTTTCCAAATTTCCATACCTTCACCTCAACGACAAATGTAATAATAATAATGAATAACAGAATACTATAATAATAATGAATGATATGACAATGAATGATATGGTAATTAGTGAGATGATGAAACAATCAATTTGAATGAGAATGGATCATCCGATGTCGCCAGTGAATAGTTACGGAGGATGCACATGGTGAGCGCGCTTAAAAAGTCACGTCGACAATGCTTCCGTGGCAAGTACAGCCTCATTATTGACGATCTAGGATGGTGCATCCAATGGGATTTCATGGCAGTGCGGATTTTTCTATCCAGGGCGTTAAAATCAAAAAATCAGTTTGAATCTACCTGAGTATGCCAAAGGTATATATGAAGACAAGCATGACCCAACCGTTATATGCGTGTTTCTTATTCACGCCCGACAAAAGGCTACTAAACACCTTGGTCAAGCATGCATAAAACAGATCGCAAACTGATTGTTTCATCATATCATTGAATATTATTATATTTTTCATTATTATTATTACATTTTTCATCCAGGTATTCATATAAAGTACAATAACATTTATTGATCAAAAAGACTTTTAATTATAAAAATATTATCATTTCTTTCGTATTTTAATGAGCTTGGCAGTTTATTGTTGACATTGGACATTAAGTAAAAGCCTGAGGAGAAGAGCTTCATTTTAGAGATTGGTAACAGTAATCTATTTTCATATCTAAAACTATAAGCTGTATTTTATTCTCTCTTTTTACTTATAAATTGGGGTATTTTCGGACAAATTTGCATTAATCTAATACAAATTATGGTAATAAGTTTAAGTTTTTTTTTTAAATGAGGACGGCAACTTTCAGTTTTTCTGTGTTACACATATGTATTGTGAATTAGTTTTTTTCTGTAAGATGAAGATGTTAGGAGCATCTGTACTGTTATTCCACAGGATAATACCGTAGTTTAACTACGCATGTTCATTAGCATCGTAAGTAATTAATGCAGTCTGAAGGACAATTGTATTTTTTATTTCACTTAAGGCATATACAAAACTAGACAAATTGCTACGAATTTTTGGGAGAATTTTTACGATTGTAGAGAGTAGATCTATTGGGCGATAATTATCGATATCTGTTTTTGAATTTTTCTTATGGATGGGTATTAATAATGCCTTTTATAACAAGTCTATAGAGATGCCCTCTGTGAGAGATTGGTTGATTAGTATACAAAATCGTAGAGTTAACTCATCTGCTCAATGTTTGGTAAGGTTGGTGTTAATTCGTTTATCCCGAGCTCATTTTATGTTACGGCTAGTCGAACTGTATTGCTCTATTCTGAATGTATGGTGCAGTGCGCTGTTTTGTTGCTGATAATGATTGGTTGCGTTAGCAGGAGAGCCAGTTGAGCATGCGCTGTTAGACTTTTGTTATTTTTTGAAATTGGCTTTCAGAATTTTATTACATTTATGATCATTAAATGATCATAATAATAATAAATTGACAAAATATATAATTTATTGGCGGAAGGGAATTTAAATATTACATTCAAAAGAAAGCGTTTTTTATGTGTTCTTCATCAACCCGTAAGTCATCGGAAACTACCTCGTTGTAGAAAGAATTCGGCCTACTAAGTGTGAAGATTACTTCACACTTAGTAGGCCTCTTGATGATCAGCGTACGTTTGAATTATTTTTTTAATTACGTTGTCTCAATTTACGATATATTTTTCTCTACAATTTTTAAAACTTAGGTAAAAATGCGTCAATAAATTAAGTTTAATTTTAATATTGCATTCAAAAGAAAGCGTTGTTTAATGTCTTCTTCATCAACCCGTAAGTCATTGGTTTACAGGAAACTACCTCGTTGTAGGAAGAATTCGGCTTAATCTTCACACTTAGTAGGCCTCTTGATGATCACCGTACGTTTGGAATATTTTTTTAATTACGTTGTTGCAATTTACGATATATTTTTCTCTACAATTTTTAAAACTTAGGTAAAATTGCGATAATAAATTAAGTTTAACCATTTTTGTAAGATTAAAAAGTTTTCTAAGAATTTAATTTTGAATTAAACTTATTATTTAAAAATATTTAGTAAGAAATAAAGTAGTAAAAATGATAATTTGTGTAAAGTTTAAGTATAGTTCAAAATTATATAATAATATAGATTTTTATTTATTTTAGAATCATAGTAAAATCAAAAGCTAAATATTAAGGGGTTCAAAACCGTGGTAGCGAAGAGACGTATAATTTTCAAAGTACGTGAGCAACCCGCTTTTGATCTCCGCAGACAATAATGAAATTGTTAATCGTAATTTTGTTGAATGAAGTGAATGAAATTGTAATTTTCATGATCGTACTCGGCGATGAAAAAAAACATTTTCTTTATCCACAAAAACAATTGAGTGTCCGTTATTTAGTTTCCAAGTTACTAATTACTATTTTAGAAGGATAGACAAGTAAATTACGCGAATCTTCTCTGTATGATAAATTTTTTTCTGTCAGAAAAAATTAAATTTGAAAACTCAATTTGCTTTGATTTAATATTCCCGTGTAGTTGCGGGAAAGAATACTCACTAACCCATATCTTCCCGTGAGTGTCGTAAAAGGCGATAGAGGGAAACTGAGGCAGGGAATGGGCAGCAGCATCTTTCTGATAACAGCAAAACAACAATAAGAAAACTGCGGTTGCCAACCCGCTCGCCAAGCGTGGCAACTATGGCAATATACCCGCCCATGAAAGTAACGAAGAGACGGCCCCCAGTCCCCGGCGGCCCCGCTATTCCTGGCTACGGTGGCGACCATGGTAACGGCGGGGCAGAGGGTGCTAAGAATCTCTGGTGGAGGTTCGGATGCTACCTACGACGACTCGACCTGGCAACTTATAACGCACACACTCTGCGGACTGACGAGAAGATCCTGGAGCTGGAAGAAGAGATAGACAAATTGCGCTGGAATGTCATAGGATAATCCGAAGTCCGAAGAGAGGGGGAGGACACGGTAATCCTCGAATCCGGCAATTTGTTCTATCATCAACAAAATCAACAGATGGCGACCATCTGTCCCAAGGAGGGGTTGGATTTATCATCCACAAGTCTCTCGTTAACAACGTTGTAAAGATTGGGAGTGTGTCGACGAGGGTTGCGTACCTTATACTCAGAATCACCAAACGGTATTCGCTGAAGGTCATACAGGTTTACGCACCAACCTCGGCACACCCCGATGAGGAGGTGGAGAAAATATATAAGGATATCTCTAGAGCCATGCATTCCTCCAAAACCCACTATACGGTGTTAATGGGAGACTTCAACGCAAAACTAGGCACAACAGAGAATGGTGAGCTGAAAGTAGAGAAGTTCGGAAAAAGGCAACGGAATCCAAGGGGCCAGCAGCTGGCCGACTTCATGGAGAAAGAGGGACTCTTTATGATGAACTCTTTATTCCAGAAGCGGCCCCAAAGGAAGTGGAACTGGTCGAGCCCCGACGGTTCGACGAAAAATGAGATTGACTTCATTATGACGACCAGACGACAACTGTTCAGTGATGTCTCAGTGATCGCGAGGGTGAAAACCGGCAGGGATCACCGAATGGTGAGAGGCGCACTGAACCTAAACGTTAAGTTGAAGAGGTCACGTCTAATGAAGTCAACGCTCCGTCCCCCTCGTGGTCTAATCCAAAATCGCGAAACATTTCAGCTCGAGCTACAAAACATTTTTCAGTGCCTAGAAGATTGCAATGCAGTGGACGATATGAATGACAAGCTCGTGGAAACTGTCCATGCGGTCGGAGCTAAGTTTTGCAAGACCCGCCGCAGAAAAACACAAAAACTCTCCGATCACACTCTTAACCTCATGGCTGTTAGACGGAATATGAAGCTGCAGTTTTCAGTAGATTTGACAGTAGGCAACTGAACAGATAGATCTCCAAATGCATGCGGCGGGACTTACGCAACTTTAATACTGCTCCTATTAAAGAAGCGATCGAGCGGAACCAGGGCTTCAAAGTACGAGATTTGCTAGAGATCTGTCTGCCAGAAAGAGCCAACTGTCGAAGCTGAAAACCGAGTGTGGCAGCGTCGTTTACGGGAAACCTGAGATGTTGAGTGAGATTGAGAGGTTCTATTGGCAGCTGTACACATCATCGTTGGAGCAACACGTAAGTGTGAGTAACGATCCAAGAGCGAGTCTTATCCGACACTATTCCGATGATATCCCGGACGTCAATCTAAGCGAGATTAGAATGGCTCTCCAGGAACCCTAAAAACGGCAAGGCCCCAGGCGAGGATGGAATTACAGCGGAGCTTCTGAAAGCGGGTGGAAAACTGGTACTTGAAGTCCTTTAGAAGCTCTTTAATTCCGTCCTCTATAGTGGCACTACACCGGAGGCGTGGAGCAGAAGTGCGGTGGTCTTGTTCTTCAAGAAATGTGACAATGCTCTCTTGAAGGACTACAGACCGATTTCCCTTCTGAGCCGAACGAACCCTAAAGGAAGCCCTACGAAACCTATCCAATTGCAGAGAGGTGTAAGACAGGGTGAAGTGATATCCCCGAAACTCTTCACCGCTGCATTGGAAGACGTTTTCAAGCTTCTGGGCTGGAAAGGATACGGTATTAACATCAATGGCGAGTACATCACTCACCTTCAATTTACCGACGATATGGTCCTTATGGCAGAATCGCTGGAGGACCTAAGCACTTTGCTCAATGACCTCAATAGTGTTTCCCAACGGATAGGTCTTAAGATGAACATGGACAAAACAAAGATCATGTTTAATGTCCATGTCACACCTATGCTGGTAGATGTTGGGGACACTAAGCTCGAAGTTGTTGACGAGTATGTTTACCTGGGACAAATAGTCCGACTAGGTAAGTCCAACTTCGACCGAGAGGTCAATCGACGGATTCAACTAGGTTGGGCAGCGTTCGGGAAATTACGGCACATCTTCTCGTCAGGTATACCTCAAACCTTGAAAACAAAACTGTACAACCAGTGCGTGTCTCGGTCCGCAAAGCACTCTTCTCCCTGGACGCCAGCAAGTCGAGTGGGCCCGATGGAGTCCCTCCCATTGTGCTGAAGACGTGTGCTCCGGAGTTGGCACCGGTTTTAACGCGTCTTTTCCGGTACTCCTACTCCCAAGGCGTAGTCCCGAATTCATGGAAGACAGCTTTGGTGTACCCGATCCCTAAAAAAGGCGACCGCTCAGACCCGTCCAACTACAGGCCTATCGCCATCACCTCCTTGTTCTCCAAAATAATGGAAGCCATTATAAACTGCCAGCTCATGAGGTACCTTGAGGATCACCAGCTGATTAGTGACCGCCAGTACTATTTTCGTCGGGGTCGATCAGCTGGTGATATTCTAGTCTACTTAACTCATAGATGGGCGGAGGCAGTAGAGTCCAAGGGGGAGGCATTAGTCGTTAGTTTGGACGTAGCGAAGGCCTTTGATCGGGTCTGGCAAAAAGCGCTTCTTTCGAAGCTTCCTTCCTATGGGCTTCCCGAGAAATTGTGTAATTGGATCACCAGTTTCCTTGCTGATCGGAGCATCAAGGTTCATCAACAATCAAACAAAAATCATCAACGCTGTGTCTCCTGCATATCAATGATATGTTGCTGACTGGTAGCATTCATTGCTATGCAAACGACAGTACTGGTGATGCCTTATATACCGGCCGTGCCAATATTTCTCGGGAAAACGTCGCCGAGTACCATGACAAACTTGTGTCTGAAGTCGAGTCTTTGCTTAACAAAGTCTCGGATTGGGGCCGACTAAATCTAGTCCAGTTCAATCCCCAGAAGACACAAGTTTGCGCGTTTACCGCAAAAAGAACCCCTTTGTCGTATCTCCTCAGTTTCAAGGCACTCCCCTTACTGCCTCAGCCAGTATCGGAATCCTTGGCGTCGACATATCGAATAGTGTGCAGTTTCGTGGTCACTTGGAAGGGAAGGCCAAATTGGCCTCTAAAAAGCTTGGCGTGCTCAGCAGAGCGAGACAGTATTTCATACCGGCACATCGCTTGCAACTTTACAAAGCGCAAGTTCGGCCCCACATGGAATACTGTTCTCATCTCTGGGCCGGGGCACCCCAGTGCCAGCTCCTTCCACTTGACCGCATCCAGCGCAGAGCAGTTCGAATCGTCGACGACCGAGTTCTTTCTGATCAGCTCGATACACTGGCACTGCGTAGAGATGTTGCATCTCTTTGCGTATTTTATCGTATTTATCACGGGGAGTGCTCTGAGGAATTGTTCGGACTAATTCCAGCCGCTCAATTTCACCATCGCACATCGCGACAAAACTCGCGTTACCATCCATAACATCTGGATGATTGGCGGTCCACCACTGTGCGATTTAGAAGAAGTTTTCTCCCTCGCACGACTTTCTTGTGGAATCAATTACCACCAGCGAATTTTCCGGACCGATACGACTTAGGAACCTTCAAGAAAAGAGCTTACACCTTTCTAAAATGTCGGCAACACATCTGCAATTCCCCTGGTGTTGCGGTTGTTCATGGACGGAGGTAGTCACTTACCATCAGGTAAGCCGCATGCTCGTTTGCCCCCTATTCTATAAAAAAAAGTGTTGCCAGTGACGACCTATGGTACTGAGACGTGGTCCTTCACTGCTGGCCGGATGAGGAAGCTCAAGGTCGCTCAGCGAGCTATGGAGAGGGCTATGCTCGGAGTTTCTCTGCGTGATAAACTTTGAAATGAGGATATCCGCAGTAGAACCAGAGTGACCGACATAGCCCAACGGATTAGTAAGCTAAAGTGGCAATGGGCCGGCCATATAGCTCGAGGAACTGACAACCGTTGGGGAAAAAAGGTTCTCAAGTGGCGGCCTCGTACGGGCGGATGAAGTGTATGGCGTCCCCCCCCCCCCCCTATATGGAGTGACGACCTGGTAAAATATGCAGGAAGTCGATGCAGGTAGCTCAGGACCGTGCTTTGTGGCATTCTTTGGGGGAGGCCTATGTTCAGCAATGAACTTGTGAAGGGCTGTAATGATGAATGATGATAATATTTTAGGACTTGTTGAGTTGTTAAATGTTTCTAAGGCAAATATTTTTCTTCTTCAACATCATCAACCTGTATAAGTCCACTGCTAGAGAGGTCTACAATGGACGTCTCTCAACGTAACGTAGATTTGCCATAAATTCTTCACGCTTGGCAGCGGATATGAGGATCGCAATACCGGATTTCTCGCACCTTCGACGCTGCTGCCCGTCGCTGGTCTGGATATTTTACGTTTAACGTAAACGAGCCAATTTTTCGAAGCCATGATTTTTTCTGTATTCTCACGTAGTTACCTCTTACGAAGGCTTATGATGTCATGCATACGCAAAGTAATCTGAGCAAAATATCATTGTAAATTTAATTTAAATAATTAAAAATTAAAAATTGTGTACAGCCGACTTCAATATAAGTTATCAAGAATAACTCAAATAACTCAAAAGCTATTGGTCTGATCTTGATCAAATTTATATAGAACCACACGAGAAGTATCAGCTTTCATATAAAAAAAAATCATCGAAAGCGGTCCACCCAGTAAAAAGTTATGAGGTAACACACATAAAAAAACATGCGCGTCTAATTGAGCAGCATCTCGTTTTTGGAAGTCGGCAGAAAATATTTTAACTTATCCATAAAAGCTTGATGTCCTTCCAATTATTGTTTTAAAAATTAGAAGTTGGAGACAACATTTATTATATTTTATGTGTGTATTATTTCGTGTGGCAACATTAAATATATAATTTATAAATAGTCATAAGTGGCAACATACCGCACACTTTTTAATTGTGTACTAGTAACGGATAGACTTGCTAAAATTATGTTTCTAATATAATTTCTACTGTTTTACTATGTATGTGTTTTCTCTCAATTATCTCCACTTAATCAAAAATACAATAATCGCAACAGTAGAATGGCTTGTCTGTTCTTGGCTCAAAAGAGCTATCTAGGCTCTACCCTTATTACGGGTATTTATTATAATTCTTTTATTTTATCACTATATTTAAATAAAATTTGTTTATTAATTTTTTTTTATAGGAGAGTGGGCAAACGAGCATGGGGCTCACCTGATGGTAAGTGACTACCGCCGCCAATGAACAACTGCAACACCAGGGAGGGAATTACAGATACGTTGCCGGCCTTTTAAAAAGGAGTACGGTCTTTTCTTGAAGGTCTCTAAGTCGTATCGGTCCGGAAAAATCGCTGATGGTAATCGATTCCACAAGGAAGTCGTGCGAGGAAGAAAACATCTTCTAAATCGCACAGTGGTGGACCGCCAATCATCCAGGTGGTGTGGATGGTATCGAGAGTTCTGCCGCGATGTGCGTTCGTGAAATTTGGCGGCTGGGATTAATCCGAACAATTCCTCAGAGCACTCCCCATGGTAGATGCGAAAGAAAATGCAAAGAGATGCAACATCTCTTCGCAGCGCCAATGAGTCGAGCCGATCGGAAAGGACTCGGTCGTCTACGATTCGAGCCGTTCTGCGCTGGATGCGGTCAAGTGGAAGGAGCTGGCACTGGGGAGCCCCTGCCCAGAGATGGGAACAGTATTCCATGTGAGGCCGAACCTGCGCCTTGTAAAGTTGCAGGCGGTGTGCCGGCATGAAATACTGTCCCGCTCTGCTGAGCACGCCAAGCTTTTTAGAGGCCAATTTGGCCTTCTCTTCCAAGTGACCACGAAACTGCACGTCACTCGATATGTCGACGCCGGGGATTCCGATACTGGCTGAGGCAACAAGGGGAGTGCCTTGAAACTGAGGAGATACGACAAAGGGAATCTTTTTAGCGGTAAACGCGCAAACTTGTGTCTTCTGAGGATTAAACTGGACTAGATTTAGTCGCCCCCAGTTCGAGACTTTGTCCAGCAAAGACTAGACTTCAGACACAAGTTTGTTCCGGTACTAGGAGACGTTTTCCCGAGAAATATTAGCACGGCCAGTGTATAGAGCATCACCAGTGCTGTCATCCGCATAGCAATGAATGTTACCAGTTAGCAACATATCATTGATATGCAGAAGAAACAGCGTTGGTGATAGCACACAGCCTTGTGGAACACCAGCGTTAATAGGCTTGTAGTCAGAACATGCACCGTCTACAACGACCTTGATGCTCCGATCTGCAAGGAAGCTGGTGATCCAATTGCACAATTTGTCGAGAAGCCCATAGGAAGGGAGCTTCGAAAGAAGCGCTTTGTGCCAAACCCGATCGAAGGCCTTCGCAATGTCCAGACTAACGGCCAACGCCTCCCCCTTGGACTCTACTGCCTCCGCCCATCTATGGGTCAGGTAGACCAGAAGATCACCAGCTGATCGACTCCGACGAAAACCGTATTGGCGGTCACTAATCAGCTGGTGATCCTCATGGTAGCGGATGAGCTGGCAGATGATAATGGATTCCATTATTTTGGAGAACAAGTAGGTGATCGCGATAGGCCTATAGTTGGACGGGTCTGGGCGGTCGCCTTTTTTAGGGATCGGGTGGACAAAAGCTGTCTTCCATGGATTCGGGACTACGCCTTGGGAGTAGGAGTACCGGAAAAGACGCGTTAGGACCGGTGCCAACTCCGGAGCACACGTCCTCAGCACAATTGGGGGGATTCCGTCAGGCCCACTCGACTTCTGGATGTCCAGGGAGAGAAGTGCTTTGCGAACTGAGCGCTATGAGAACAGCACATCCGGCATGGAGCACTCACGCCGCGGGATGGTCGGCGGTGTTTTCCCCCGTCATCAAGAGTCGAGTTGGACGCAAAAAGGGAGCCTAAAAGGTCGGCTTTGTCTTTTGCGTCATGGGCCAGTGAGTCGTCCTCCCTGTGCAGAGATGGTAGTGATGGCTTACAGAAATTGCCTTGGACAGCCTTGGCGAGAGACCAGAATGCACGGGTTCCCGAAGGAAGGCGAACTAGTTTCTCGCCAATTCTGCCCATGTGCTCTGACTTTGCCTTGGCAATAACTCTTTTGAAGGACCTGGAGGCGAAGTTATACTTCTTTTTAAGTTTGCTGGTGTTTACATCCCGAGTCGCCGAAGCCGCAGCCCAAGCTTGATAGCACTCCTGCTTACTGCGTAATGCAGTTTTACAGGAGCGACCACACCAAGGCTGAGATCTGCCTCCGATGGGTACCACAGATGATGGAATAAATAGTTCCATTCCCTGTAGCACCACATCAGTGACAGAGTCAGCAACAGCGCTGGGATCATCTGGCGAGAAGCAAACCCGCCCCCATGGGTAGGATGCAAAGAAAGACCGCAATCCTTCCCAATCCGCCGACCTGTAATGCCAAACACGGCGGCAACCTGCAGAACGCAACCGCGAAGGGAGCGTGAGTGGCACCATACTCCTGATCAGACAGTGGTCCGAAGAGCCGAGAGGGGCATCGACGGAAACCTGATATCCCTCCGGATGAGAGGTCAGCAGAAGGTCCAACAGGGAAGGTGTATGATCCTCCACATCTGGAATCTGCGTAGGCGAAGTAACCAGTTGTGTCGGACCATATGCCAAGGCAAAGTCATAAACAGATCTCCCCGCATGATCGGTTAAACGTGAACCGAACCATTCGGCATGGTGGGCGTTAAAATCGCCAAGGATCACGATCTCTGCGGATGGGACCTGTTGTAGCAAGGAATCTGTAGCCATTTGGACGTGGTCGATGAGTCGGTCTGTTTCGGCATTACCGCTATGGGACCTATAGAGGCACCCGTAGACGCGCGGATGGTCGTCGCTGTCTACGCGTAGCCAAAGGATGGACAGGTCCGAACCTTCAAGACTGCCGAGGCGTCGAGAACAGATGTCCTCTCTGACATACACGCAAACTCCAGCCCGAGGCACAAAGGAGTGCTCCAATTTGTACCCCGGGTAGGAGAGATACGAAATATCAGCCGGAGAGGAAACCTGCGTCTCGGTCAGGAAGAGCAAGGCCGGCTTCGCTGTCTCGAGATGGTAGTGGACGGCGTTTAGGTTAGAGTAAAGTCCCCTGATGTTGCAGAAATTCACGGATAGCGTGGCAGGGGTCGCCTTGGTATTGTTGCTCAGTTTGCCCCGAGCAGTTATGTTTTTGAGCGGAATTTTGCCCCCCCCCCCCCCCCCCCAGAATACGCTGGGCAGCCTGAGCACCCACGCTCAGGATTGGAATAACATGGTCGTGGATGCTCAGCGAGGGATTCTCCAGGGGTACTGGTACCCTCCTGGGGTAGTCTTATGTGTAATTCTGCTACCATGATGATGGGGGGGGGGGATTGGGCCTCCGGTCACCTGCACTCACCAGACGAAACGCAGAAGCAGGGCTGCTACTTCACGCCGGTATTCTGTTAGGTCGTGGTACCAACCCGGCTCGAGCCGGCCCATACGTGCAACAGCAAAAACTGCTGCGTGGCTCTACCACCGTTAATAAATGTAAATGTGCTCGTTCATAAGGCAAACCTTACTAAAGTATTTACAACATTAAATAACATTCTGTTTTATTATAATACTATACTTTGGAGAATTTATATAAAATACCATGTCAAGTAAAAAGAATATTGATTTTAACAATTTAAAATTAAAAATTTTGTACAGCCGACTTCAATATAAGCTACTTCAATATAGGTTATTTAAGAATAACTCAATAACCATAGGTCTGACCTTGATCATATGGGACCACACGAGAACTATCAGCTTTCATATAAAAAAAGAATAATCGAAATCGGTTCGCCCAGTACAAAGTTATGAGGTAACACACATAAAAAAAACATACAGTCGAATTGAGTACCGTCTCCTTTTTGGAAGTCGGCAGAAAATTGTGTTATCCAAACGACAAAAGCAAGGGAATCTTTGCGGCACCGTTAAATATTTTTCTTCAAAGCTTCAAATAAATTGTGTGTTTCTCTAAAACCTTTACAAATGAATGTAAATTTATTAAATTTGTAAGTACATATGTTTTAAATCGTAACAGTCTCTCAAATTTTGATTTGAGTATTACCAGGAAGCATTTCGAATCGGTTTTAAAATGCAAATTGACTCGCGAGTAAAAACCAACAAATAATGCTTTAAAAGCGACCTCGCATTAAAGCGTTATTTCACGGATAAAGCGTCATTCCACACATAAATAACGTATTTTATGCCACTCCCTAAATGTTTTTCAGCGTTTAAGTACTCATATTTTATCAAAGACGTTAAGTAGGTTCACACAGGTAAAATAAGCATTTTATGTTAAAGATAAAATGCTAATTTTTAATACTAAATCTATTGAAAATTTGCATTTTTTGCTCATATTACATTATTTTTTACGTGGTAGAGATATGCTGCAGCGAAATAATGGTTGGACTACGAATGGGTGGACTCGACCGGGGAAGGACTACGTATTCACAAAATATCAGCGTGAAATAGCAGCTTAATGCTGTTATTTTTGTATGGCGAGTGACGGTAACTGGAAACCCTTTTTACTGGAAACGATGCATTCTGATTGCTGATGCATCTTAGTCCTAGGAAGAACGCATCTACGTTTTGATCCTTAACGGAGGATATCATTATCGCCATCGTCATCACTTCGTTGTACGAAGTCATTCCGCATAATTTTTTTATTTATCAAACTGAGGGTCGTAGGCACGGAACAAACCGTAGTGGTATGAACGAACCTAGGTGTTTATAGCTACTTAGGCTATTACAATCCCTCAATGGATATTAATAGATGTGGACTGCTTTCTTGTTTAGATAAAATTATTGCTAAGGAAATGGCGATTTAGAACCCATTAAAACGTTATATTGAATATTTCCGAACTCTATTAATTAATAATTTCTATGCCACGATTTAAGTCCATTTGAGTCGTTAATGATCTTTAAGCAAAGGATTGCTCTTTCAATAAAGAATACATTAATTAACAATTAGCCTTGATCCAAATTTTTTGTAAGGGATCATTTTATTTAAAAATATATCTACGAGTAATTCAATTTTGAAATAGAATTATTTAAGTTTAATAAACGTTTTTATAGATTTCAAAGTAATATTTTGCCCACCGTGTCGTGGAGAAATACGAGAATTCATTGTCCCATTTCATCCCACGGGTAGTAAGCGGCTGTAGGAAATGTCAGAAAGATCAATGATCCCGGAAGCACATTAAATTTAAGTATGGGCGACGTTTGGTATAACGATCACCAAACTGATTGCCAAATTTTGCTATTAAAGCAAATCCTCTCTATAACGGAAATCCATGTGTTGCTGTGGACTATTATGTGCCAAGGAAAAAAATTAAACAATTTATATAATTATGTACGTAATAAATTATTATATTTACGCGAACACTACACATACAAATAAAAGGACGTTTTATGAGTTTTATCGCATAAGTTAACATACTTTATATTCCCAACATTTCGAGCACAAGGGAGGGGTGGGGGGCTGAGGCGTTACTATATCTTCCATTGGCACCGATATATTCATGAAAGAACTTTAAGGAGAAAGCCCTGCTTACTTTTACCCGTAAATCCAAGACTCTACAGGTGGTAAGTAAACGACACTTTCCTACCTTTATATAAAGTAACTTCATTTTTAGATCATCCATAATTTCTTTATTTTTCAATCCATAAATTCTAAAATTCAGTTCACCGTGGAGTCTAGCTCCAATTTTATAGCTTTTCTAAGTGTACGTAAGCCACTCAATAAGTTTTGAGATCTACAAAAAGTATTCTAGATACTATTAATATTTATTTTACATCTTTTCAAAATATTCTCCATCATACTCTATACAAAGTTCCATTCGCCTAAACCAACTCTGAAAACACTTTTGCCAGTCTTGATCTGACAGGTCGGAAATCGCGTCATCGTAGACAGCCACGGCTTCTTCGGCGCTTGAGAAAAACTTGCCTTTTAGTTTTTCTTTGACTCTTGGGAACAAAGAGAAATCACAAGGAGCTAAATCAGGGCTGTAGGGTGGGTGACTTAGAGTTTCAATACCAGATTGCTCAATAAATGCTTTTGTTCTAAGGGAGGTATGTGAAGAGGTGTCACCGTGATGCAGCATGATTCCCCGAAGCTCGGTCTTTAGTCTTCTCTCCCGCACATCTTGATAAGCTTTGGATAGTGCAACAGTAATATACCATTCATAGTTGACTGACCAACAATTTTCCACCATTGACGTCGACAAATGTCCAATCCTCGAAAAAAAAACTAGCCACATGTTTTTTGCAGACGTTGCGAGGTCTTTGCAGTTTTATCGGTAACTGTCGTTCTGAGTGGACCTATACCGATGATTGCCTTTTATTTTCCGGATCACATTGATAGATCCATATCTCGTCATCAGTAACGATTTCTGAAATACACCTAGATACTCCGTTTTCAAAATGTAGACGCATTTCATGGCACCAATCCACACGAGTCTGTTTTTCGCTTTCGGAGAGCAAACGAGGGATCCATCGACGACAAAGCTTCCTCACTTCAAGATGATGATGTAGGATGGTATGCATGCTCCGCGAACTAATGCCTACAATCTTTTCGATGTCCGTATATGTGATTCGTGGGTCTTCTGGCACCAAAATTTCAGAAGTCCATACATTTTCTGCCGTTACTGCTTTGATCATCTTTAAGATTAATTTTACCCCTTTTGAATTCAGCAAACCACCTAAAAATTGTTGCGCGTGATGCAGCTTAGTCGCCTAATGCAGATTGTAACCGTTGTAAACTTAATTGTTCGTTTGAACCAAATTTAAAATCATAATACTCGTATATATCTATCTTAGCGCACAAATGTTCACGGCTAAGATCCATCGTTTTAAATAAAAAGCGCGGGAAGCGTTTCAGAAAAATTTATAGAACTTTGTTTTTTTTTTAATATTGAGCATTGACTTATGGAGTTCTATTTTTTAATAAATTTGCTTTTTAGAAACATATAACACGGTGCGTTCCATTTTTAAATTTCGAGCATCTCAAAACTTATTGAGTGACCTACGTATTAGTAATTCGCAATCCTGATAATAGCTTGAGCCAAACTGTCTTGAAAAAATACAGATAGATATTTAAACGGTGATTCTCACCACCATCCTTCACAGTTAGCTACTGTGGGTAAATCTTTTTTCAAAGAGCACGAGGGATCTGTGACAGTAAACATCTGGCCACCGAGCCTCAAAACGTTGTGACGACTCATTATTATTATTATTAATGAATTATAATTAAATTCAATAAAGAGACATATAAGAGAATATATATTTGAATAATTAATATGAGTTAATAAGCATATCGCACATCGCGTCAGAACTCCCGATACCATCCACACCATCTGGATGATTGGCGGTCCACCACGGTGCGATTTAGAAGATGTTTTCTTCCTCGCACGACTTCCTTGTGGAATCGATTACCATCAGCGATTTTTCCGGACCGATACGACTTAGGGACCTTCAAGAAAAGAGCGTACTCCTTTTTAAAAGGCCGGCAACGCATCTGCAATTCCCTCCCTGGTGTTGCAGTTGTTCATGGGCGGCGGTAGTCACTTACCATCAGGTGAGCCGCATGCTCGTTTGCCCCCTCTCCTATAAAAATAAAATAAATAAAATAAAGTTTAAATATATTCACTTCCAATATTAACTACTATGGTATAGTAAAGGCTTAATATTATCTTTAGAAACCCTTTTAATTTATGAAAACTGTGCTTAAAATATTTAAAATAGAATAGATCATAGTAGTACAAGACGATTATATTGCAATAATAAAGATAAATAACATTTGTAATATAATTGAAAAATGGTCAAAAATTTTCTAATTAAATGAGGATGTTCTTGCATTACTGGACGGTGGTCGGCTGACCGATTGCTACTTAATATAGAAGGTATATATGATGCATAAGCCTTATGATAGCAGAGTTATGACTTTAAGTCTCATGTGTATGAAACATATAATAGTATGCTCTATGAAATAAAGCAAATATGTGGAAGGTCTCAAATATGTAAAAGCATTATATTGAATGAAATAGGACTTGGAAAGGATTATTATATTGCCGTTTAGATTGCTTCACAGCGTCCGAGACCGAGGTTAACTTGGATACGCTAACCGATGTGTCCTAAATATATCACCTTAGTGGTAAGCGTGTTTCTTGTAGCAATAAGACTTGTCCATGGACATCGCACAACATTACCGTTTGTGGGCAGCGTTTTAGCGCCTAGCGTTATGATACGTCGGCTATCTTTCAGATTAGGGTGAGTGTGTTTGGTAGTACTTTTAAGTGCAGCAAGCATACTCAACTCCATGTCTTAGTGCAATAGCGCTATGATACGTGGAGTCTTGGCTACTGACGTCTTAGTAGCTTGCTACTATGATACGTTGGTGATATTTTTAGTTAACAACAGTACCAATTTTGTTACCAAAGTCGATAAGGCTCATGTGGGTGTGTTGTGAGGGGGTGCCATCCATATGAAAGTTGCATTGATGCTTACAGCTACTTGCGGTATTACGTCTTGTGATGGATCTGCGGGTGTGCTGCTCTGATTTGATGCATCTTGTGGTTCGATTCGATGGAGGTATGCGGGTGGTGATGTTTGCTGGGATTGTATGGAAGACCTTGGGAAGGTGTATACCCGACGATAGTCGTATTGATGCTTGTTGCATTCTGCAGCATTGCATCTCTACTATGGTTATTTGGCGGGTCGCTATTCTCAATGGCGCTCTCTGTGTCTTGGTCTGTCTCATAGCCTAACCAGCTTTTCCCAAGTTGGGTCCCTTTATTAGGGTTTAATGCCCTTTATTGGTTGCCGACTATCTGACCTCCATGATGTTTTATATAACAACATAATAATATATTTCTATAAATTTCGCACCTTTGAATGATTGAAGGCAATTAGTTGGTGGGTGAGACAAACATCATCGAAAAATACATATACTCAACGTCAGTGACACAAACCCTTCTGATGGCGAATTATTACCATCATCTTATAACTACTTTTTGGCTATATATGCCATTGTATTGGTTGGTGGAGCATATGTGTCGACCTCATGCGGGTGGTAGCGGAGGGAGAATCTGAGAAAACCCTAATGGCTGCGGTCGAAAGCCACGCAACGTAGGACCCCATTCCCTTGAGGTGGGCGGTAGACTCTTGACACGCTCTGCGGCTAATTAGCTGTGCTGATCATGCAATTGGTGGTGATGCCTTACGCTTACATCAAATCTGCAAAAACAGCGGTGTGACAGGCACTCACGGAGGGCTTTTTATGGCCAGTGTACCTATTTTTGCCTAATCCGTATGACTTACATTCATTGTGGGTGGATTTAATCGTATTTTGTATGGCGTTTACACGCATTGACATGCGCAATTTCGGTCGATGTTTGTTCTCACGCTCTACCAAGGGGCCAAGCCCTCTTTTACTGGTACGACAGTTATTTCACTGTAGACTACGATCCAGTTCCCAACTTAACGTCCCCTTCTGGAGGAGCGCGTTGGTTGATTGGCGCTTTTTTACGTGGTAGAGCTATGCTGCAGCTATATTACTGGTATAGTTGTAGCACGAACGGGTCAGCTCGACCGGGGAAGGACCACGCTTTCCCAGAATACCAGCGTAAAATAGCAGCTTAATGCTGCTGTGTTTCGTATCGTGAGTGTAGAGAACCGGAGACCCTTTTTACTGGAAAAGAGGCATTCCATCTTAGTCCTTACGGGTGACAACGCATCTACATTTTGATTTTTGATAGATGTAGATGTCTATGGGTCACAGCAAACACTTACCATTAGGGGAACTGTTCGCTCGTTTGTCACCCTATGCTATAAAAAAACCTATACTATAAAGGTATTTGCCGTCTTACACTGGCAAACGCAATGTAAGGCGACACCACTAGACGATGTGACGACCTGTTAAGACACGCAGTAAGTTGATTATTGACTATGATACTTAATTTTTTTTATAGGAGAAGGGGCAAACGTGCATGTGGCTCACCTGATGTAAAGTGACTACGGCCGCCCATGAACAACTGCAACACCAGGGGAACCAGGGGAATCGCAGATGCGTTGCCGGTCTTTTAAAAAGGAATAAGCTCTTTTTTTGAAGGTTCCTAAGTCGTATTGGTCAGGAAAAATCGCTAATGGTAATCAATTCAACAAGGAAGTCGTGCGAGGAAGAAAACATCTTCTAAATCGCACAGATGTTTGTTCATGAAATTTGGCGGCTTATTGATATATTTTTGTGCATGGACTACTGCTGTCACATATGGGCTGTTGCTGCAAAATACCAACTAGTATTGGACTCGGTGAAGAAGCTAGTTTAGAGGCTTATTAATGATCATGATATTTTTTAGACAATCTTGTCAGCCTCGAGCATAGGCAAAGAGTATTCAGCCTCTTGATATTTAGGATTCATTACGGAGTGTGTGCGCAAGAACATAATTTTATTCTTCCCTATTTGTCAGAGAACCAGGAATTCGTCAAGTTTCCACCCATTTGTTGCCGATATTCCACGAATTTGAACAAAACTACTTGTTTCATCTTTTGTAATACGTGCACTAAAGAAATGAAATAGTTTGCGGACGTTTGTCTTTCCATCCGATTACAATCTAGGTGTCTTCAGAGCAAGAGCGAATAGGCTTTTGTTATGCTAAGAGAGTATGATTTACCAACTAAGGCTTTATCAACATTTACAACCAGGAGGGATTGTAATCGAGCGCTGGCCTATAATTGGTCAAAAAAATATATATATGAATATAAAAAAGTTCTATAATATTTCATAAACATTCTTGAATACTTTCTATTTTAGTAAAATTTTCTTAAAAAACTCTAAATTCTTTAGTAAATGCGTAGTTTTAGTAGATTGACATGCTTAGTAGAGCGGAAAAATATTACATGCCGCTACAACGTTTTCAACTACCCAGACATACAATAGTGTTTCCATCTCTGGGTCGGGCGAACTAAATACCAGCTGCTTCTATTTGACCGCATCCAGCGGAAACATACCCGAATTATCGACGGCCTTTCCGATCGGCTCGACTCACGCTACGAAGAGATCCAGCATTCATTTACATTTTGTTTCGCATTTACTACGGGGAGTACTCAGAAAAATCCTTCGGATTAATGATGCCAAATCCCACCATTGTACTTCGCAACAAAATTCGCCATATAATCCACACCAACCGGATACTTAACGGTCCACTATTATGTGATTTACCAAAATTACTAATTACTTTTTACTTTCTACCCTTATATTAAAGTATGAAAATTAGGTACGAATATATGTATAAAAACAAATTAAGCGAAACATTTTGAATTGTAGTTTTTATTATAGAGAATACTTTATTTACCTATATGTCTTTTTTAATTTTTATTATTATCATACATTATTTGTGTTAGTAATATTACTAGTATGATGGAAGCATAAGAGCTATCAAAGAGAATATCATAAGCAGAGAAAAAATTCGTCACCATTCGTTCCGTAAGAGGCGACTATGGGAAAAGCCAAAAAGGTCTGATGACTTCCGACACATTTCAAAACCCAGACTGGTTGCGGAGAACTGCTTCAAAGGTGCGTGACGCCTGTACTGCGATCGTCAACCATGCGATTAAGGCCCTCCCTACAATGGAGAGACAAATGACCAGCAGTGGATTTTTACGGGCTGATAATAAGGCAGAAGAGGAATATGGGACAAAAAAAGTTTCCTGTAGAGTTATGTTTCAATTATTAGATTTCAGCGCGGTTTGAATTTAACTTTTTATTTCCCGACGTTTCCGCACTGCGACGTAGCTAAATGATAGATCTTGATGTAACAGCGTCCATGTCCTAATTAACTATATTATTCTTAAACAGATAGTCCTTAATACTAAAAATAATTTATTTGTAAGGGATTATTTGCGGTGATAGTACGAAATTCATGCCTTTCGATTATATTTTTACTGTCGGATCGGTTCTTTTTCGGATTTTATGGCATTCAATTCCCGAATAGGAATTAAAAAGTTAATAAAGTTAATTTCATTTAATGTGTAGTATTTGCATAAATATTAGAAATAATTAAATTGATAACAATTGATTGATCGCTTAAAATATAAATGTTGAAAAAAAAAGGCATAAAAGGAAATGTACAATACGCGATCTTATCGCTAAAAGCTATATCTTCCAGACAAACTTTGAATGGGCAGGATTTTAAGAGTACAAAAATCATGCGTGGTTTGGCGATACATTAAATATCTAACTATTATATTACTCTCACTAACCGTGGCCGAGACTTCGTTCGCGTGGAAATAGTACTTTTGTTTGTTATATAGGTGATGATGAGTTATAATGGGCAGTTAACATACATACATTTCACTAGGACAAACAACAATTGAATTAATTGGAACAATTATATCTAGGCCATACAAATACTTGTTCCAAGCGAATTTCGAACCTACGGCCCTTAGCGCTGCAACTCACTGCTAAGCCACTGCGCCACGAAGCTGTCAATTGTCGCAAAGACCTAGAAACTAATATATAACTATACTTATCTGTATATAACATAAAACACATATTTTACATATAGGACTTAAAGCAAAATTAAAATAAAAAATACTTTCCCATCACTTTTTTTTATCCGCCAAATTGAGTGAATGTAATGAAGAAATTTGATACATTCTGAAGTTTACGAAAAAGGGAAATATGCAACTCAAGCCGCAAAAAAATGTGATATTTATGGACCTAATGGAGTGTCAGTAAGATTAGCACAAAGTTGATTCAAGCGTTTTCAGTTCGGGTACTTTGATGTCAAAGATACAGCTCCCTCAGGTCGCGCTCATAAGGATAAAGTCGCAGCCATTTTTGAAAAAGTGGAGCAAGATTTATCAGATTAGTAGCTAAGACATAGCCCAGGGATTGAGGATTGATTGACCACAAAATAGTTTTGACCCATTTGAAAAAGTCTGGTTGTACAAAAAGCTCGATATTTGGGTACCAGACGAGCTCACTGAAAGAAACCTAAAACGAATTGTGTGCTTCTTTGCGATTCTCTATTGAAACGTAATGAAAACGAAACATTTTTAAAAAGATTATCACTTGTGATGAAAAGTCGGTAAGAACGTACGAAAAACAGCCTAGTTAATGGGTAGTCAAGCTCCGCAGACTGTAATCAAACCCGGATTAACACGCTTTAAGTTGATACTGTGTGTATGGTGTGATTGGAAGGGCAACGTTTATATATTATGAGCTTTTACCGCCGGGAAAAACCATGGATTCAAATCTCTACTGCCTACAAGTAGTGAGACTCAACCAAGAAAATGAGGAAAAATGGCCGGAATTAATCAACATAAAAGGGCTACTCCTTTTTGGACTAGTCACTAGTTTGATTGGAAAGTGTTAATGCATTCATACAGACCGACATTGCACCCTGAGATTTATACTTGTTTCGGTCTCTTCAGAATTCTTTGGGTAGTGTTAGGTTAACATCAAGAGAGGACTGTCAAAACTACGCTTACTTACGCAAACGACGCTTCGTGTAACTTCGAGGTACTTCGTGAAGTCCTTTGACTCTGGCGTAAAAAACCGACAGCGATCGAAAGTCGCCCGAGGCGAAGCGAGGCTGCACGAAGCGAATTGAAGTACCTCTAGAGTACACTATTCGCCTCGTCCAACTTCGATCTACTTCGCGAGTAGTGTAGAGGAGGCATAACAGTTGGTATAATAAATGACCTTTCTATAAATTGTGAAATAGCTTTTTTATTATGATTTTTTTTTATTCTCAGTCTCAAATATGAGTAAAAGATATGAGTATGTTTTATCCGATTATTTAGGAAATAAGGGTTGGAAGGGTTGGAAGGGTTGAAATGAACATCATAAAGGACTGAGAGAATATGATTGTGAATAATCTTATCTGATTACAATAACGTCAATTGTAAACGGCAGATATAAATTAAAAAAATTACAGTTGACAAAAGCAGATCTCCCTCCCTATGAAGCCTAAGATATTTTGTATGTTATGTTCAGTAGTGAACTTGTGGTTGAAAATTTTAAATCAATCAATGTGTTATTTATAGCAGTTATATTTCATCTTAATTTCGCTGAAAGTAGAAATATAAGAAACCCCAAGCCAGTCATAAATACATATTGTTTCGCGCTCTTCTGCAACCCGGACGTGTGTCAGTCAGTGCATTCGTGTCTGCTCCGATCGCCTAGTGACTCATCGTGTACATACGAATAGTGTTGGCACACTTCGGCTACTTATGGCACAGAGCAATAAATATACAGAGATAACAATTACTATTACTTATTGTCATGTCTCTCAATAACACTCGCACCAAACAAAACACCGCTACCCGATTTTCTAATAAATCTCATGGTGAAATGAGTGTGGACACTGCTCTGAAAGAATCTTCGCCTGACTACGTGACGCACCGTAAAGGTGTATCTGATCAAAATGTGTTGGATCTACGTAGTGAATTTCATTCTTTCCAAGAGAAGATAATGGCATCAATGAAGGAGTTCTTTGACAAACAAAATAATAAAATAGCCAAGTTCATTGAAGATTTCGAAGACTTGAAGACTTCAATCCAATTTATTAATGACAAATATGACGACCTAAAAAACCAAACTGAAGAGATCCGCAGTCAATTATTTGAAATAGAAAAAACATATAAATCATCCCAAAACAAAGACGATCTGATTATGGAAGTAGGAAACAAGCTTGATATTTTAGAGCTTAACTCACGCCAGTGCAATATTGAAATTGTTAATCTTCCAGAAAAACGAAATGAAAATTTAATCTCGATTATAGAAAATATAGCTGATGTCATCAAACAGCCAATTAATAAATACGACGTCGTCGCTATTCATCGTGTACCACACCTTAATCCCAAAAGTGGACGACCTAATAATATCATTGTTAAGTTTGCGAATCGGATGTTACGTGATAACTTTCTTTCAGCAGCTCGCAAAGAGAAAGGTTTAACAACAGAAAAACTGCAAATGCCCGGAACTATACACAAGTTATACTTTAATGAGCACCTAACTCTGAAGAGAAAAATTTTATTTCGTGAGGTTCGGGAAGCTGCTAAGAAAAATGGTTTCAGATACACCTGGATTAAGCACGGCAGCATCTTGGTGCGTGCAAACGATACTTCTCCTGTTATCAGCATTCGTTCTGCCGAAGATCTATCAAAAATCAAATCAAAGAATGGTCCGGTTAATTAATTTTTACTGCTACTCGTACATAGCTGAAACTAGTTTTTTATTTCCATCTGTATTGACTTGTAGTCTCGAAGAGGTTATTCAAAGGTATTTATCAAAAAGCATTATATTAATTAATGTCATCTCTAAACATTTCATTGCTCTGTGTTGGTTACACTTCTTCGCCGTGTACATTGAATTATTTTTTATTTACCGGCATTTTGTTTGTTACTCAAAGGATTTATTTACTATATTTTACAAACAATATTCAACTTTAGAAATACTTCGTTGTCAAATTAATACTAATAATTATAATATGAACATTGTAAAGCGTATTAAGTTTACTTGCAAGTCACACTGTTTAACATACCCACCAAGCGTTATTAATTTATTATTTTTATTTGTCGAACATATTTTAATATTATTAAGCAGTATTTATTATTCTCGCTTATTTATACTGAATACTTCTTTTACTGGGATTTACATAACACATGAAATACCATTTCACTACCTAAAAAACATAACTGTTAAATTACAAGTAATGTATTTGCATAGCACTTTGATTAGAAATAACTGGGCAAATTTTTATATAATAATAATCATTATACACAATCGGCTACATTTTATCATGTTAAATTGGAAAAGAATAGAATACATTAGTCCGAGTATATCTGTTACTTTAATGATACTTGTAATTTTTCTACTTTTTTACTTTTATTTCTTTATCTTGTTAATAGGTTTAGGTAATGTTCATGTATTAAAAATCAAGAAAGATGATGACTGATCGTTTTACAATATATTACCAAAACTGTAGGGGCTTAAGAACCAAACTAAACACTCTGTATACAAATATATTATCAGACAGTTACGATTTTATTATATTAAGTGAAACATGGTTGCTTCCGAATATACGAGACAGCGAATTTATAGATGATAGATATGTAGTATATCGCTGCGACCGGGACCGAGTCTTGACAGGTAAACGGGACGGCGGTGGGGTTTTAATTGCGGTGCGTCGAGGGTTGCCCATTGCTCGGTACGAACTAATAGGTTCACATGACTATCCTATTTCACCTTGTATTGATTATGTATTTCTCTGTCTTAATAGTCAAAGGGGTGATACTACTATTATTTGCGGTATTTATATTCCGCCTAATATGAACGGATTAATTTATGAAAATTTTTTAACATCCTTATGTAACAAAATTATGGAGATTAACTACGAGCACGTTTACGTAGTTGGTGATTTCAATCTTCCCAATCTACAATGGCTGGGCAGTGATCATAGGGCATTAAATATAACATCTACATCTTCTTACCCCCACCTTACTAATAATGACAAATCACTGTTTAACTTTATATCATCATTAAACTTCAAACAGTTACACAACATAAGAAACCCTTTGGGCCGTATTTTAGACTTGTTTTTATGTAACGATGATAATTATGTTTGTGAGCTGCCTCCAAATCCGCTACTGCCATTGGATCGTCTACATCCAGCTTTTTATACGGTTATATCTCTAGGCCACACATATAAATCTATGACTCACTCGTTTATTCCGAGGTTCAAACATTTAGAAGCAAACTATTCCACCATTTGTAAATCTATCTCTGACATCAACTGGTACTCTCTTTTAAAAGGGCTAACTGCTGAAATTTCAGTTAATATATTTTATGAAAAAATTTATGAAATTATAAGAATGCATGTACCGCTTCGTTCGTCAAAAAGCAGTAACTTTCCAGTTTGGTTTTCTCGACCCCTCATCCATATTTTTAAAGAAAAAGAAAAATATTGGATACGATGGAAAAAATATAATAATAAAGCGGATTATTCCCAGTTTCCATTACTTCGACACAGATTTAAGACACTGTGTGCTGATTGCCTCTATACTAACATTAATTCCATCGAAGAGGGACTTAAAAAGGACATCAAATTATTTTGGTCCTATGTTAACAATCGCAGAGGTAAAAATGGAATTCCTAACGTTATGATTTATAAACATAAAAAATCGGATACCCCTGAGGGTATATGTGAATTATTTTCTGAATTTTTTAGCTCTGTATATGAAAATAGACAGCAGTTACAGCAGGAGAATTTTAGTAATCAGCCTACTAATCCTTATTCTGAGATTATTTCAAATATCTCCTTTTCTGAGGATAGTTTAGTCAAAGAGCTCATGTTACTCGATATTAACAAAGGACCTGGACCTGACGGCCTTCCACCATTTTTCCTCAAACACACTGCCGCAGCCATTAGTATTCCCTTGTGTCTTATCTTTAACCAATGTATTAGTGAAGGGACTATGCCCCAGATATGGAAGAACGCCAATGTAACACCAGTCTACAAGAGTAGGTGCAAAAACGACGTTTCTAACTACCGCCTCATATCTTTGTTATCAACTATATCAAAGGTTCTTGAGAGGCTAATACATAAGCAAATTTATACTACATTACATAACATAATTATACCTGAACAACATGGATTTGTAAAACATCGGTCAACAACAACTAACCTTGTTCTCTACACAAATTATCTTTTTCACTGCTTGGATAACCGTTTGCAAGTAGAAGCAATTTACACTGATTACGCTAAGGTTTTTGATAAGGTTGATCACAACATACTTTTAAAGAAATTGGCGTTCAATGGAATACGAGGAAACTTGTTAAGATGGTTTTCATCATACATTTTAAACAGATCTCAACGGGTTATTATTAATGGTTTCTCATCTAATATCATAAATGTAAGCTCAGACGTACCGCAAGGATCTATCCTTGGGCCTTTGCTTTTTATATTATTTGTGAACGATATCGGTGATTGTTTCCGTTTCACGAACTTTCTCCTTTACGCAGATGATCTTAAAATTTATCGCAGTGTCAATAGTATCGAAGACTGTGACAAAATACAACAAGACTTAAATCGCTTGGCAAACTACTGTGAAAAAAATAAACTTCACTTAAGCACATCAAAATGCAAGCATATCACGTTCACAAAAAAAATTAACATTATTAAATATAATTATAAACTAAACTGTGCTTTGTTGGAATCGGTATCTTTAATTAGGGATCTAGGATTGTACTTAGACTCTAAACTACACTTTGATGAACACGTAACGCACATAACCAATAAAGCCTTTCAGCTTTATGGTTTTGTCATGCGAACATGTTCTTCCTTCCAACATCCCACCACATTTTTAACTTTATATAAAACTCTAATAAGATCTCAGGTCGAATATGCATCAGTTATATGGAGTCCAATATATAATAAGTATAGTTTACAGTTGGAGCGTGTTCAACGAAAGTTCTTAAAATCTACAATGTTCAAATGCTTTAAAAGTAATTCTAATGAATGTTATGAACTTTTATTAAGAAAATTCAGTATTCTTTCTTTAGAATCAAGAAGAATACTCTTGGATCAAACTTTGCTTTACAATATCTGTCATAACAAATTTGACTGTAATGAACTCACCAATCAAATATACATTCGTATACCCAGTCGCTCGAAGCGTATACGTGAGCTTCATTCACATCAAATTTTCTTTCCTAAACCAAGTAAAACAAATGCCGGTGCGCGTGCACCTTTAAATCGTATAATGGAACAATACAACAAGAAATTTAATGAAATAGATATTTTTGGATTAACTTCTTCCAAATTTAAAAAAGCTGTGTATGAGTTTCTATCTGTATCAGAAGCAATTTAATGTAATTGTTTATATATGTTTAATTTAATTATTTACATTTATGTATTAACTATGTATGTGTATATGCGTGCGCATGTACATTCATATATATATATATATATCAGTTTGTTTTTCTCTGTATCTATTAGTGAACGTTTTATTAGAACATTAAAAATTTAATTTCAATTGTTTAGTACACTGGTCCCAATAGTAATATGTGGATAACGGTGTTGATTGTATGATTATTAAGCTTAAATATAGTATTGTGTTTTATAATGTGATTATATTGTACGATTGTTTGTTATCCCAAATAAAGAGAAAAAAAAATCAGGCAGCCGCTGACACAAGATACTCTGAGCAAATTATTAACATAACACCATGGATGGAATGGTGTGTACATCGTCTATATCACTTAATAAAATTGGTGACAAATTATGATTTATAAAACAAATATATTTCTTTTATAGATAACACTACTACATTTACGTTTTATTAAATAACACACGCAAGTAATTTTTAAATTTTAACATGTTAATGCAATGTAGAGTATTTCTTTTATTTCAATATTTTAAATCAAGAACAATTTACATTACATTTCTTTTTATAGGATAAGGTGAAAAACGAGCACACAGTTCACCTGATGATAAGTGGTTGCTGTGGCCTATAGACATCTACACCTATCCTCGTTTGCAAAAAATGCAGATGCGTTGTCACCCGTGAGGACCAAGATGGAATGCCTCTTTTCCAGTAAAATGGGTCTCCGGTTCTCTACACTCACCACACGAAACGCAGCAGTGTTAAGCTGCTATTTTACGTTGGTATTCTGTGAGAGCGTTGTCCTTCCCCGGTCGAGCCGACCTATTCTTGCTACAACTATATTACTAATATAGCTGCAGCATGGCTCTACCACGTCCAAAAACATACATTAAAATATACAATATAATAATAATACAAGTTTCTGTTTTTAACCTTAATAACAAAAAACTAAAACTAAAAACTTAAATTATCATACGTTTCCGTGTAAGATCGCTGGCTGAGTTTCCTCGCTGGATGTTGAAACTTGCCTTTGAACGAGAAAAGAAACAGCCCTCTTATCACTTACGGCAACGACCAATCAATAAAATTAAAAGTATATCAATGAAAGTAATATTATGGAAGCATAATAAAATACAGGAAATTAATTTTATTAACCTTAACTATTTTTTTTTCTGTAAGCGTAATTGTAAGATCAATAATAAGTATAATAATAAGTGGTTTTTCGCGTGGTTCTACTACTGTTAAAACTACTTACGTACTTGTAGTACACTTAACGAAAGAAGCGAGAGATGGGTGTCAAGATCGAGCCATGTGGAAGTTTGTATTCTCTGCCTACCGGTCTAAATAACAGTTTATGCTATGATACGATATATTAATCGCTAAGTGAAAAAATTCTCCTGTTACTTTTGTTTGGCCATATTTATCCAATTGCTAATTAGCTTTTCCTTGCTCTGTCTAGGTTGTTATGAAACTCATTAAAATCTCATTCTTTGTAGGTTTTCCAACGTTTCAAAGAAAGTTTAATAATAAAATTTGACTCGACTTTTGAACTTGTATTCATTCTTCATGAAATAATTAAATTTCTATTTATGTTTTATATATTTCTAATTACCTAAAGCCCTAAAAGCGCTTAGTGGCATTCCACTGAAAAGGTTTTGGTTCCTCCATTATCCTCTTAATAATTAAATTGGGCGCGTGCCTAGGATTTCTTAATTTTAAAATACAATTTATATTATATGAAAGTATTTTTTAAATTATCTTAAAAACTTGTTATCAGAAAGACGCTGCTGCCCATCTTCTTTTTCAGTTTCCCTTGTTGCCTCCTACGGCACCCATAATACGTTATGGGGTAGTGGTACATTTGGTAGTATTATTTATTTTGTGGTGGTAGATACTCTTATGCTGCAACTACACGGCAAAAGAATGTAGATAATGTAAACAAATAGTAAAATAGTATGGAAACTTGCGATGATCCATACAATTGTAAGGTTAATATAGAAAAAATACGTTCAGATCGGATTTCTTTTTAGATTGCTTTAAAAGATTTACGACATTTCACAGCCTGTAATTCGTTTAAAAATTCTAATTTTGAACGAAATCAAACCAGAGTTTCGTCTTTCACATTTAAATTTTGCATTTACTAGCAAACGTGAACTCGGAGTGTTTTTAAAATGCAAATTTGGTTCATGTAAAGAAAGCAAAGGATGCTTTATAAGCGTCGTATCGCCATTCAATTTAAAAGCTGCCTACACATACTTCCATACCCTGTTTATTTTTTTAAAGAATTTTACTAACATTTTATCAGAATAAATATTTGTTTAGCTAAGTGTGCTAATTTCCTTCATGCTGATTTCGAAGAGATCTGGGGCAGGACCAACGGCTTTACGAGGGACGAGGGTGAAACACCGCCACCTTTCTGACTCATGACTGACAAAGTTTCTTGACATAAAAACTCAATAACAGATTTATTGGCCCGACTCGGGATTCGAATCCGCAACCTCATTATCGGCAGTTGCGTTTACGACCAGAGAGCAATGAGGCAGTTAAATGTAAGCTCCCTTCGATCGAAAATCGATAGAAAATAAATAAGGTTCTCTAGTAGTAGTCTCATATCAGTAAACGGGTGTAAGGCGGCTCCCCACTATATAGGTTGACGACCTAATATGAGATGCAGGGGCTCGATGGATGCAGTTGGCTCAGTGCCATGATTTATAGCAGTGATCGGTTGTTATTATACTTAAGCTATAAGTTAAGTTTATAGGTTAAGTTTATAGGTAGTGTTAGTTAATATTTTTATTTCAAACTATATTGGTAGTTAAAGAACTAAGAAAGTTAAAGAAACTCAGCATAGAAATAATTGTTAATCATATTTTATAGACATTTTTAAAGCCGGTCAATTGTGTAATGGGGCAGCGAACGATAAACGTTTTCAGCTTATAATTGCATTATGTGCGATTGCAATAAATATTAATTTTTCTACAGTCATTTCAGTTTCCCGTTATTTGTTTTAAAACTTTTATGAACTCGAAAGGAAACATAATTTTGGAAAATTGCCAAAAATTTCCTGAGTTACGGCTATACCACATGACCTTATGAACAAAGTTACGAGTAGTAGTAGTAAAGCTTGCACCGTTCAGATGGAAGAAATTTAAATTTATTTCATTGCCAATAACGTTAGAAACTTGCAATTAGACACGTAAGATATTTTATATGTTGTTAAAGGTTGGTGTGTATGGTATTATATATAGTATTGGCGGAGGTAATTCGTATACTGAAGAACCACAAACCCTGTGAGCTAGTAGATTTATCTTGCAGCTTTTCATTCGCTTCCCGAAATTTTGAGCATAATATACTCGACTCGTAGCGCTCGCGTCGATGTCGAGTGTTGTGTTAAGACGAAGTTGTATGGATATATGGGAAATTAATGATTAATGTTATATGTGTATATGTATTATGTTCACAATATTAAGTAACTTTTGTGTTTATATATTTTATTTCCTTTTTTCTTTTTTATTTAAGCGTTCTTAATATTTTCTTAGATTTGTCATACCAAAACAAAGAAATATAATTTAAAATATAGTTTTAAACTTAGCTTTTAGCTTTTCTTTCATTTTTTCTATTGCGCTTGTTTTTTCACTAAAGTCTCCTGTTGCGCTGCTACTATGGAATCTGTATCTTTTGTTAGTTCTTTCTATTTACTTCTGACTATTGCATATTTTAAAAAATTGGATAACTAATATCGGCCCTATGTAACTAGATAAGAATAAATTAATAGTAAAAACAAAATTTTTAAAAATAAGCTTTTATTTAAATTTTTTCAAAAGAAGAAAATAAATTTTAGATTAAATCAAATCCATCAATTTATTACATTACACAATTTATATGATATAAAAGCTTGTCGCAAGATTTACCTATTTTATAAAAAAACATAATTTTGTTCTTAGAATTACCCACTATGTCAATATCAAGCTGCATGGTATTATTATGTACACTGGTTGTATTATGTACACATGTAAATCTCGTGACAACCTTTTATATCATATAAATTGGGTAATGTAATAAATTGACGGATTTGATTTAATTTATAGTTTATTTTCTTCTTTTTATAGTATTTATATCTCTTGTCATATCTATATATCTTATTTGCTTCAGTCGTTGTTGTGGATTGTGATACGTACTGCACTATTTTAGATTTCCTTCTGTTCTTTTGACCTCGGCATTGTTTTACGGACTGATAACTAGCACATGTAACGATTATTCTGTGCTTTTTATTTCTGGACACCGATTTTGCATCTTGCATATTTGTGAGAGACATCATGCAGACTATTGCTACAAAACAACGACCACTAGCCCTGCGATTGCTATGTGTTAATGTGTTAATTGTAACATATGCATTGATACACTTGTCGCCGCCATCTCGTTTTTGATCTTGATACCAGAGTTATTTCTAAGATCCGCGAGTGGAATTCTTCAATAATAGTACATATTTACATACCTAGTAAGAAGAGCACAGGGAAAAAAAGAGCTCATTGACAATTTTACGTTTTTGGAACAAACTATACCATTTTACTTCGTTTTCTATGGCCAATTAGAGCACGTTATTATAAACACGATAAAAGGCGCTGATTTTGTGTAAAGTGAATTTAAAAAAATTTCACTTTAGGATAAAACGCGCTCATTGCATTCTATACCGCGTAAAAAGGTGCCCATTGTCTATGAAACTACGCTAGAACGGGCTGATCGCAGCGATTGTAACAGAAAACGCGCTCATAGTCGGCCATCTGTATTATTTTGTCATACAAATGACAGCTGCCAGATAAGCTTCCTTGCATAAATTTTACGACTCCTTTAGTGTACGTTAGGTTTTTAAAAGTTTTTGCTTATTTATCTCAAAATGTACAATAATACGTAGGACACTCAATAAGTTTTAAGATATACGAAAAGTGTTCTAGATATTATTAATATTTCTTTTTTATCTTTTCAAAATATTCTCCATCATGCTCTATACAAAGTTCCATTCGCCTAAGTCAACTCTGAAAACACGTTTGTCAGTCTTGATCTGACAGGTCGGAAATTGCTTCTTCGTAGGCAGTCACGGCTTCAACACCAAACTCCTCAATAAATGCTTTTGTTCTAAGGGAGGTATGTGAAGAGGGGTTATCGTGATTTAGCATGATTCCCCGAAGCCCGGTCTTTGGTCTACTCTCCCGCACAGCTTGAAAAGCTTTGGGTAATGCAACTGTAGTATACCTACCATTCAGAGTTGACTGACCTACAATTTTCCAGCATTGACGTCGACAAATGTCCGCTCCGCGAAAAAAAAACTAGCCACCATTTTTTTGCCGACGTTGCGAGGTCTGCAGTATTGTCAGTAACTGTCCTTCTGAGTAGACCTATACCGATGATTGCCTTTTATTTTCCAGATCATATTGATAGATCCATGTCTCGTCACCAGTAACGATTTCTGAAACACGCCTAGATGCCCCGTTTTCAAAACGTAGACGCATTTCATGGCACCAATCGACAGGAGTCTGTTTTTCGCTTTCGGAGAGCAAACGAGGGATCCATCGACAACAAAGCTTCCTCACTTCAAGATGTTGATGTAGGATCGTATGAATGCTGCCCTAACTAATGCCTACAATCTTTTCGATGTCCGTATATGTGATTTGTGGGTCTTCTCGCACCAACATTTCAGTAGTTCAAACATTTTCTGCCATTACTGCTGTTTGTAGGGCCTCGGTTCTTTTTTCATCTTTAAAATTAATTTTACCCGAATTTATTAACTTACCCCACAAATAAATTTCATCCTAATTAACTTGTATTTTGTTTCATTAGTATGTTTATGTAATTCGACATTGTTTATGATCACCAATTAATTTGTAAAATGTAAAAAGGAGATCATTGTGACAATGAGCACCTTCTTGCCTTTTACATTTGGGAGTAAGGTAATTAAATTACAAACTATTGCTTATTTACCAACCCAATCTTTTAAAATAACAATATATTATGTTAAATATACACTGTTTCTTTTTTATATGGGTACAAATCATATTCTAGTAGAGTTGTAAGTGCAGAAATTGAAATTTTTGGTTTAATTCTTTAATTACTCGAAGCAATGAGAATGTTAATGAGCTCCTTCTTTTCCTGTGCCCTTTACTTATTTTATTACACTAAAATAAACCATCACACACAATCGTACATCATAATACAAATCTAATTCTTATTTTAGATCACTGAAGAAGATTACATGTGTGATGCTAACCTCAAAAGTATTGTTGACGTTATTTTAAAAAATTGTGGCTATTAAGATATGATTTTCAAAGGGAATGGTGTTTACAACATAAAAACAAACCAATCTAGCTATAGTTTGTTTTGGGACATGAAAAAAAAAGTCAAGTCTAGCAAACTTTAGACACAGTTTGGCCATTGTTCTTTAATTTTTTATCACCAGTAATTGACCCCTGTCGGTCCTTACAACAATTGTTCGAGCAACACCAAACTGTGTCTAAGGTTTGCCGAGTTATAAGTCTTTAAAATTGGTATGACGGCCATCTTGTTTTCAACCATTTTGATTTATTTTCACCACCGCCAGAATTCGTTAAGGGTCGATATTTGTTAACACACGACCCCGCTTACTCGTAGTCACAGAGTACTTTATTATATCTTGTAGTCTTGCCGTTGAGCCGAGCAGTAGTACGGGTACACCATTTCCTCGAAGAGCTAAACACGTACATCATTTCATTCGTATGCTTTTCAGCTTCTTCTCATCTTGTTATCATCATTTCAATCCATATGTTCATTTGAAAATCACATCATTGGGGTGAATAAAAACCATAGTCCGCCATCTCAGGGAGTCCACAAGATTGGATTTAGAGTGACGTCATTTTATTTCTCCTATTCTTCCCAATAAACCCTTTCATATAATACCCATATTATGGGAGTGTATAAAAATAACTAGTCCGCTATCTTGGTCGATCCGCCACATTGGATTTAGAATGACGTCACTTAGCGGGGCTTATATTTAAAATTCAGTTGCGAAATTCCACCTGAACAATTCGATCCCAAAACTGTAATAAGTAACTCCTAAAACCATGGGATAACAAATACAGACGGATTGGAGCAACTAAGTTCTTGAAAGCCAACTTAGATCAGCCATCTTGATTTTTTTGCCAGCTGTTGTCCATTATTCTTCCCTACAACATTTGTTCGAGCACCACCAAACTATCTCTAACCTTTGCCGAATTATAACTCTTTCAAATTGGTATGACGGCTATTTTGTTTTCCAACTTTTTTAACCATAGCCACATTCCAGCTCCATCATTAGATCAAAACTATATATCATAATAGACACAGTAATTTTTGCTACCGTACAAGCAACACGTATTAGGCACACTTTTGTTAAAAATAATAACTACACCAAAATTAACGTTTATAAAACACCGTGATAGTTAAAGTGACAGTAAAAATTACGAAAAGTGCTAATATAATAATAAAATAAGTCAATATATCGGATAACATCAATATTATACAGTGCAAAATTGTGAGGAACTATCACAAAACAGAGTGCAAGAACTAAACGCGTAAGCGCCGCTTGCCGCATGGCGCTTGGGACCTTCTTTTTACAACATCAATTATTGAGTAACAACTTTTAAATAATTGAATGCATGCTACAAAATCACTAGTTGCGGATTGTTTATTTCCTACCTACAATTTTAACGATTTTACAATTTAATTTGTCTCAACACAACTCAAATACAATTGGATACTTTTACTTGACCATTAGATCAATATGACTTCAAAATGCAATGGATGTATGCAAACACTCACAAAAAAGGAAGAATTATCTTATTAAAATATAATTATAATATATAATATATATAATTAATAAAAAATATCATTATGCCTCTCTTAATATAAGTGAAATTAATTTTAGAAAAACGTCCAATAAATTTTTAAAGTCTTTTAAATGCCCTGCATGTGTAATAACAGAAAAAAAGGCCGATAACTCTAACACACCCGCTAAATCACATTTAAGCTCACCCGATTCTGATATATGCAAATATGATAAATTTATGCCTGAAGACTAGGAAAGCTTTTTGGATAAAAGATTATTAGATTTTAAAAATGCCATCATTGCTGAAATTAAGAATACAATTGTGTCTGAATTAAATAACAATATGAAGGAAATCTCCCGAGAGTTGCGGTCTATAGCTGACTCTCATTCCAATTTACAGACTGAACACTATAAATTAAATGAAGAATGCATGACCCTGAAGAACAATGTAGTTAACTTAGAAGAATCTTGAAACGATCTTCGCTCTCAGATTTCCAGACAGCAGCAGTGGTCGAGGCAACAGAATATTGAAGTTTTTGGTGTTCCGTAAGTAAAAAATGAGAATCCAAAAGACATATAATCAAGATCTGCAATCATGCAGGTGTTCCACTCAATGAACAGGATATCGATTTTGCTAATAGAGTGCAGCCTTTGAATCGTATTGAAGGCCGACCAAGGGTCATCGTTGCCAAATTAAGACAGAGATGTCTGAAAGATAATGTGATTTCTGGTCTGAAGAAAACTAAGGGCATCTCAACAAAGGATATAGGATTAACAGGTGAATCAAAACCTATATATGTTAACGATCATCTTACACCCGAAAATAAGGCTCTATACAAAAAATGTAAGCTGAAGGCAACAGAATTGGCGTACAAATTTGTATGGACAAAAAACTGTCAAATCTTTACCAGAAGGAACGAAAAGTCACCGGTCATATCAATAACATCAGCAAAAGATTTATTGAAAATAGTTTGAACACATTTCACTTTAGATCTAGTAACCATATATCGCTAATTATTGTTATCCACAAGTGTAGTTATTTAATTTATATTCATATGCTCAATTTGTTTATTTCTTGCTCATTGTTACATTTTACACCGTTACTCACAAACACATATCATAATCCAAAATTATCTATTCACAGTGATGTTACAAATAGCTTTCTCTAATTGTTCAGTCAGTTATGAATTTAATATTGGGATTACGACAGAATTGGTAAACCAAATTAATTATCATTTTATTTTAACAGATTATAATAATAATATTACTTATATTCCTCTTTCATTAAAATAAGTAACGCATTAACTCTATATTACCAAAACGTTCGGGGTTTACGAACCAAAGTAAACAAATTAAACCAAAATATTTTACTGAATGATTATGATTTAATTTTACTAACAGAGACATGGCTAAATGAAAGTTTTTCATCAAACGAAATATGTGATAATCGGTATGCAGCATTTAGGTACGATCGCAATAGCAATACATCAGGTAAAGTCATTGGAGGGGGAGTAATGATATGTGCAAAACGCCTCTACCAGCCTCAAGAAAGATTAGAGTTTAGTCGGGATGGCGTAGAACTTGTATGGATAAGTATTGCAGCTCTTACACTGAGCAATACGCAGCGTTACGCCCTCCACTTTAGAGTTGTATACATACCTAGCGGTTCAATGCAATCTTATCAATTGACTCTAGTACAAGATTCGCTCTCTGCGGTTATGTCTGCCCACCCACAGGATTATATTATCTTAGCTGGCGATTTTAATTTACCTAATATTAACTGGACATTAACAGGACCAGTACACTCACGCTTAGGCACCTGTGATATTCAAACTGCCTCCAGTAGCTTTATAAATAACTTAAAATTTTTGGGTCTTAGTCAATACAATTTAAAAAGTAACAGTAGCAATCATATATTAGATTTATTAATCAGTAATACACACCTAATAGCTTCCAATCCACATACACCCTTAATATTAGAAGATCATTTTCATCCAGCAATAGAAGTAGATGCTTCTGAAATTCTAGTTTCTGATCGAAAATTTAAACCACAAATTAGGCATAACTTCTATAAAGGGGACTTATATAGGGCGGGGATGAGAGCATAAATAATGAATTAGGTAATATTGATTGGGTATTCATATTTAGTAATAAATCAACAGAAGAAAGCGTTACACATTTACACATTTACACATTTATTTATTTCATTTCATCTTACAAGCTAACAGATGACACATCCAAAACGCTTATAAGATTAACAATTCGGTATTACACATCCTCGTCATTATATAGGTAATAGCAAAATTATTTTACAATATCCTAATTAACAATACATCAATAATATCATAGAAAAAAAATCATAAAAATACAATCTGAGTCCATAAATACATTAATATTAAAATAAAATAGCAATAATAATAATAAAAATAAAAAAATAAGAAAAACAATACGCAACCAGCAATTATAATAATTAATTATGAAAACAATATATGTAAATTTGATGGCTAGAATTTATTTAAAATTATTTGAATTTCTTTATACAAATGTCCTAATCCATCGGCAAATAAGTCTAGCTCGTTGTGCTGTGCAAGTATGTCCCCAATAATGCGGAGTGCGCGGTTGGTGGGCGCTTGACGAGCGCGCTCAGTACGTGCGCGGGGGGGCTCAAGCAGTCGCGGGCGGCGCCGCGGTGCCACCTGCCCCTGCGAGTTTGCTGACACGTTCCCAGGGACCAAGATGCGGACACGCTCTAGTATTTGGGGACTATCAATCCTATTGTGAATTATGGACAGATATTGCATGACTTGAGACATTGCCCTTCTAAATTTCAACGTTTCAATGTCCACCATACCAGACACGAATAAGGAAGGGTATAAGTAGGGATAGTATCCGTACTGTTTCTTATATATCCATCGAGCAAATTTATGTTGTATTTTTTCAATCATTAGAACGTATTTCTCTTCGTAAGGATTCCAGATAACAGCACCGTACTCGAGTTTACTGCGCACGTAAGCATTATATAATACTTTTGCGACCCGTGTATTATCAAATTGTGACGCAGTCCTTATGACAAACCCTAACATTTTATGCGCTGACTTACAAATTTTGTTGATGTGCGTGTGAAAATCTAATTTGCAATCTAATAGTAATCCTAAGTCCCTAATCTCTTTAACTCTTTCCAAAGGAGCGTCAGTCAACTTATAATTAAAAATAATGGGCTGTGATTTTCGCGTGAAAGTTATTATTTTACATTTGAGATTATTGAATGGAAGGTGGTTTTCTTGACTCCATATAGACACAGCATCAATATCTCTCTGTAATGTCACGGCATCAGCCTCAGTTTCAATACCCAGAGTTAGTTTCAGGTCATCCGCAAATAGGAGACACTCTGAAGTCAAAACAACATCTGGCAAATCGTTGATAAATATCACGAATAGCAAAGGTCCTAACGTACTACCTTGACTCACTCCTGACCTAGTAAAGTAGTCTCCAGAGTTATATCCACTGAGCCTCACATATTGACGTCGATTATTAAGATAACAAGAAAAAAAATTGAGGAGCTTTGGTACGAATCCAACAATGGCCAACTTTTTTAACAGTACATCGTTATCCACAAGGTCGAAGGCTTTCTGGAAGTCAAAGTAAGCCGCATCAACTTGCCTTCGCTTATCCATTTGTGAGCAGATATAGTCTACATGCGCGACCAAGTTGGTAATGGTGGAGCGAGCTGTACGAAACCCATGTTCACCATTATGCAGCTGTTGACTGATTTGGCATTTGATCGAATCACTTAAAATTGCTTCAAAGATCTTACCAAAAACGCATAGGACAGCTATAGGTCTGAAAGAAGTAACATTTGTGCCTCCGTCTCCGTCTCCACTCCTCAGGAGTGACTCGAGATAGCTTCCAGCTCTCAGGATATCTTGACTGCGTCAATGAAAGATTATACAAATACAGAAGAGGCCGCCCAAGAACTGATATACAGTCCTTAACTAAGAAGACAGGAATGCCATCCGGCCCACCAGCCGATCGTGGCTTAAGGCGTCTCACTGCCTTCTTCAGATCGTTTTCATCAACTGTCGTGATGGAAACTGAGGTCACATCTCGATGTATATGTGCATATGCAGCTTTTGCAGCAGTTTCCGGGTTTAGCACGGGTTTCTCTGCATGAAAAACGGACGCAAAATATTAAGCAAAGGCGTCGGCTGCGGCTTGATCTGTCACTGCAGTATTTTCATATATATATGTATCTATGCACCTTCTATTGTTTTTCTTCTCCTTTACATATTTCCAGAATTGCACAGGATCGTCAATGATATTTTTTTGTAGTACAGTCATATATTTCCGGTATTCGCAGTCAATCAATTTCTTAACTTTTTCTCTATAATATATAAACATAGCCTTATTAAATTCTTTGCCCTCTTTTTTAAATTGCTTATGATGAAAGTGTTTGTTTTTTATATTTTTTATTATTTCTACGTTGTACCAGTTTGGATATATGTATCGCTGATTGTTTGATAATTGTTTTTTAATAGGCACAAACAGATTTATAATTTCGTATAGCTTATCGTAGAATAGCTGTACAGCACAGTTAATATCGCTTATTGTTAACAAATCAGACCAGTCTATTTCGATCAAAGTCCTATATAGACCCTGAAAATCTGCCTTACGCCAGTTCCAATCTATATTGGTATTCGAGCGAGGTGTCACTTGCTGCAAAGATGACACGCTCGATGCTATCCAAAAGCCCGGAAATGTAATATTTATATCGAGCATAGGATGGTACTGATCGATATTTACCAGAGGATCTTCACTGAGAGATACTACTATCTGTTTAGGTTCAAAATTGCCCAGCACCAGATCTAGCATACCACCGCGATTATTTAAAACTGTATTATATTGCTTAAGCGAGCAGAATTCACAAAAAAAGTCAAAAGAAGTCTTTATATTGGTACTGCAAGAGTTTAAATTAAAGTCACCTAGGATTAGAACATTCAGGTCGGGGTAAGTACAAATCACATTTTCTATACATGTCAAAACATTAAAATATTGCTCATCCTTATAATTTGGTGGCAGATATACGACACAACATAAAATTATTACATTTTTAAATTTCACAATTGCAAATATTAATTCTTTGTCATCAGTCATACTAACAATATCCGTAACTATTTTAACATTATAACGATCACGAATCGCGAGCAAAACTCCTCCCCATCCACAATCACCAGGTCTATCTTTACGAACCACATGAAAACCCGGAGGAAAGAGTTCACCATTAGACACAGAACTCGTAAGGAAGGTCTCAGTTAATGCTATCATATCATATTCACTTTCCATAACATTATTAAGAAACATATTAGTTTTTGTTCTTAGGCCACGAACATTTTGGTAGCATATTTGCATTTCATGGAATCGCGGTTGACTCTTGATTGTTATTGTCTTTGGCACGAAAGTTCTGCCGCCATGGTTTAATACAGATATTTTCAGCCCAGTTTTCAGATGACATTATATTTCCGACCTGCTTCAATGGAACTCCGAGTTTGAACGAAGCATAATGTCCACGTGGTTTGAGTTTTTCAACCGTGCATTCGTCGTTCCCACATATTGAGTTAAGATGTTCGTGTACTTGCTCTACTGTGGTGCCTTCTCGTACGTAGTATAGGTGCAGGTATCTTCGCCTTTCAGCAGCATGCAACATCGTAGAACCAGGCGCAGCGGTACCTCGAAGCAACCCGGGAAGTGAGGGGCGTGCCCGTTTGCGTGATACTTCTTGCCATTTGTCATCAATCCGCTCGCAGTCCTGGCTATTATTTAAAGAGACGGAAGACTCGGAATATTCTGCGTGCATCATCTTTTGAGCACTGAGAACAGGAGCCACAGATGAGACTTTATTTGTGCTGGGGACAGTAAACGCAGACTGATCCTGATCCTTTGAAAGCGTTGATATATTATATAATGAATTATACAAAATGATAGAAAAATTCGTCCCAAAGTACACGTTATCAAGACGATATAACTACCCGATATGGTTTTCAAAAACATTAATAGCCATTATTAAAGAAAAAAGTTCAGCTCACCGCAGGTGGAAAAAGTACAAAAATCCACGTGATTATGACGAGTTCAGGTTACTGAGAAATAGGCAACATAAGGTACAAAAGGAGTGTTATAATTTTTACGTAAAGAAAATGCAAGAAGGTATTATAAATACTCCAAAACTGTTATGGACGTATATTAAATTAAAACGTTTAAAAACCACTGGTTATCCAAAAACTCTTCATTTAAGCACAAATAAATATACAACAGATGAAGAAATCTGTAAAGGGATTATAGATCCAGCCCATCCTACAATTTTGCCTCTACAACTGCAGTTAATAATAATGTTGAGTCTTTGAACTCGTTAACAATTACGAAAGAAGAGGTGTTAAAGTCTTTAAAAAATTTAGAGAGTTGTAAAGGGCCAGGCAGTGACAAAATACCCCCTATTTTCTTTAAAAACTGTGCTGATAAACTTACTTTGCCACTAACCATATTATTTAATAAATCTTTAAGTGAAGGCGTTTTTCCATCCAAGTGGAAAGAAGCGCACATCATTCCTATCCATAAAAAGGCACTAAAACTAAAATCGATCATTATCGTCCGATCTCTATCCTAAATACATTGGGAAAGTTATTGGAGAAAATTTTATATGCCTATTTATATCCAATTGTAGCACGAGCAATTCCTGATAAACAACATGGATTTATGAGCAATCGTTCTACTACCACTAATCTTAGCATTTTTACCAACGACATATTAAACAGCATGGATGCAGGTGCACAGGTTGACGTGATCTATACGGATTTTGAAAAGGCCTTCGATAGAGTGGATCACGTTATCTTGTTGCATAAATTACAAGTATTAGGTATCAACGGAGACTTACACCGCTGGATAAATCATATATATCTAATAGGAGACAAGCAACAACTGTTGGCGGGTGCAGATCAGACTTTATAACTATAAAATCTGGAGTACCACAAGGTTCTCATTTGGGCCCACTCCTCTACAATGCTTATCTATTTGATATTCATTCATATCTTAGATATTCTAAGTTTCTAATGTTCGCTGACGATAAAAAAGTGTACTGTAACGTAAGAAAAATTGAAGATTGTATACTCCTTCAAAATGATTTAGACAGTTTAGCAAAATATTATAACATTAATAGAATAAGCATCAATGTGGAGAAGTGTAATCAAATAACCTTTACACGTAAAAAAAAATCAGGTATTATTTCAATACACAATAAATAATATTCCCCTACACAAATCTTGTAGGGTTAAAGATTTAGGAGTAATTTTAGATTCCAAGCTCACAATGGTGGACCATATAAACTACATTACAGAAAGAGAATATAAAATGCTAGATTTTGTATTTAGAGTATGCAAGCCTTTCAGTAATATCAAGTGCATAAACGCCATTTACTTTACATATGTAAGAAGTTTACTCGAATATGCGAGCTGTGTATGGTCTCCACAGTACGCAAAGCATATTGATGCCATTGAATCCATCCAGAAAAAGTTCGTTAAATATCTAAATTTCAAAATGCGTCAAAATTATTTTATCTACGAAGATAGCTGTCGTTTCTACGGCTTTCTACCATTAAGAGATCGGCTCGATATGTTATTTTTGCATAGATTGCTCACAGGTCAAATTGATTCTCCGGAGCTGCTATCGATGATATCGCTTAGTGTACCTTCAAAGCGCACTCGTCACACAAACAAACGTTTATTCCATGTACCTTTGTCGCGTACCAGTTATTCATCAAACTCAATTCTGTCTAGGATACTACATAATTACAACACCAAATTTTCTGATATAGATCCCTTTATTTCGACCACATATAGTTTTAAACACGTCGTCACCAAAAAGCTTATGTAACATCAATATAGCATGTTAATTTATATAATACTAAAGCATTTTACACACACACACACACACACACACACACACACACACGCGCACACGCGCACACGCACGCACACACACACACACACACACATACACAAACACACACACACACACACACACACACACACACACACACACACACACACACACATTATATCATCATCATCATATTTTTAAATTTTTACATATTTTTAAATTACTCTTTATGCTCGTACTCTTAAGTTATGATTTTTAAGTAAGAAAACTGTAATTAGCTTTAATTTAAAACTAAGTAGTGGTTGTATACTATTATTGTAATCATGCCGTAGTTTTCTAATAAATAAATAAAATAAATAATAATATTGCATTGTCATATTAAACCGCCGTCATAGTGGATTTAGAATAACGTCACATTAGTTATGGTGTTTCGCTTATCAAGCCCTTTCATTTAATAACTATATCATATGGATTGCAGTGGAAATTATAGATCGCTATTTTGTAACGTCCGCCATAATGGATTAAAAATGGCGGTATTTAAGTAATCGTGCATTGTCATGAGAACCTAAGGTGTGTGCCAAAGGAGACAGTTTCTTTTTGTATGGAGAATGGGTCCACCACAAATTTTAGGGAACCTTAATGAAATGCATGTCGATTTATTTATAATAATCTATAGATTACAATAGTAATATTATTTTTATCGTATCTAATGGGAATACTGAGTAATTAGCAAATAAAATATGTATCTTACTATAACCAAAAAACAGACTAAAAGCGATTGTTTATTAGTTTTCACCGGTATTATAAATTAAAATAGTGCACTGTTCAATAAATAATAGTATAAAACAAAGCTGTGGTTACATTCAGCATTTACAGCTACTTTAAAATTGATATAAAATCTTTGTAGTTCCGGCAAAATAATATAGTGCATGTCTGTGCATGAATATAGTATGGATACTATTTTTTACATGTATTGTTTGTGAGTATACATCCCAAATACCGTTTAAGTAATATGATTAGAGCCAAGATGAGTCAGGGATAATATGTACATTTATAATATTACTTACACACGCTATATAGTTCTTCTTCTTTCTTTATGGCGGTTACGATGAATTCGCCAATGACATGTCGCTATATAGTTAGAAAGATGTTTTGAACTTGTTGTATAAGGATAAAAACACAACTTATAATGCATCTACATTTATTATAGTAAATCATAATTTCCAAAGTAGTCTATTAACAGTAGAACAAATAGTCAGGCACGGTGTCAAAACTTGGTTTGAAAATATATTAACTGATTAGGTTAGATTAGGTTAGGTTAGATATCTCAAACATTTTTATCTGTTATTACAAACTGATAAATAGTGAGGAAGTAAGATGTTTTAAATTGTTTATGGAAGGATAATAAAACACATGTATAATTTAATTGTATTTGTTATTATCAATCACTTCGAAAATGTTTTTTCTAAATAACTTGATGATAACCTGTCCATTTATGGCATTGGCAGGAATTCGAAGAACGATTTCAGTGGTGTGATACAAGACTTTTGTCTTCAATATCCATACTCTTTTTTGTCTCTGCCTACGGGCAGCTCTGCAAGCTTTTACATAGGCTGCACTAAAAGTATCGGGAATGGAATATTTTCACTGTTCCTGTCATATTAAAATATTTTTAATTGAAAACTCCTTGGTTTTAAAAATCGAATACCATTTATTTATTTTAAAAAAGATTCTCGGTCTTATCACAAGGTTTTGTCAAACTTGTTTAGTAGTTGAGAAAATGGAATTGACTAGAGAAAATTCAAGAGCGATGATTTATTATGACTTTCGAAGTGGTTTAACACAAAAACAGTGTGTTGACCGGATGATTTCTGCATTTGGCGATGAAGCCCCGTCCAAAATCACGATTTATCGCTGGTTTGCTGAATTTCAACGTGGATTGCTTTTTGTTTTTCACAGAGCGAATGCGGTATCCACCGGGAAAACAACTTTTTTACACCTAATTGTTCATGCAAGATTATTTGTATTTGACAGATGCCAATGTCTAAAGTTGCCTGAATTTTGCGGTATGTCACATATCGATCTTCCTCAATCAGCTTACGCACAGCATCAACGTTTTCTTGGGTGACTGCAGTTTTTGGACGACCTTGACGGGGATCATCACTGAGCTGACACGTCCACGTTGAAATTCAGCAAACCAGCGATAAATTGTGGTGTTGGATGGGGCTTCATCATATAATAAATGTAGATGCATTATAAGTTGTGTTTTTATCCTTATACAACAAGTTCAAAACATCTTTCTTACTATTTAGCGTGTGTAGGTAATATTATAAATATACATATTATCCCTGACTCATCTTGGCTCTAATCATATTACTTAAACGGTATTTGGGATGTATACTTACAAACAATACATGTAAAAAATAGTATCCATACCATATTCATGCACAGACATGCACTATCAATCGGTAACTCGAGTGCAAGCGGACTCGAGTAAAATTTATTTTCACTCGAGTCTCGAATTACACAAACTCACTCTATTGAATCGATTGAAAATAGAGTTCGAGTTGCACCACTAGTGTAACTACTGGTTAATGGTGGTTATATTCTTTTTTGGTAGCAAAAACATAAAATTTATAGTTTATACTTGTTTGTTTACATTTACATTACAAGATAATAAAATATCATCTCATCGATGCACGAGTGTATGGATACATGGATATACATCAAATTCGTATCATAATATGGATAATATCATGTAAGTTAGACAAATATTAATATTCCAAATTATGTATTTCTCTTCTACATATGTATGTAATATATGAGTTTAGTTTTCCACCTAGAATTTTAGAAAATCTATAATTTGTGTTGAATAACCTAAAACAAGTGACAGTGTATTAAAGTTTTATGTTATTAGTAAAATCTAAATTAAATATTAGATAGAATAAATACACAAAACAAGTTTTGTGTCATGTGTATCATCATCATCATCATTACAGCCCTTCACAAGTCCACTGCTGAATATAGGCCTCCCCCAAACAATGCCACAAAGCACGATCCTGAACCACTTGCATCCATCGACTTCCCGCATGTCTTACCAGGTCGTCACTCCATCTTGTGGGGGGACGCCCTACACTTCGCCTACCGGTACGAGGCTGCCATGTGTATGTTTAAAGTACATTAGAATCTATGGGTCGATTTAAGGAAGCTTCTCTATTTGATGTAGCTTCATGGGCTTTGAAAAGCGATTCATTCAACTGCCTTTAGGTACAAATACCTACCTTATGTATTCAGCAAGTTCCACCATACAACTTGACAATACCAAATGGCTTATTTGGTAGTTCAAACATGGATCTTGAATTCATGCCAGCCATAGTAGATAGATAGTATATATTGTACATATATTTATGTGTAAAAAAGTAGTAAATACTTGTAACAGAAACAAATATATAGTTTGCATAAGTATTGTAACTTAGTTAAGCCATTTTATTTGTGTAATGGGTGATATCCATAAAATTGCTAATGAATTTACAAAAATACGAGTACTTAGGACTATAATAAAGCTGATAAACTTCAAGACAAACCTTCAGGAGCATATTCTCTAAATTATATGAATTGTTGTTAATACATTCACTGTTCAATAAGACTGATTATTTATTATGTAAATTGACAAATTACAATATTATAATATTATATAAAAATCCCATGTATTATATAACTTTGGACCATATCCTGCGACGGAATCAGATTCTTCTATTATGCTTATACTGGTGTGTTGTTAACTCTGCAGAAAGGAATATTATTTTTTTCATGAAAAAAATTATATATTTTTCTCCTACATGAAACAAGTGAAAATAAAAAGTCAAACAAATTTTACATATGCAAATATTGTTGATGTAAAACCGTAATTACTATTTTTGTATTTTATCAACTGGAGCTAATTAATCGTGTATATTTTATAATATTTTTTTATTTATTTAACATATAGGCAGAGATAGCAAAATTCTGATAGAAATATGGAAATATATTTTTATGACATTGAAGGATCTTTAATGTCTTATCTCTTATTATTGAAAATGTATTTTTAAATCCTAACAGTATCATAAATAGACATGTTTTTTTGGCATTATAGTATTTGAAATGTAAAGCAATTCATATATAAAAATAGTCTTCACAAGCTATACAGAATGAAATAAATATAGAAAATATAATATATTGATAAGAATCAATATTTAATATAGGCACTCTTTACGATAGTTACCATTTTCAGATCAATCGCTGAGAACATATATGTATGCCTTGTAGGCTATATGAGGGTGGCACTGAAAATTTCGGGAATCAAGGAAGTGTGTGTCACTTGCTTGGTTCCCGAAATGCGGCGGGTATCCTCACAACTGGATATACGCGTACGAACCCGAAACAAAAAACCAGTCACGAGTCAAATATGAACTTATAATAATATCCTGATTGTGATATCATTGTTGTTTATTTTTTGTTACTTCGTATAAGTAGTGCATAACATAAGAGGTGATTTAAATGTACTTGTTTGTTTAAAGTATGAATGATAGTAATGAAACAACAAAATAAAAATCGTCAGTGTGGCATTATTATAAAAAAATGGAAGCAATTTGTAAGATATATAAAAAGCAGTTTATAGATTTTGAAATACTCCACATATCTGTAGTAAATAAAAAACATGGAAATACTACAAATAATTAGATAATAAATATATGTATTTTATTTCATATTGCCTCATATTACTTATTTAATAAAGGTACCTATTTAAAAATGCATTAATTAAGGTAATCGCTATTCTCGACTCGGGTGATAAACTTCAATCGATGCAGGGACTGTAAATAGTTGATTCAAATAACTCAAAAACTCGAGTACAACTAGAGTGACATGATAAAACCCGAGTGACTTGAGTCACAAAATTCTACTCGAGTCACATTTTTATATTACGGTCAATGCAGTGTCTGTCTACAATTTAGTGATGAACTCGACTTACTAACTCGAGCAATTTATTGGTATATTATGTAATGTCAATAAGCTGACTAAGTATAATTCGTGATTAAATTATTAATAACAGTAACTTTACGCTACGTCATAAAGTTAGTGATATTATTTTATGAAGATTGTCTATACGCAAACCAATAATATATAATTACCTATTAAGTTAAGAAATAATAATAATTATCTTGGATGGAAGAACAAATATAAAAATAATTTGTAACAAACTGAAAACAGCTTCGTTCCGCCAATTCCAGTTGCGTAACTCGAGTACTATTCGATTACGTGAATTTCAACACAAGTTAACTCGAGTCGAGTTTCTTCCGAGTTGGCACATCTCAACTACAATTGTTTTTAATATTACTTTATCTGAACCAATGACATAAACATAAATATCAAAACAAATATTTTTTCAGATTTCTTGATTCCGTGTAGATTTTCATAAAATTTTTATGCTATTTACAATAATAAATTGGTATCTTTTTTGTAAATAATACCATTGCTGTCCGCGAAAATTTCTAGAGCGCCCAAAAACGACTGTCTCGTTTTAGCTCCATAGTTTTAAAGTTAGTGGATGAAATATTGATTGCAAAATTCCAGGACATACATACAAGTGAAATTAAATAAAAGCTTTTAATAATAATTTAATTAATAAAATAATATATACTACAAAATGAAGGCTGGTATTATACCAGCCATTTTATTTTAATGGGGATTATACCAGTGGTATAATCCCCATTAAAATAAAAAGAATAAAATAAATTCAACAAAATAAAATAAAATATATTAAGAAGATTTAATTTCGGTAAGGACATTGACGTTAAGAGATTGCGCACTCTTTGGATACTGCGTTCATCGTCTTCGATGCTAATATGGCCTGTACGGCATTTAGCGAACCACTTATTGCGGTTGCTTCACCCGGCGCAGAATCCAGATAACACTCAGCAAGCCACTTTTTGGTATCTGCAGCACTTTTTTTCATCAAAAAAATAGTGTTTTATTAACAAACGAAATTCCTTTTTATCCATTTTCTTCAAAATAACAAAAGTTGCTTCTGCTGTATCTCACAAACTAATAATCAGACAGCTGTCAAATGTATAAACCTTTCTTTTGAAGGTTGATGCTAACTAAAATGATATGAATTTTATTCTAGTGGCGCCATCTCATTGAAACGATACGAACTTTTCAGCCCACCTAATCTAAAGGTATAATAACATTGCTCCAACGGTCAACGTTGCTCTTCAACAACGGGTTAAATCCTTGAACACAATGTTGTAAAAAGATAAAAGAAATTAAATAACTTTTCTTGTCTTTTGTCGACTTACGATACCCAGGTCACGAAGTAATAGGAGTCTAAATAGCACATAAAAAATATTGTTTTCAAAGTATATATACATATAATATAAAATATGTTACATTAGAGATTTTACTGATATTGCTTTTTTTATATAACTAACCATAATATAGACAAAGATAAAGAAAAAAGTTACTTTTTAGGAATTCATATAGAGAAAATAAGAATATAATTAGGATATGGCGTATGATTAAATAGAGTGAGGGCGATATAAAGACTTATTTTATCTTATTGCTACGTATGTTTACCTACACTTCGTGCATTCTACTTGGTAACGAACGAGGTTCTGGCGACTAACAAATAAATGTTTTCGGCTCGTTTACCAATTTTTTTGCAATTCTGTCCATTCAAAGATTGTCCGGCAGAAATAGCTAGAATCGAACATTTGAATACGCTATTCTTTTAGGCAAGCTTTTAGCTTATAGCTTACGAGTATAGTCTGCTAGGGTAAGTGAAACTCTTCGAGTTGATTGTCTCTCCGTGACATTATCAAGGGTTGCTGTTGAAAGTAATGTCTAACTTCTTCGGGGGCCGTTCTCTACGAAAATATATTCCTGAATTAATTGAATCTGCTTAAGTACTATGGGTATGCAGATGATGCGAGATCTCAGGCTAGTCAGGATCAATTTCAGTGACTTCTTACCGCACAAGTAAGTAAAATTTTACATTTCCATACCTCCCACTACTGGATACAGGCCTCTCATTCCTGTGAGAATGATAGAACAATGAGTAAAGAAATGATAGAATCAAAAGTTGTCTGGAAGAAAGCGGTTTTGGCGATAAGACCGCCCATTGTACGACAATTTTTTGGGTGTTATTTATGTGGTTGGCATAGCATTCATGATTTTGTCAGCAGAGAAATATAATCTAACAGCAGAAATAGAGAATTGGTCAGCAAACCATGGCTAGCAAACATTAATAAATCAATCGGCAATTTTTAACATTCTGGACGGCTGTAAATTTTTTATTACAGCATATTAATTATATAAGCTGTAATGAGTGACTCATGTTTATAAAATTTTGATAAGCACTCTAAGTGACCAACTAAAAAATAATAAAGATTATTAATATTATTAAAAATGTACGCGGCTTTGGGGTGCACCCCAACCGCACCTTAACCTACTGTCGCTGATATTTCTTGATACGTACTTTCCGTTTTCCAAATTTAACAGTACACCTAAATTTAACCAACTACTGCTGGCCGCACCTTGTTCTAGCCGGCTAGAACTTGGTGTAACCGCACTTTGGCTTTTATCCGTAACATACTTTTACAAATTTAGGTATCTGCTTATAGACATATTTTCTTTGTGGTTTTATGTGGTTTACATATTTTGTACTCCATTTTTTGTCCATATTTATATATTTTTGGTATAAAATTAAGTGCGTGTTGACTGACGGACTTCACGAGTCCTCGAAGCATGTATAATTCCTCGGACATGCATGTTTCCTTCCGACCTTTCACCGCCGAGCACGTAGTAAATCGGCACTTAAAATTGAATTGACAATTTCATTGGTAATGGCAGGGAGCCAACCTGGTTACTGTTAAAATTACGATAAGGGCTTAGCCCAGAGCTACAACAGCCTTTTGTGGCACAAATTTTTAAATTTGTGCCACCTAATTTTCCTTTTAAAAAATAATCGATCTTGCTTTCGCATTTGATACCTCTAACTTTTACAAAATAAAGATCAGGCTTTTACAAAATTTCATCGCTATTTTATTTTATGAGTCATTGCCATTTGACTGTACGCATAAAAGAAGAATTTCTTTAACAGCGTGAAGAGACACATAACATTATATTTTTTATTACACATAACACATAACATTATATTTTTCTTTTAGGTCTCCAATAATTCAAGCATGTAGGTCGGCATTTGCAATACAGTCTTGAATTAGAAGTCAAGATAACTGACAACTCCGTATACGTGTAGAGTGTAAGGTCCACATTAGATGGAGTGTCATGTCTGTTTGCATATGCGCGTGCGTATGTGTGTGCCTGGACGTGTGCGTGTGCGTGTGCGTGATCATGCGCGTGTGCTTGCTCGTGTGCGTGTGCCTGTGCATGTGCGTTTGCGTATTTCTGTGCGTGTGCGTGTGCGTGCTCATGCGCATGTACGTGCTCATGCGCGTGTGCTTGCTCGTGTGCATATGCCTGTGCGTCCGCATGTGCGTGTGGATGTGCGTATGCGCGTGTGTGTGTGTATGTGTGGTCTTATTTGTTTGCTTTGTTACTTAAGCCACTACCTACCTTTTGAGCAACAATTTTCTTACCTAAATAATTTTACAAAGTTCATAATCACTACTGTGTTTCATATGGTAAGTGTAGAGAACCGGAGACCCTTTTTACTGGAAACGAAGGATTCCATCTTAGCCCTCACGGGTCACAACGCATCTGTATTTTGTAATCGAGGATAGATGTAGATATCTATGGGCCGCAGAAAGCACTTACCATCAGGTGGACTGTGTGCTCGTATGTCACCCTTATCCTATAAAAAAGTTACTCCTCGTACTACAATTCTTTGAATTGTCCAACAAATCAATTCAACTATTTTTTAAGATTATTGATAATATGCAAATCTTTCGAACTGTTAACACCTTGGCGTATTAAAATATGAAGCATATAATCAAAACTAAAAATTTTGCAGTGGTTCGTGCATCCAAGATGACCAAAAGTTTGAGTGTCTGCTCATTCATTCCTGGATATAAACGCGAATCTATGCAAAAAATCTAACTAGCGCCTAACTAACTTTGAGCAATGTAGCTGTAGACTTGCTGGGTGCTTGAAAAATATATCGATTTCTCATCCTAATCAGCATTTTACTCGGGGCGTTCGTACCGGGATTTTTTTTTTCTTTCTTGTCATTAGATAGCCACTACAAAGGAGACTCTCTAAGCAACTACACCTAGACCAAAGAAAATATTCTTTGACCGTAGTAATCATCAAGCATAAAATACATTGAATACAGTTTCGAAGAGGCCGAGGCTTTCAAATAATTATTTGTTCGCAATGCTTTCTCCCCTGCTTTTCTTCCGTTTAAATTTTCAGGAAATAAATGAAGCTTTTAATCTCGTAATTTAAAACGCAACACTGAGTTAATATTATACATTCAAGTCATTATTAGTATTATAACCGACTTCAAAATAGGAAGAGCATTCTCAAATATATGTATATTATATTTTTTTATATTATTTCGGGGGTAACTTCATTGTTTATAGATGATTGTAAATAAGTTTATACTTCAGGGTGGCCCGTAAAACTCACCCTACGGTTGGGAAAATAAGAGTTTTAATGTAACTATTTAGACTGCATTTTAGTTATTAAGCTTAAAAAAATTAAAACCGGCTTCAAAAACTAAAAAGAATAAAATAATTTGCACATATTAACAAAAAAAATTATGACCAAGTCGTTTTTACGATCTCTGCGATCGTGCTCGGTGGTAAAGAATAATATAGCGAGGAAACCTGAATATCTGAGAAATAAAAAATAAAATATTTCGAAGATATATAAAGTCCGCCAACACGTATTGGAGCAGCACCGCGGGGACTTCCTTGGCCTAAAACCCTGTCAGAAGTGAGAGGAGGCCTGTGCCTAGCAGTGGGACGTATACAAGCTATAACTTTAATTTTTTTACTTTTACGATCAATTAACCGTAAACTTTAATCTCGTCCATTTAGAGTAGCATTTGTACAGATTTTTTCATTCAATATCCAAAATGTAAACAAAGTTAAGTATTCAATACACTTATAGTTTTCTTTTCAATAACGATGACAAAAGATAACACTTGCACTTAGCAGTTTCGATATGATGTCAAAGGATGTTTTCACTCCATTCATCATAACGCAGCGTTGCAATCAATCAATCCTGAAACTTTGTAAAAGAACTTCATATAACTGATTAAAAGTGTTATAAAAATTATGGGGCAACAAGGATAATATATCTTAATATTAATATATAAAGAAAAATATATTAGCGCAGCATTAAAATAATATAGGAAATTTAAGTTGACAAACAATGACAAAAAGAGATAGATAGCACTCGGCCAACTATATACTACACGGATTGGGCACAGAATAAATAAGTTCGGCGAAATACATTCACAGTTTATCATAGATATCAGATAACAGAAAACAACGAAATAACAAAATAAAACACTATAAAACTGTGTTCTAAAACCTACAATAATAGACTACAATGATAGAACTGCAATAATACCTTTATATAAGGGTCATTCACAGCAAATAAAAATATAAAAATGCGTGACGTTTTATGAAAATCACCAGAGCACTAAACCTATCCAACTGCAAAGAGGTGTAGAACAGGATGACGTAATATCCCCGATACTCTTCACCGCTGCAGTGGAAGACGTTTTCTAGCTACTGGATTGGAAAGGATACAGTATCAACGTCAATGGCGAGTTGATTTGCCGACGATATAGTCATTATGGCAAAATCGCTGAAGAACCTAAGCACTATGCTAAATGACCTCAGTAGTGCCTCCCAACGGATAGCTCTTCAGATGAACATGGACAAAACAAAGATCATGTATAACGTCCATGCCAAACCTACGTATGACGGTAGTTGTTGGGAGCACTAAGCTCGAAGTTGTTGACGAGTATGTTTATCTGGGACAAATACTTCGACTAGGTAAGTCCAACTACCTCCCCCCCCCCCCCCGAACGGATTCCCGCCTTGTCGTGGGGGGGAGGGGGGCTTAGTAGCCGTGTCTTGGTCACCCGCGTTGAAGAAAGAGAAACCCCTTGGCTGGCCCGTGGTGTAGGGCCGGCCCGAGGTGGCCACTCCGTGTGGGCTTGGCGAGCCCACTTCGGATGTGTGTCGGTGGGCTGCGGTGAGAGGGGTGTCCACTCCCCCTACCGCTGCTACCGAGGTGGAGTCGCGTAGGAAGAGGAGTGTTGGTATGGCGAAGCGCCACTCGCCCTATCCTCCGCGACTCTCCGGGGCCGCACCGTTGATGAGGTGGTGGTGGGGCCGCGGGTGAGAGGAGTGTCAGTATTGCGAGACGCCGCTCTCCCTACCCTCCACGGCCGAAACTTCTTTGGTGGCGGAGCCAAAGACCAGATCCGCCACTGGGGTCGGGAAAGCAGGTGCTACTAAGCGCTCGATTTTCCTGGCCCCATGGCCTCCGCGTATCGGACTCGGGGTTTGAGTCCGATACGCAGGTGGAGTAGGAGGCCGTGGAGAGGGGCGTGCCTTGTGTTCCTGGTGCGCCTTGCCTGAGAAGGAAAATAGGGAGGAGAGGTTCTCCCTCTAGAAGGGGCTGCTATAGGGCGCCCGGCGCTGGAGGGGCTGCGGATGTGTTCTTAAAATTTTTCGCTAAGAGATTCCTTCGAACCTAGCTTATAAATGCTCTTATGGCCCTCTTTTGGAAATCAAAGATAGTTTCAGTGTCAGTCGTATTATTCCATATAACATTATGCTATGGAAATAACTAAAATAAACTTATCTAGCTCTTTCAATACATTTAAGGTTAGTTCAGATATATGAGGGCCCCATTGAAGTTTCGCGTCAACTGTAATTCCGAGAAAAATAGTGGATTCAACAAGGCCCAGCTTCTCTTTTTTAAATAAGGGAGGGCGCAAACGAACATGCGGCTCACTTGATGGTAAGTGACTACCACCGCCCATGAACAACTGCAACACCAGGGGAATTCCAGATGCGTTTCCGGCCTTTAAAAAAAGAGTAGACTCTTTTTTTAAATGTCTCTAAGTTGTATCGGTCCGGAACAATTGCTGATAGTAATCGATTCCACAAGGAAGCAGTGCGAGGAAGAAAACATCTTCTAAATCGAACAGTGGTGGAGCGCTTATCATCAAGATGGTATGGATGGTATCGAGAGTTTTGTCTCGATGTGCAATTGTGAAATTGAGCGGCTGGAATTAGTCCGAACAATTCCTCAGAGCACTCTCCGTAATACATGCGATAAAATACGCAAAGAGATGCAACATCTCTACGCAATGCCAGTGAGTCAAGTCGATCGGAAAGAACTCGGTCGTCGACGATTCGAACCGCTCTGCGCTGGATGCGGTCAAGTGGAAGGAGCTGGCACTGGGGAGCCCCTGCCCAGAAATGCGAATCCGAAACTGGCTGAAGCAACAAGTGGAGTGCCTTGAAACTGAGGAGATACGACATAGGGGTTCCTTTTAACAGTAAACACACACACTTGTGTCTTCTGGGGATTGAACTGGACTAGACTTAGTCGCCCCCAATCCTAAACATTGTTCAACAAAGTCTCGATTTCTGTCACAAGTTTGTTCTGTTACTCGGCGACGTTTTCCCGAGAAATACTGGCACGGCCGGTGTATAGAGCATCACCAGTGCTGTCATCTGTATAGCAATTTATGTCACCGGTTTGCAACATATTAAACATAAATTCAACATATAACATATATTGATATGCAGAAGAAACAGCGTTGGTGATAGCACGTAGCCTTGTATAACACCATTGTTAAAAGGCTTGTAAAACGGAGCGCGCACCGTCAACTAAGACCTTGATGCTCCGATCAGCCAAAAAACTGCTTCGAAAGAAGCGCTTTATGCCAGACCCGATCGAAGGCCTTAGCTATGTCCAAACTAAAGGCCAATACCTCCCCCTTGGACTCGATCGCCTGCGCCTATCTATGTGTAAGGTAAACAAGAAGATCACCAGCTGAGCGACCCCGACGGAAACCGTACTAGTAGTCACTAATCATCTGGTGCTCCTTACGGTACCGGATGAGCTGGTAGTTAATAATGGACTCCATTATTGTCGAGAACAAGGAGTTGATGACGATAGGCCTGTAATTGGACGGATCAGAGCAGTTACCTTTTTTAGATCGGTTGCACGAAAGTTGTCTTCCATGAATTCGGAACAACGCCTAGAGAGTAAGAATACCGAAAAAGACGTGTTAGAACCATTGCCAACTCTGGAGCGCACGTCCTCAGCAAAATTGGCGGGATTCCGTCAGGCCAACTCAACTTGTGGATGTACAGGATGACTAGGGAAAGGAGTGCTTTACGTACTGAGCACTATGTGAATATCACATTAGGCATAGAGCACTCACAATGCGGTTTGGTCGGCTGTGTGTTCCCGTCATCAAGAGTCGAGTTGGACGCAAAAAGGGAGCCTAGAGTTTAGGCTTTCTCTTTTGCGGCATGGGCCAGTGAGTCACTCTTCCTGTGCAGAGATAGTAGTGATGATTTACAGAAATTCCCTTGGACAGCCTTGGCGAGAGACCAGAATTCAAGGATTCCCGAAGGAAGGCGAACTAGTTTCTAGCCAATTCTTCCTATGTGCTCTGACTTTGCCTTGGCAATAACTCTTTTGAAGGACCTGGAGGCGAATTTATACTTCTTTTTAAGGTCTGCTGGTGTTTGCATCCCGAGCCGCCGAAGCCTCAGCCCAGACCTGAATACACTCCTGCTTACTGCGTAATGCAGTCTTACAAGACTAAGCAAACCAATGATGGAATAAATAGTTCCATTTCCTGTAGCATCACATCGGTGACAGAGTCAGCAACAGCACTGGGATCATTCGGCGAAAAGCAAACCCCATGGGTAGATGCAATGAAAAACCACATTCCGTGCCAATCCACCGACCAAACACAGCGGCAAAGTAATGCCAAACATAGCGGCAACCTGCAGAATGCAACCGCGAGGAGAGCGTGAGTGGTACCCCACTCCGGATCAGACAATGGTCCAAAGAGCCGAGTGAGACATCGACAGAAACCAGATATCCGTCCGGATGAGAGATCGGCAGAAGGCCGAGCAGGGAAAGTGTATGATCCTCCACATATGGAATCCGCGTAGGCGAAGTAATCAGTTGTGTCAGATCATATGCCATATCAAAGTCATAAACACATCTTCCCGCATGATCGGTTAAACGTGAACCGAGCCATTCAGCGTGGTGGGCGTTAAAATCGTCAAGTATCACGATCTCTACGGATGCGATCTGTTATAGCGAGAAATCTGTAGCCATTTGAACGTGGTCGATGAGTCGGTCTGTGTCGGCATTACCGCTATGGGACCTATACAGGCACGCGTAGACGCGAGGATGGTCGTCCTGTCTACGCGCAGCCAAAGGATGGACAGGCTCGTACCTTCAAAACTGTCAAGGCGTCGAGAACAGCACATACGCACATACGCAAACTCCAACCCGAGGCACAAAGAAGTATTTTAATTTGTACCTCGGGTAAGACAGGTACGAGATGTCAGCCGGAGAGGACACCTGCGTCTCAGTCAAAAAGAGCAAAGCTGGCTTCGCCGTCTCTAGATGATAGTGGACGGCGTTAAGGTTCGAGTGACGTCCCCTGATGTTGCAGAATCCCACGGATAGCGTAGCAGGTGTCGACATGGTTTTATCGCTCCGTTTGCCCCGTGCAGTGTTAGTATAGAGCGGGATTTGCCCCCCCCCCCCCCTCCCCCCAGATTACGCGGGGCAACCTGAGAACCCACGCTCAGGAAGTAGAGGGCTTGACCGTGGATGCTCAGTGAGGGATTCTCTGTTACCAGGGGTGCCGGTACCCTCCTGGGTATTCCTTTATTTTTAAATTCCGCTACCATGTTATGTGGAATGGGACTACGGCCACCTGTACTAACTAAGCGAAACGCAGAAGCATAGCTTCTACTTCACATTGCTATTCTGTGAGGTCATGGTACTGCCCCGGTTCGAGCCGGCCCATCCATGCTACAGCAGAATCTGTAGCGTGGCTCTACCACTGTTTCCTCCCCATTTAAAAGCACATCAAAGGCCGGCAACGCATCTACAATTCCCCTGGTTTTGCGGTTGTTCATGGGCGGCGGTAGTCACTTACCATGAGTTGAACCGCATGCTCGTTTGCCCCCTCTCCTATATAAAAAAAACATTAATACACATTTGGTTTGATTACCGTTCAAAAGCAAATTATTAACGTTAAACCAGTTTACTAATTTATATATAGCATTATTCACTTCGTCGTATTTCAATAATTGCCGTTTTAGTCAGAAAATTAACGAACTATCATCAGTAAATAATACTATATCACGGTTATTCCCTGTCAAGTAAGGTAAGTGATTAATATAAACAAGGAATAGAAAGGGACCAAGAACTGAGGCCTGAGACACACCCATAGATACTACCGATCCGGGAGAACTGCATCCATTAATAACAACGTTTACGTTGTATCATTTAGATATGACATAACAAGTATAAGCGCTTAGTTTTTTACACCATAATGGTGTAGCTTCCTGCTTATTGTCTCATGGTGAACACACTTGAAAATCTTGGATAGATCACAAAATATACCCAAAGCATCTTCTGAATTTTCCCATGCACAGAAAGTATGTTTGATTAGCTCAACACCGGCATCAGATGTCGAGTGACCCCTTGTAAATCCAAACAGCTTGTTATGAAGTAATTTATTTATTTTAAAAAAACTTTACATTTGATCTAGAACATTTTTTTTTCAAAAATTTTACCGAGCGTTGGCAGTACGGAAACACGTCTAAAATTAGTGGGGTCCAATGTACTGACAGATTTAAATAAAAGTATGACTTTACTATGTTTTATTAAAACAGGAAATAAACCAGATTCATTACCATCATTGAAAATAATAGAAAGTTGGGGTACAATCGCAACTATTATAGACGCAATATTTTAACAGAAATCCCCCATAGATTTGCTGTTTTCTTAATATTAATAGTTTTGAAATATTTTACAATATCACCTGATATATTTCTATGAAATGCAAATTCTTTTTTAGATTTACATTTTATTTGAGTAATGACTCGGCCACAGCAGGGGAGAAATTGAGTGACTTTGTAGTCAAGATCAGAATGTCAGTAAAATATTTTTTAAAAGCCGATGCAAATGTCTTGATCTAATTTTGTCAAATTATTGTTAAAAATCAATTGAAACTTTGAGTTGTGTAGTTTCATCTTGCCAGTTTCACTATTGACTGTACTCCAAGTCATTTTAATTTTATTAGAGACATTCTTTTCATTAATTTTGTTTCTTAAATATAAAGACATGGCTGCACAACACACCCTTTTAAAAATATTGGATTATTTTTTACATACTCTCTAAATGCACTATGATTATTTTATTTATTTTATTTTATTTATTCTTTTTTACATCTATCTTATAATAAGGGATATAAAGGGCGGACTTAATACCTTGTGGCATTGTCTACCAGTCAACCCTGGACGATTTGAGAAGCTGTGGTAGGTGCAACACCACTCCATAAATTAATAAATACGTAAAAACATTATATCTTATAACAAAAAACAAATAAATAAAATATTTTTAACTACACAAACTTAATATTATCTACTTTGTAATAAAGAAAACAAATAATAGTAAATATACAAACGGATATAAAATACTTATATATACAAAACCTCTCAATAAATATAAAATAATATAACACAAAAATAAAATAACATGATGTATATTACAATACATATTATACAAAATATCAATTACAAAGTGAAAGAGGGAGAAAAAATATCGGATAAATCAGGTGGTATTATTCCTGTTAAAGAATTCTCGAACTACATACATACATACATAAACACTCACGCCTGTCACCCAGAGGGGTAGGCAGAGACTACGGACTTCCATTTGGCACGATCCTGACATACCTCTCTCGCTTCCTCCACATCCATATACCTACGCATACACGCTCGTCGGTTAAGGGTACTCCTAATCTGGCCCATTTTTAATGTATCGCCGATTGGTCGATAAACTTTCGTCTAGGGCGTCCCTTCCCGACCCTGCCGTTCACTTCTCGAACTACTCTTTTAAAATATTGTTTGTTACTGGTTTTTTTGATATGAACAGGCAAGGCAATTTCTAACAGTGGTAGAGCCACGCGGCTTTTGCTGTCGCACGGATGGGCCGGCTCGAACCGGGGTGGTACCACGACCTCACAGAAAACCAGCGTGAAGTAGAGGTTTACCTCTGCGTTTCGCTTGGTGAGTGCAGGTGGCCGGAGGCCCTTTTTACTGGAAATGACGCATTCCATCTAGTCCTCACGGGTGACAACGCATCTACATTTTGATTTGTAATAGAGGATAGATGTAGATGTCTATGGGCCGCAGCAGCCACTTACCATCAGGTGGACTGTGTGCTCGTTTGTCACCCTTATCCTATAAAAAAAAGGCATTCCAGAGCATTATGGACTGCACAGTAAAAGATGAATTAAAGAAACCACTCTTATGTGGTGGAATACGAATTTTAAGACTATTTTGGGAACGGGGAACTCTATCATGAGTAGAATATTGGTACTGAAAGTTATCCTTAAGATAAGAAGGAGAATTTGGATCATTGAAAATTGAATATAGTACTTGTAAAATTCGGGAGCTACGTTTTTGATGAATAGAAAACCATTTAAGCTTAGAACGGTACTGAGAAACATGGTCATACTTACGTAAGCCGAAAATGAACCTAATGCAATTGTTGAGAAGGCACTCCAACTTATCGAGAAGATATTAAGATAGATCTGGATAACACACATCCGCATAATCAATAATGGGTAATATCAAAGTCTGGACAAGTAGAAGTTTAGTTTTAAAAGGCAGAAAGTTTTTGAGACGGCAAAGAGAACGTAAGGTGGCAGTAACTTTACGGCTTATTTCAGCAACTTGAATTCCCCAGCTTAAGGTATGGTCTATATGTAAGCGAAGATTTTTAACAGATTTACAAAATGGCAGCAATGTTTTATTGTAAAATACGGGAGAAAGATCATCACTATTAATCTTGGCTAATATTCTGCTACTACCTATAACCATTACCTTACATTTGGAAGGGTTAACTATGTCTGTACGACCAATCTCTTCTGAAATCAAGGTTGTGGTTGATTTTGTTAATATTATTGTTAAGGTAATTAACACTAGATTGCACATAGAGCTGAAGATCATCTGCATACAAATGGTACGAACAGTTGAGAACTGAAATAATAGAATTTATATGATTTTATTTAATATTTCATTGTAAAGGTCATATAACTTTAGTCTACTCCTATAAATTCGAATAAAAAAGGTTACTACGTTTTTGTACAAGTTATTCACGAACATAAAAACATATTTATTTTTTACTTATTATGAGCCAGTATTTGACTTTTTAAATATTTCGAAGACATAATACAGGTCACTTAAATAACTGTAACTTAACTTTTCTTACTTGACTCTTATCCCTCCTGGTGTCAAGTGGTGATTAACCTTAAAATAGTAAACCGCACTACCTAAGCTAGAGAAAGCCAAATCTCTGTTGCTTTGAAGACACCAACATTATAATCGAAAGAAAAACTGGCACTGGCAAATTAGTCTACTTCTTTGCCGTACGTATTACGATCGATGAAGCAAACCGTTTGGTTCAAATGAGTGGTCAACAATAAAGAGGTAGATACACACCCCGCGTCTAATTTTCTAACGGCATAAGAATGAGGAAATAAATCCTGTAATCTCAGCACATAATCTGTGCAATAATACTTTTTATAGTTAACAATCTTTTCATTATCATTTTTGACATTGCACGAAAATAACTGTCATTTTTATCGTGCAATGAAAAATATATATGCACGAAAAATAGCTAGGGCATTTAAAATACATTAAATAGACACAAAATGTCTATAAGGACCTCGCCGCAATCTTCTACTTCCTCCTGCCCTTATTAAAAATTATTTGAGGTTAGCATAGCATGAGCTCTTCCGTTCGCCATCATCTCCTCAGTTACTCCTCTCTTACGTACATCATCCCTGGCACAATCCATCTAACTTTTCTTATACGGGAGACCTAAGAAACTCTCTATTCTTATATCCATCCAATTTCATAGCCTAGATTCTTCTTGTTATATGAGTTTCTTATTTTTGCAAAATATACCCATACCACGCTACCCTACCACTCATAGATAATATACTATACACCAGAGACTACCACTTCTCAACTTTTCACAGCTGACGTTCACCGCTACAATAGTTTTCGGCAGGCGGCGCGATAAGTTTCACTCCGACTTAAACTGTTTGTTTTGTCTTTGTAAGGCATACATCTGGGTGTCTTCAAAGCAAGAAGAATATATATTAGGCTTTTGTTGCGCTAAGGCTTAATCACCACTTACAATCTGATGTGATTTTAGTCAAGCACTGACTTATAATAAGTAAGAAAATCACTTTAGACTTTTTACAGTATCGATATAAAATTTATTAATAACTCGACGACAGCAACAACTGTTGGGTACAAGTTTTATGATTTTCTTTTTTAGTACTGAACCAACGTATATTGTGAATGTGAGTCATTTTGGTCAATAAATATAAAGAAAACTCGCTAAATTGACTATTACGCCATCTATCAAATCCTAGCTATGTACTCTAATATGCCGTGTCAATGAGAGGTGTGTGCCTGGTACAATGACTTTAATTAAACTTAATGTCTAAATCTAAACTTAACAATAATGCATATAATGTCGTGTGGGCTACAACCCTGTGTCAAACCTCCCACCTATAAAATAATAGAAAAACTATAGATTTTCTTTTAAACATAAGGTACAGCTCTTTTAAAATCAACAAGGTGCATATTGTAAGTATTACAATGTCCATCGATAAAAGATGAGTTGTAATTAAATCAAAGTATCTAAATTCTTTGCACAATTTATATTTATAAAAACTTCCTCTTTTCTGTCTTTGAGTTGCACATTATGATTTTGAACTTTATTTCTTCCCTCTTAGTTAAAATACTGTAACAAAATGCCTTCCAATGGTTACAGTAAGTGTCGAACCCTACATCTCATCCTGGCATTGTCGCCATGTATTATAGGAGGTGTCAAGTTGTGTGTCTGGTAAGATACCTATGATGAAACTAAAGTCCAAGTTCTAAAATTAACAATAATATTATGTCGTGTGAACTACAACATTACACTACAGTACCATCGTCAAATCAAGTCGTTGAGAAATTACACGATCACTAATAGACGCACCAACAAATTATAGAACAAAAGGTTTTTGTTATTTAATCTGACTTCAAAGATGTAGTTAAATTAAACCAATAACCAACTTATAATGTGAGAGATATTTCGAACAATTTTAATGACGCCAACTTATTAAGCTCCCTTTAAATAATTAATATTCTACAAATTGACTAAGAGCTGTTCCTAAGGGTAAACTAATCTCAATAAATCGCTCAAAGTTGAGCATGTAGGTAATCGATAACGGTCGCTATTTACATAGAAATATTTTTAGGTTTTGTGTCAGTAAGAAATATCAACTTTCATCTTGGATTATATAAATGAATATCAAATATATTTATTTCAGTGCTTTAAAAAGAATGATGGACATAAAACTTTTTAGTTAAGTAGGTTTGGTAAGTAGTTAAGTGTTAAAAATTATTAACATTTATTTATACAATACAACTAAACAATATGTTCCGTATCATATTAACATCCATACCCAAAACAATTATTTATAAATTACCAATAGTTGTTGTCAACAGGTCAACAGGCTTTATCTTGTGGGAGTTCGCCCTACACTTTGCTTACGGTTCAATGCTGGCACTTGAGAACCTTTCTCCCCTGTCGGTGGTGTTTCTTCAAGCTATATGACCGACTTATGGCCATTGCCACTTTAGTTAACTGATCCGTTACACTATGTCAGTCACTCACTGCGGATATATTAATTACCTCATTACAGAAAGTCGATGGGTGCAGGTGGCTCAGGATCTTTGTGGCATTCTTGGGGGAGCCCTATATTCGGATATAGATTTATAATGGGCTGTGATGATAATGAATTATTGTTCCATGCGGGAATTGAGCCCGCTTTTCCAACTCTTTAGTTATACTCGGTCATTACGCACAAACTAATTGTCACAAAAAAAACGCTTTTGCTTAAAGGAGCACAGCTATTGAATACCAGACGATTTAAAAACTGCAATAGCGTGAATCTGTTCAAAAGTAAATTTAGGAAATACTTTCGTACATACATCCCAAGTCTAATGTATGTATATAATAAATAATCGAATCGTTTCCAAAATTCTAGAGGTAAATCATATATTATAACCTAGTGACCCGCCCCAGCTTGCTTAGTTTGGATCTATTTATGAGATATCATTAATTTTTTAGCAATTTTATCGATTTTAAAAAAATGCTCCAAATTTATCGAATAAAACACAATTAAATCAATCCTGGTATTGCTCTCTATCTATTTGTAAATAACTAAGCAGAATACATATATATTTCTCTGTATCCATTTATAAGTGAACTTTTACGATATTTTTATTCTTATGAGAAATAAAATTATTTAAACTTCAGATTAGTTGCAAGTTTTACGCGCAATATTTTCTTAGGAATATTTCGATATGACAATTTCATAAAAATACTACCCTATAACATTTATTTCCAGTTATGGAAACTTGATTTTAAATATGATTATAATAAACTCTCTCTCTCTCTCATGAAGCAATATTTAAGGCTTACGCAATTTTGCTTGTAGTTTATTGGGCAAATAATAAATGTTTATCGCTCCTATAAAATTGGCCTTAATAAAGTAAAATTGAAAGCAGGCTTAGATAAAAGAAGTTTTAAGAACAGTATACGTTTACGTACGTACAGTACGTACAGTAGTACGTTTACGAAAATCTAACTTTTTTTTTAAATAACAAATGAAAAAAAACTTCTAAGCTATTACTCGAAATTATTAATGAAAATCAAGGCACAAATATAAATATAGATTGATCTTCTCAAATGATTTTTATTATAATTAAAAAACACGAAACACGTGGTACACGTCTTATACGTGGTAGAGTGATATGTTACAGCTATATTTTTTATTGTAGCACGAATGGGTCGACTCGACCGGAGAAGGACCACGCTCTCACAGAGCACCAGCGTAAAATAACAGCTCAATGCTGCTGTGTACCGTATGGTAAGTGTAGAGAACCGGAAACCCTTTTTACTGGAAGTGAGGCATTCCACCTTAGCTCTCAGGGGTGACAACGCATCTGCATTTTGATTCTTAATCGAGGATAGATGTAGATGTCTATAGGCCACAGCATCTTATTTCCTCATCGGTTGTCGGTTCTTCGAGCTATATGGACAGCCCATTGCCTCTTTAGCTTACTAATCTGTTAGACTATGTAGGTCACTCTGGTTCTACTGCGGATATCCTAATTTCTAAGTTTATCATGCACAGAAACTCCGAGCATAGCCCTCTCCATAGTTCGCTGAGCGACCTTGAGCGCCCTAATCCGGCCAGCAGACAATTGGCTCTTTATGGCAGACAGATCTATGGTAAAGTCTTCGGAGCCTTGGTTCCGCTCGATCAATTCTTCAATACGAGCTGTATTGAAGTTGCATTGATCGCTACCAGTTTTCACCCTCGTGATCACTGAGAAATCACGGAACAATTGCCGTCTAATCGTCATAATAAAATAAATCTCCTTTTTTTGTCGAACCGTCGGGGCTCGACCAGGTCCACTTCCTATAGAGCCGCTTCTGGAAGAAAGAGTCCCTCTTTCTCTATGAAGTCGGCCAACTGCTTTCCTCTTGGGTTCCGTTGCTCTATTCCGAGTTTCCCCACCTTCAGGTCACCGTCTTCTCTTGTTTCTAGCTTTGCGTTGAAGTTTCCCATTAACACCGTACAGTGGGTTTTGGAGGAATGCATGACTTTAGAGATACCCTCATACATTTTCTCCACCACCGATCCTCATCACCTCATCACCTATCGGGATGTGCCGACCTCGGCACATCCCGATGAGGTGGTGGAGATCGGAGGTCGGCATATCCCGATGCATAAATCTGTATGACCTTCAATGAATACCGTTTGGTAATTCTGAATATAAGGTACGTAACCCTCGTCGTACGCCACACTCACACGACGTACGAAAAATTCATAATCTTTACAACGTTGTTAACGAGAGACTTGTGGACGATAAATCCCACACCTCCTTGAGACAGATGGTCACCCTCCCGGTGATAGCACAAGTTGCTGGATTCGAGGATTACCGTGTGCTCCCCCTCTCTTCGGACCTCAGATAATCCCATAATATCCCAGCGCAACTTGTCTATCTCTTCTTCCAGCTCCAGAATCTTCTCGTCAGTCCTCAGGGTGCGTGCGTTTTATATTGCCAGATCGAGTCGTCTTAGGTGGCAACCGAACCTCCACCGGAGATTCTTATCAACCCCTGCCTCGCCGTTAGCGGAGCCGCCGGGGACTGGGGGCCGTCTCTTCGTAACTGTTATCGTGGGGGGAGAGGGGGGTTGTCATAATTTCCACGCTTGGCGAGCGGACTGGCAACCTCAGTTCCTTTATTGTACTATTGTTGGTTTCAGGAAGATGCAGCTGCCCATCTCCTGCCACTCCCCACTGTCCCTCTGTCCACTGTCCACTGTCCTCACTTCCCACTGTCGTCTCTTACAACACCCACGGAAAGATATCGGGTAGTAGATATTCTTAACTACCACTATACGGCAACCCACAATCTCTTAAGTATGTTCATATATTTTACAAGTACACATAATTTTACATATCACCCTCTACTCGCCTAAAGGCTGTATTGTAGTTCGGCGTGTACACATGAAAACGTTACCTCATTTCCCGCAATGGTCTAAGCGAAAAATATTTAATCAGGATGAATTTTAGATTTATAGAACAAACAGCGCATGTCCAATCTTAAATGGAAGTTCCTATCCCTGAAGAGAAAACTTTGGGAAAATATTTTGAAAGTAGTAAAAAATAAACCAACTATTGTGTACTAATTCTTTATTAACAGCTAAAGCTTATAATCTAAAATGTATGATATTAGTTAAGAATTAAATAAAATTTAGTGATTTAATTAACACTTACTACTATTTTAATATTGAATTAAAAATCCGAGATAACGTGTGTTGGCGACTCGTCTATAAAACATTTCAATTTATCGATCGCTTACGAAAAGCTTCTAAAAGCAAAAATTTCAAGTCATAATAATCTTATAAGAAAACGCTTAGTTGAATCTTAAAGAAATATCGAATTAATAATTTGAAGGTCTTGGGTTCGATTCCCAGGCCGGACTAGTTCGTCGTTTTCTTAGTAATATTTTCTTAGTTTGCCACCTGCTTCACCGATAACGAGGTGTAGGGTGAATGTTAGTTGTTCATTTAGCTGCAGATAACAACAGCACGCTAATCTGTAGAATCAAAGTTTGAATAAGTGGAAATTTAAATGTTTGTAAATTTCAGAAATTTATGTAAAATTGAGTTGTAAAATGTTTCAGGTTGACTGTATGAGCAAAATAGGTGAATTCTGTGTTGTTTTCATGTATAAATTCTTTTGGAATAGTGAAATATTGACAGTTTTGTATAAGAAATTTAAAAGTGTTTTAAATAGTAAACTGTATAGGAAAAATGTAAATTAAACTATTGTATTAGTTAAGATATTTGTATTTTCAAATAAAGAACATAGTTTCAACCTTATCTGTTAGATATTTAAGAATTCTAACTTAGTACATATGTTGTAAAATAGGCATATTTTGTTGAATAAATAAAAGGTTTTCGTGATATAAAAATGTAATGTATATCATAGTATAGATATCTTTATAAATAAAATGCATAAATGTATTTCTTATACAAATAAAGATATTGGGCAAACCGTAAGAGAGTGATAGTACAAATTTGATGTAATTGAGTTGCGAAATCGCACAGAGGGCGCGGTTCTTTTTTTTTTTATAGGATAATGGTGATAAACGAGCACACAGTCCACCTGATGGTAAGTTGTAGTTGCGGCCCATATACATCTACATCTATCCTCTATAACAAATCAAAATGTAGATGCGTTATCACGCGTGAGGACTAAGATGGAATGCCTCATTTCCAGTGAAAAGGGCCTCCGGCCACCTGCACTCACCAAGCGAAACGCAGAGGTAAACCTCTACTTCACGCTGGTTTTCTGTGAGGTCGTTGTACCACCCCGGTTCGAGCCGGCCCATCCGTGCGACAGCAAAAGCTGCCGCGTGGCTCTACTACTGTTAAATACGTGTTTCTCTTTCGAGTATAGTTTTGTTGATATCCCATTAGACTGGTTTTCATGCAAATCGTTATATAAATTCATATCGCATAAAAATGGAGGCGGCGGGCGAGGAACTAAGGATCTACGCAGCATACCGCCCGCCAGGGACTCCATTTCACTCCTCAGACGTCCGGACGGTAATGGAAGGCACAACGCCCACCATCATCGCCGGGGACCTAAACGCCAAACACCCGGCGTGGGGGTCTAGATTGATCAACCCGCCGGGTCGTGCACTATACGAAGATGCGGAGGAAAACAACTATGACGTTTTAGGTCCCGAGGAACCGTCACACGTCCCTACAGACACACGCAAAAGTCCAGACGTATTGGACATCGTGCTCTCTAGGAACGTCAACTACCCGATAGTGGTAGAGGTGTTGTATGACATAGACACACAGCACCTCCCGATACTAATTACCCTTGGCCTCAGGGCAGTGACTACGCCGCCCAAAGCATTCAAGACTAGAATAGACTGGGGGCTCTACCATCAACATCTGCAGGAGAGACCTCCAGTCTTCACAACTATCAACACAGCGGACGACATAGAGGCCGCTGCAACAAGAATAACCAACACCATTAAAGAAGCCCTAGACGCGGCCTCTACGGTCGTCCCACTAACAACCAGAAGAGACGTCCTGCCGCGCAACATACGCGAGAAAATAAAACGCAAGAGGGCGCTGAGGAAGCTCTGGGCGAGCACTCGCTTCCCAAGGCTGAAGACCCAGCTAAATCGAATTTCTGATGAACTGTCGGTTGCAACCCAGGCCCACAGAGGAGAGGCCTGGGAGCAGCGCATCGTGAAGGCAGACGAGCAAGATGCGTCGCTCTACAAATTGAACTGGCAGTTGACCAAAAAACGACCTGCTGTATGCCCGCTGACCAACAGCGCCGGCGAACGTCGATATGACGCCAAGGGTAGAGCGGATATCCTAGTAGAGCACTTCGAGGAGCAATTTATGCCGAACCCAGCAAGTGCAGAGTTCATGGATCTTCATGCCCGGAAGGAGAGCTGCGTACAGGAGTTTCTGTCATCGCCTGCGCCACCGCTTGCAGGAGAGTGGTACATCTCCCCCGCTGAACTGCGGTGGACAGTGGCCCGCCTGCAACCCAGAAAGGCGCCGGGGCACGACGGGATCACCAACGCTGCGCTTCGACAGCTGCCCAATAGGACACTAGTAGAGATCGGACGACTCTACAATGGAATATTGTGGACATCCCACTTCCCGGAGGAATGGAAGATAGGGAGGGTAATTGTATTACCGAAGCTCGAGAAGGACAGGCGTAGAGCTGCCAGCTACAGGCCGATTACGCTACTACCGCACATAGCTAAACTGCTAGAAAGACTGTTGCTAAGACGCCTCCGCCCGTACATTCAACTTCGGGCGGAGCAGCACGGATTCAGGAGGGACCACTCATCAGCAACACAGCTGACCAGGGTGCTACACTACCTAGCGGCTGAGTACAACTTTGGCCGCACATCGTTGGGCGTCCTTCTCGATATAGAGAAGGCGTTCGACAGAGTGTGGCACTCTGGTTTACTCTACAAGTTAGAAATACAAACCAGTATCCCTCCGGCTATGTTGCAGCTAGTGGCGTCATTCCTGGCTGACAGGAAGTTCTACGTCTGCGTAGAGGACGCCATGTCTGCAATGAAGACCATCAGAGCTGGCGTACCACAGGGCAGCTGTCTGTCACCAGTCCTGTACGCGGCTTACACCAACGATATCCCAACACTGGAAGGACACCTGCGAGAGTGGGAGGACGACGTCGAACTGGCGCTATACGCGGACGATAGCGCCTACTTCACCTCGTCCAGAAGAGCCCACATCGCAGTTGCCAGGATGCAAAGGCTGTTGGACTTGCTGCCAGCATGGCTGGATGAGTGGAGGATGGCCGTCAATGTTGGTAAGACGGCCGCTCTGCTAACTCGCCGCTATAGGAACTTCCCACCACCACTAACGCTCAGAGGACAGGAAATTGCATACCAGAAGACCGTGACGTACCTTGGATGCCGGATCGACATAATGCTGCGCATGACCGCGCACGTCGATCTCGTCGTCCGCAACGCGAGAGGTGCGCGGGCGGCGCTGCGTCCCGTACTGGCATCCAAGTTACCAATCAAGACCAAGCTGAAACTATATAAACTTTACATACGACCCATTTTAACCTACGCTGCTCCGGCCTGGTATGCACTCCTGAGCGACCGGCAGAAGCGGCAACTGCAAGTCCAACAGAATTTGGCAATAAGGACCATTGTCGGTGCTGGTCGCTACGTCCGGAACGACGTGATAGCGGCCGACCTGAAAATAGAAGACCTAGAAGAATTTGTGGTCCGGTTGGCGCGCGGTATGTTCAACCGCGCTGACAACGGGCCACACCCTCACCTTAACAACTTCGCGCTGCTTCACGCCCGCCCCCCGGACGGGCGACCATTACCAAGAGAACTCCTCCTTATATAGATTAGGGAGTTGAGTAAAACCCACAATGCCACAGAAAGTCCAACATAGACACCCGACCATATTAACACAGAAATACCAGCCATTATTGAAAATCAACTCACAGCGACCGGAATTGAATCCGCGTCGCTGTAATAAATGGATAAATGCCAAGAAGACACCCATGACCGGCCCATAATTATGGGCTGAGATGAACACCCAGGCAATGGGGAGATGCCCCGAGGCCTGAACCTGCAGCGCTGATGCGCGCGCAGAAGAAGACAACGTATGCAAATCGTTCGGGACCAGCTACCAGTATATTATATAATCAAGAAAGAGAAGCATATAGGGAAGTGATAGGGAAAGTAATTACTCTCTTACGGAGCGGTTTGAAGATAATTACTGGTTTATTCCCAAGATATTCTTCACCTTTAAATATAAATACAGTCCATCTGGTGTCGCTAACGCGGCACATATTGAAGAATTAAGGTGCTGGGACCGGGACGACCTCGGAAGACCCGTAATCCCCGCCTGAACCTATTTGAAGAAAAGGAAGAGGCCGATACCCTTGTGTGTTACTCCGTTACGGGGTTCACATACGTTGTTCCCGAACCCAACGTAGGTGTCATAGGAGGTTACGGAATCCGCTGTTGAACGAGCCGTGACCACACAAAGTCCTTCCCTCGTTTCCTTTTCAACGTGAAAGCTATGATGATTACACAGGATGCAACGGTCTAATAGTTCCGGCATGACAAACCGTCTGTCCGGCATAATAATATAATATATATGTTTTTTTTTCCTGTGGCAACCCCGGTGACAAGTTGTAAAATAATTGCTCCCAACTATTTTTAAAAATTAAATATTGTAAATTGATAATATCCACCTCAATTTTGAGTTACAGTTGTTAAATACGACTTATTTGTATTTGTGAAATAAGTAAATTTCAAAACTACCTATTTTAATTACATTGTGTTTAGTATTCCTGTAGTAGTTCTAACCAAAAGTAACAGCTGTAACGAACATCGTTTAAACTTACTGTAAGTGTTATTCTTGTTATCCCTTTAACACTTTAAGATTTACCTATTAAGTAAGTATTGTTCTGGATTTCATTTTGAATTATATACATGATAATTTAATTTGAGATCTGTAAATAAACCCATACATCTAGTCATTTGCTTACTCTGCTTCTTTGGTTTTCTTTCTTTGTTTTCTTTTGCTATTTACACTTAATAGTAAAATGAATACACGCAACGCCAAAACGCGCCAATTGGAGAACCAACTTCAAATGGCGCTTCAAGAACTTAAGGCGTCAAAGGAGCAGTGTGAGCTGTTATGTAAAGAAAGGGATGACAATGAAAAGGAAATAATAAATATAATAGCTAAAAATACTGAGCTAAAAAGTGATATGGTTAAGTTGCATACAGAATATACATTTGTTTCAAAAGAAAGGGATGAACTTCAGAGAACAGTCGATGAGTTTGACCAATGCAGCAAGGAATATGGGAAATCCCTCAGATTAATTGCTCCATTGCAGTTACAGTTAAGTAAGGCTAATGAGCAGATTGTGCAATTAAAACATTACATAGACAACATGAAAGCGTCCCAAACTCAACGTCTGTTCAACGAGCTCATAGAATGTGAATCTTCGAAAGCATTGCAATCCTCCACAACAATTGATTTGACTGGTGATGATTATGTCACATCAAGAACATCAGCAAGGACTACCTGCAGTAGAAGAAAATTAAAGAAATATATAAAAATTAATAAATATATTAGAAAACTGCAAAAATTAATTAAAACTAAAATTAATGTTAAAAATTATATAAATGTATGCAAAGAAAAGCAAGAATTAATTAATAAACTTAAAATATATTCAATTGAGGTGGAAAATATGAATCACTGTTATGAGACTGATATGGAGTGTCTAAATTCAACAATTTTATCCCTTAAAAACTCCCTACAAATTTTTTCAAATAAATATGCATCGGCTCAAGATGAGATAAAAGAACACATATTGGCCATGAATGATCTGGTAAAATCATGTAAATATAATGAGGAGCGCTTTGACTCCTTAACAAAACATCAGAGTGAGTATCAGCGCTCCATACCAGGTTAATCGGGGATAATATGTGTAAATAACAAAGTAAACAGTAAGGACTCATTATTTTCACCTACACTCTATGACAGTGCCATAACAAAGGATATAAACTTAAAAAGCAATGTAAATATAAAAAAAAGTTATTATGTATTGTGATGACATAGGCAAAAATTTGGGCATGATGTTAAATAACTGTTTAGAAGGACATATGATCAGTAATTATTGCACGCCAGGAGCATCCTTTCGTCATATAATGAATAAAGTTTTAGCTAGTAAATTTTGCCCTAATAGCACATTAATAATTCTTGTTGGGAGAAGAGGCAATGTAAACAAAAATCAATTATTAAAATCTATTGATAATTTAAATAATTTAAATGTACATAAAATTATCTTGTTTACATTGCCTTACATACACGGTTGGCCGCAGGAAAATAAAATAAGATATGATTTAAATTTATTAATGAATAAATTCTTATGTAATAATAATTTAAACTTGATATTTAATTATTATAAATATAATAATAAATTTAATTTAATAGACATAAATAATTTAATTAAGAAATTTTTGACTAGTGATAGATATTACCTATCTAAATATATTTTAAGACATATAGCAAATGTGCTATCTTATTGTTTATATATTAACTCAGCCAAGGACTTGGCTACACAGACATCTGCTCCTTTTGAGCAGTATAATGACTTAATATGTAATTTGGAATCAGTTCCAAGTAATTTAAATTAGAAAATGAGACAATAGATGTAATCTCTAGCAGTTGTAATAATTTAAATAATTTAGAATGTAGCTTACAAATCTTTACATACAACTCCACAGAATGATAATGAAAATTGTTTACACCTGGTGCATCAAAATATACAAGGCATGGTAGGCAAAGAGCTAGAAATTGAGTTGTTCTTAAATAGCAACAATATTCATATTTTATGTATTACTGAACATTGGTTAAAAGCTTATAACTTAATGTTTAACTTCAGTAATCACCAGGTGGTCAGTTCTTTCAATAGAGAAACGGTTTTTAGAGGTGGCTCCTTAATATTAGCTAGTAAATTATTGTCATGTAAAGAACATAAAGATATTGTGAGCCTCTCTGTTGAGCGAACTGTAGAAATGGCATGTGTTGAGTTTGAGCACCTCATTGTTGTGAGCGTCTACAGACCCCCATGTTCTACATATGATACTTTTGAAAACATTATGGAGGAAGTTTTTGCTAAGCTTAATAAACAGAATAAATCTGTTGTAATATGTGGAGACTTTATCATCAATCTCCTAGAAGTTTCCTCAATCAATATTAAATTTAGATCATTGTTTAAATCATATGGTCTTATTAATTTATTTTTAGAGCCAACGCGTATTGCTCAATCTAGTGCAACATGTATAGATACCATTTTTACAAATGTGAAATCGTTGCATAAATGTATAATTCAAAAATTAAGTTCTGATCACTGTGGACAAGTAGTTTCGTTACCATATCTTCACAAAAAGCAAGTAGATAAGAAAGTTGTGTTTGTTCCAGTAAATGCACGTCTCTTGGAGAAATTTAGAAGTAACATTGTGAAAAAACTTCCATAACATTCATACCAAAATGATCCAAATTTTTTGTATGGAACATTATTTGAGCTTATTTACAATGAATTTAATAATACTTTTACTTCTAAAACATTCTCCTTGAACAGTCGGAAGTCATTTAATGAATGGGCGACAGTAGGAGTCCATAAGAGCAGACATAGGTTATATGATATTTAACATGAAAGGTCATATAATCATAGCGTCGAATTTAGGGAATATGTAAAAAAATATTCAAAAATATTTAAAAGAGTGTGCTCCACAGCCAACTCTTTGCATTTGAGCAACAAAATTAAGACGGCTTCTAATAAAATTAAAATGACATGGAGTATAATTAATAGCAAAACTGGTAAGATCAACTCTCGCAATTCAAACTACCAGTTAAGTGTTAATAACAAATTAACCGAATCAGATCAGGACGTTGCAATGGTTTTTGAGAAATATTTTACCGATATTCCGATATTAACTACTAATAAGTCACTGAATTCTTCTCCTGCGGTCGCCGAATCATTACTTAAACAAAATGTAAATGCGTGTACAAAGAATTTTACATTTCATAAAGTATCATCAAAAGATATTGTAAAATATTTTAAAACTATTGATGTTAAGAAAACTGCGGATCTGTGGGGGATTTCCGTTAAAGTTATTGCGTCTATAATAGATACAATCACGCCTCATTTAGCTATTATTTTTAATACTAGTATCGAATCTAGTGTGTTTCCTGATTTAATGAAGTATAGTAAAGTAATACCTTTATTTAAAGCTGGTAGTACATTAGACCCAGCCAATTTTAGACCTATTTCTGTACTAGCAACACTTAGTAAGATTTTTGAAAAAATTATTCTTGATCAAATGTTAAATTTCTTTAATATAAATAATTTACTTCATAAAAATCAATTTGGTTTTACAAGGGGTCGCTCGACAACTGATGCCGCTGTTGAGCTGATTAAATATATATTTAATGCATGGGAGAATTCAGAGGATGCTTTAGGTATATGTTGTGACCTATCCTAGACTATGACCTAGCCTTCGATTGTGTTCACCATGAAACATTAATCAGGAAACTTGATGCTCTTAAATTAATTATTTCATATTTAAAGAAGAGAACGCAAAAAGTTGTCATTAACAGTATGAGTTCTTCCGGGTCGATGGTACAGATGGGCGTGCCTCAAGGCTCAATTCTCGGCCCCTTTCTGTTTCTTGTGTACATTAATGATTTACCTTACATAGTAGGAGATAACCATGATATAGTATTATTTGCAGATGACACTTCTTAAATTTTCAAATTAAGTCGACAATTGCTAAAATGTGACGAAGTAAATAATGCTATATCTAAATTAGTAAATTGGTTCAATGTTAATAATTTGCATTTAAATGGCACTAAAACGAAATGTATGAAATTTATGACTCCAAATGTCAAACAATTAAATACTAATGTAATTTTAAATGGGGAGAAACTGAGTCTTGTAGATACCACCATTTTTCTTGGAATCACACTAGACGCGAAGCTTCAATGGAGCCCCCATATATCAAAACTAGCAAGCAGACTTAGTTCTGCAGCATATGCCGTAAAAAAGATTAGAATTCTAACTAGGGTTGAAACAGCTAGACTAGTTTACCTTAGCTATTTTCATAGCATAATGTCGTATGGTATTTTGCTATGGGGACATGCAGCTGACACTGACATTATATTTTTTTACAGAAGAGGGCCATAAGAGCAATTTATGATTTAAAGCCTAAAGAGTCGCTTCGACAAAATTTAAGGAAATTAATATATTAACTATGGCCTCTCAATACATTTATGAAAATGTAATGTACGTACACAAAAATAAAAGTAGTTTTACAAAAATAAGTGATATTCATTCTGTAAATACTAGGAACAGACACAAGCTAGTAGTACCAGTTACTCAACTCAATGGAGTCAGTAATTCGTTCTTGGGGCGATGTATATGCTTTTACAACAAAATTCCAGAAAATATACAAAATTTGACCTGCTCAAAGTTCAAAAACTTTATTAAACTAAGTTTGTATAAAAAGGGTTATTATAGTATTAAAGAATTTATAGATGATAATAACCCCTGGAAATGAGGTGATCGCTACCAAGCTATTTCTAATTTGTTGTGTTGTTAATTTGTGTAACATACATGATTGTAAGCTGTTATTTAAAAAAAAGTCCCGCTGGGTTTCTTGCTATTTCTTCCCAGGACAGAGGTTTTTTTTCGAACCAGTGGTAATTATACAAAAGAGTGACTTTCAATAAGTATTATTTATAATCTATATTGAATAAAAAAGTTCCTGTTTCTGTTTCTATCATCGTGAGTAGACGGCGATCGGGTCGGTAAGTAGTCTGACGGACCAAATATGTTCTAACGTCTCATTGTGGGTAGTGATTATTACGCGTTGTTAATTATTACGCGATATTATTATTAGATTGCGCAATTACAAGTAGATTTCGTCTTGAATGTTCAGAAAATGAATCTTCGGAATCCGGTTGATGCTGTCGGAAGACTTTACAGAACGTAAATTACACGTTTATTTTCTATTTAAATACATAATTTTATTGCTTAGTTATTAGCACAATGTAAAAAATACCAGTTTTTAAGCTTCTTTTTTACTTAAAACACTAGTATTACGGATAAACAATAAATCCTCAATCACATCGTCCTTCATAGACAACCTATATATAGTTCAAAAGTACAAACTTAACAGAGGAAAATAACCTCTCAACGCTTACTTGCGTGATTGATGCAGCAAGTACGATAGATAATAACCTATATAAAAAGGGGAACCTCACGCAAGCTTTTTCCCAGTATGATAACACATTTTCTATTAATTTGAGTAACAGTTCTGCTAAATGTAAAGCCATGTATTGTTGCAAGTTGTCTAACATATCGGCATATGAGTCACTTCGTTGTTTCATCATTTCATCATGACTATTTATATAGCTCCTGTTCAAAAATAATCTAGTTCGCCTCTGGCTTCAGATATTTCGTATTTTTTGTCTATGGTCGGAACTAAGATTTTTGTTACTTCTTGTTTGTATTCATGTTCGAAATATCCTTTAAGGAATATAGAATGTAAAGATTAGTTAAATTTTCTTTTGCTTTCTGTTGATCAAATGTCAAAATTGAGCTTAAACCCATGGGCCTAAAAATATTGCATTTAAAAATATATAATTTTCAAACAATGTTATTTCCCTTTCCTTCATTTTAGCTATTAAATTTGGAGACAACATTGTATTAATTTTGGTAAGCTTAAATGTACACATCATCCATTCATTATAGAAATCGCCAACTGTCAATAGTTCATATTGCAGTTTTTTTGTTAGATATTTTACACGTGTTATAGACTTCAAAAAATCTTCTAGACCGTCTCAAGTTTAATCAGGTGTAAACGGGCATCCATTGACATGTTTCTTTCAGTGACAATAAGCTCTCCAGCATGTAGACTTTTTAAAGCCAACTGGTGCTGAAATTCAATTTTGGTAATTTTTTTTCGTTTTCTCTTATAAGCCTGACATATTGTGGTGCCCTTGGATGTCGCACAACCTATTTAAAACTGGAAATTATGTCACCAATAGCCGCGTCGTTAACGGCATCTTGTATCGGTAATTGAAGTGTGTGTACTGCGCATCTAACAAATTCAATACCCTTTCTGGCTTTTCCAGGTGATTTTGAAATCGCACTCTTAGTACATCTGATAACTCATCAATAATATTTTCAGACTCTTCCAACTCAATATTATACTCCATGTGTAAATTAGACTCACAGGTGTTGCATAAGTGTGAATCTGTCGGTCTATGACCAGATGCGTCGTCGTTGTTCAAGCCAGATTCGTCTACGATTTTGCTTATTTTAATCATATTGGTCCCATTATCTATTGTTATGTTGTGTTTATTATGTTCAGTATCTATGCCGAGTCTATGAAGATTATTAATCAGTAATTCCTTTAGGTACTCCGAGGTAACGTTAAAAATTTCGATAATACCTAGATTTCATAAAATGGTATGGTCATCTTCTATATATTGGCAGTTAATACTCATAAAGCATGTAAAATAATATCAATCTTTAAGGATAAAGTTTTATCTTGTATTGCGGTTACAAGCTCATCTCTAATTTTTGATGCTGTTAATTACTACATTTTCACAGATTTTATTATAAAATTTTATGCACTTACTATTAAAATAATTTTTAGTTTATGACAATCTTAATTTAGAAACCTCTAGCGCATAACCTCTTTCTACAGGAGACACGCGGTTTTTATAAAATATATTTATAGATACCATTTATACAAGAACCGGATATGGGCATTTCCCATAACCGGCTCTTACGACACATAGGACGATGTTGGATGATAGACTCGCTCACGGCAGTACGGCAAAGAAGTTTTTTGATATGTGTCTTCTATTATAACTTTTGCTTTAGTTCTAAATATTATTAAGTGTATGAAAATAGTCAGCATTCATACTGTAAGCCGATAAAGTGGTTCATAATAGAATGGCAAGACGAATGAAGTGCAGAGTTTTTTTTTAAATGGTAGCAATTTTATTAACATTATTATTATTACTTTTAGCCAATCCTAGTAAGCTTAAAATGCTTGTGTTAGGAGCTATATAGTGTATTATCTATGGTGAGGAGTGTTTCAGGACAGTAGTTAAATGACGGATTAAATTGCACGACCTTTTGAGTTCACGGTCCGCACCTTGCCATTAGACTACTGTCGCATAAAGTTTAACGACTATTTCAAGACTCAGATAGACGACAGACAGACGAGAAGACAAGATGGAACAGTTATAATGAAATTCATCGAACCAATAATATGGTCGGTCGAATCATCGAATAGAAGAACAAAAAAAATTATTCCAGTAAAACGTAACATCGCTCAGTCTTAAAGGACTACGAAAAGACACTAACTTTTATTCCAGCATAGTAATACAACCTAGCAAAGTTCATACGTCGAAACGGAAAGTAGGAAGCATTGGACTTATTGGCTGACAAGATAAGTTACGGTCAATACTTGGAAAAATTGAATCAACCTATATGTATATAAATTTATTTACTTTCTTCAATTTATATTATTTATATTGTATAATTTATCATTTTTGTATTATTTTCACCTTTTTTTATAATTGCCTACTACCTAATCCATGTAATAATCAAGAATCTAGAAATTATATATTATTTTTATTTTAAATAATTAATTAGTAATTAGTGTAATATTTTGCAGTAAATATTATTCTAACCGTCAGTACAAAACACACTTCATATTAAAGCTTTGATGGTGGTGCAAATCACCTTATTGAAAAATCATAGGGGGAATCACACCCTCGAGTTTGTTAATTTGCCTTTTTATACGACGTAACAGATGACAAAATTTGAATGACATTTACCACATTTGCAGATAATTTACTGTATTAAAACATAAGATATTAAACATATTTATCCCGGTAGTACGTTCCTGTGGGATAATTTAAACGATTTTATTTATTTTCTTATTTTCGCTTTAACGTGGAATATATCATTTAACAGGGAAAAATCTCGTATATAATGATGGAATGGCTAACTTTAAATAACTTGAAACGGTAACTCAGCTTCAAACTACTCTTCGCTAGCTTTTCGTAGTATACTTTCCGCGCCATGAAACTTAGTGCACTCGAGGACTCCGATAAGTAATATGTGCAACATACTCACTTAAGTTACTTTGTCAAAGTCAAAGTAAAGTAAAGTGTGACATATTAATCGTAATATTATTGATGAAACTCTCCTTATATTTTCGTCTTTTATATTTCTACCTATTTTTGTTACAACGCCAAAATGGTTACGGCTCAAACCAAAAAACATTGCGAAAATATTCTTGTCTAAACCTAAAAGTATAAATAGGTATATAGCTATATTTGTTTCGCAAAAGAAAGACGTACGGGCGATTTTTTGACAAATTGTAATGAGTCCCTTAGAGAAAATTTTAAAGAAATACGTTTATTAACTTTGGCATCGCAATATATTTACAAAAATGTACTCATAATGTAGGTACATAAAAACATAAATAACTTTGATAAAAATAAAGATGTTCATACTTTAAACACTAGGAACAAACATAAGCTTGTAATACCAGTTACTAGACTCCGCAGAGTTAGTAATTCATTTATGGGGCTATGTATACGCTTTTAGTACAAAATATGTCAAGAAAAAAATTACAAAAAGGGTTATTATAATATCAATGAATACATAAATGGAAAAAACTCCAAGGAATGAGGGCATCGCCACCATGCTTGTTCTATTAAAATTCATTTGAAATTTATACAAACAAAATTACTGTAAAGTGAAATATGTTTAAAAAAAGTCCCGCTGGGTTTCTTGCTGGTTCAGTCGGACAGAGGTATTTTCCAAACCTAGTCGTTAATAAAAACATGACTTTCAATAAGTTTTATGTAATAATCTATATTGAATAAAAATAACACTATTCTATTCTATTCTATATACATATTTAAGTATGCTTCTTTTTAGTATTCTTCTTTTAAGTATTCGTTTTATATAGTTTATAATATTAGTGGTATTTTTTCTACTGACAGGAAGCTTAAAATGTCGCCATTTTTAGGTTTTGATTTCAGATGCACACAAGTAACCCTACAATCTTTCTCGTCTTTGTGTTTTATAATACACTAGCTGGGTCGGTAGATGCTGTTCATTACAGTTTATCAAAAGTCCACTGGTGAACTGTGCTACCTCTGGAGCTTGTTACATAGGAGGGATCTTTCCATAATAGTCCCGCTTGACAGGCGAGTTGACAATCGCAGTTATTTTATTATTTCCAGTTTTTATTATTAAGACGCTGCTGTCCATCTCCTGCTTCATTTCCATCTGTTACCTCTTACGACATGGGATGATAAGGGTTAATGGGATAGTGTAATCTCGTCCTTAACCACTACACGACGATATAACATATAACACACACGACATACTATAGTCAATAACAACCTGTTGGCGACGCACTTAAAATTAGTTTATTATTTTTATTCCTTAAAAAAAATAAATAGTTTTACATTTGAAGACATTGTTATTAAATTATATAAGGCACTTCGAATAAAGAGATAATCGAGCGTTAATTCCATAAAAAATTGTTTTTGATTTAATTTAGAGTCATTTGTTACACAGAAATCAGCTCTGAAATACGTATAAAAATCATTATCATCATCATTACAGCCTTTCATAAGTCAACTGCTAAACATAGGCCTCCCCCAAGGAATGCCACAAAGCACGGTCCTGAGCCACCTGCATCTATCGACTTCCTGCATGTCTTACCAGGTCATCATTCCATCTAGTGGGGGGTCATCCTACACTTCACCTACTGGTACGAGGCTGCCACTCGAGAATATTTCTTCCCCAGGGGTTGTCGGTTCTTCGAGCTATATGGCCGGCCCACTGCCACTTCAGCTTACTAATCCGTTGGGCTATGTCGGTTACTAGGGTTCTACTGCGGATATCCTCATTTCTAAGTTTATCACGCAGAGAAACACCGAGCATAGCCCTCTCCATAGCTCGCTGAGCGACCTTGAGCTTTCTCATACGGCCAGCAGTGAAGGACCACGTCTCAGATCCGTAAATCATCACTGGCAACACGCACTTGTTGTACAATTTCGTTTTAAGGTTTTGAGTTTTGACGAATAAAAATATTATATTAATTTTATTATTATTTTGGATGAAAATATATTTTGGCTCTTGTGATAAGAGATAAGATTCATTATGGCTGATAAGGACAGCATATCTAAACAAATAATGTTTCCTATTGAACAAAGATAGCTGTAATATAGACATGGAAAGCACTAGCCTCCTTTTTTGCGTCCAAAAGCAATTGAAATGGGCTACCCCGTTAACGCGAGGAGGTGGTGAATGCTTTGCGCACCACGACAGCCGGCTGTCGTGGTTATGTGGAACTCACTGTGACTAACCTAACCTAACCTAACCACCCACTAAATACCACCTGTTGGATTGGCTTATTAGGCCTTTTTGCCGAATCGGAAGCGACCCTCTTTTGGAAAAAGGGAGCACAGGCGGCTACGAGCCGCTGAGGGGGAACCTACTAAGGCAAATTTAAGAAGAGTCGGCCTGAGCCGCCAGGAGGTAGTTCAGGTCGGATGAAAGTTTGTTTGGGGGATCCGAGAGAGAGTTTCTCGGCCTGCGGACTCGATAGCGAGAAGGGAGTGGGGCTGCATAAGTAGCTGCCTCACGAATGAAATGATTGGAGTGAGACTCTGAGGCTTCTTGAGGGAAGTTCTCAGAGAGTGTTTTTAGAAATTGTTGAATTGTAGGGAGCTCTAAGTACCGATGGAGGTTGGCGTTACGGACGTACCAGGGTACGTTCGTAGCTCGACGACAGAAGAGGTTTTGAACTATTTGAATTTAATTAATGATTTTGGGATCAGCGTGAGCAAATATAGGGCCCACGTAAGACATGACTGGTCGTATACAGACCTTGTAAAGTGTTCGCTTGTTTAGGTGGGACATTTTACTGTGTCAGCCCAGCATACTGTTGAGCCTACTCAGATAAAAACGTGCGTTGCGGGTTAAAAAGCCACGAGATGTACAAGACGATCGGGGAGACCTTTTTTATATAATTTTTAGACAAGGACATCGTGCCAGACTCTATCAAATGCTTTTGCAATGTCAATAAAGACCGCGATGGTCTTACGACCGCTGAGGATATATTCCACAATACGAACGAATATGAACTTGTTGGGGACAAGAATGTTGCGCTTGGAAACCAAATTGGTGGGGGACGACAAGGTGATCACCGTCTCTGGGAAACAGATGGAGCCTATAGTGTTATGGTACTTACATATCATTTTACACTATTTTTAATTTATTTTTCCATTCTGTTTTTGATTTTCTGCATTCATATGCAAAATATGAATGCAGAAAATCAAACCACCATCACATTTCACCACACATCACCTTTATTTCCATAGGACCCTGTAACGTTTTTACATAATAACAAATCATTTTCACTTCGTATTTTCACGCTATCAGCACCTTTTAAATCGCTGTCAATGGAGTCTTACCTTTTTCGATCTTTTATTTAGTTCTCCGTAACTCTGCAATTTCGGGTTTCGTGCGCGCTGTTGCGCTATTTTTTTTTCCTATATAAATAATATCTCATTTCTTACATAAAACTTGCCGTTTCTTAATAACAAGCCTAAAACCAAAAATTTACATATTTGACAATCGTTATTTATTTGGTTGTCATGGCAATTTTTATTCAAATTCGTTACCGGTCTGATGTTTTATTTCAATATTTCCACATAAATACTCTTTTGCTCTGGGTCATTTACAAAAAATTTCCTTTTAATTTAAATAATTTCCCGTTCTCTCTAAAAAGGTATAAAAGCCGAACCATCGGTGAATACGGGGAGTCTCGCTTCAGTTTCCAAACGAGAAGCATCTACTAAAGGCCTTATCCCGGGGCCGCACTGCCCCGGGATCCTGCAAGCCTCCATCTACATCTGAAGTCGTCGGCGTAGTCTACTTCAAGCGCGGGGCCGCACTGCTCCGGGATCCTGCAAGCCTCCATCTACATCTGAAGTCGTCGGCGTAGTCTACTTCAAGCGCGGGGCCGCACTACTCCGGGATCCTACAAGCCTATACTTTCATCTGGAGTCGTCGCCTGCGCCTCCACCTGCTAGTGCCCGCGCTACCTTTGGGCGCTGCGACTGCTTGCTCCAGGCGCTGAGTGCACCTACTCCAGGCGCTACGTGAGCCGGCTCCGGACGCTGCGTGTGCCCAATCCAGGCGCTGCGTGCCGTCGCCGCCAAGAAACTACAAGCTCCGCGTGTGCCTACTTCTACAAGCGCAGCGTGTGTCACTTCGACCTTTAGGCTCCACTACAATATTGTCATATCTTTATTTTTTTTAACTAATTGTAATTTCACGTCATCCGTCACCATTATCATATTTCATTTTTTATATAAAATTGTAAATACCTTTTAAAAATTTAAATATATTATTTTCTTGTTCTACTTTTGTTGTTTTGTTGTTCTTAGGTTAGGTTCTCTTTTTTAATTGTCGCTTCACGACAAGCCTCATGCGAGTGAGGATAAGTCTTTTGAAGAGATTATTGGAGGGGAGGTTCAGAGGCTTTCCTGCCTTGGGAATACCAATGACAGTTGCCTCTTTCCACGTAGTGGGAAACTAACTAAGATTGAAGCAGGCGTTGAAGATAATAGCTAAAAGGGTTAACACTTGCTCAGGAAAGTATTTAAGAGCTAGGTTGGAGATGCCATCCGCGCCCGGAGCCTTTTTGGGCTTAAGGGGGTGAGTGGAGGATGAGGGCGGACCTCATCCTCCACTGTCTGGATCTGGGAGGGGTCGGTAGGTTGAGAGCTAGAAGAGCATTGAGCGGCAATGCTGTTTGCAAAGCACTCAGCCTTTTCCTCGTCCTCGAAGGCAACCGTACCTTCGGGACGAGAGAGAGGGGGAGTGTGGGTAATAGCATCTATACGGAGGGCTCTTGCCATCTGATAGTACGCTGTATGAAAGGGAGAGATATTCTCCATGACCTTACTCTTTTCGAGGTCTCGAAGTTCAGAGAGGCGGAAACGGACTTCTCGCTGAAAACGATTGGCCGTAAGCCTATATTCGAGGGTGAGATAGATTGCTGCTCTCCGGATAGCAGTTCTCTTGGCCTTCAATAGGTTGCTAATATCCATCCACTACCATCATTATTAGCAACCGGGACGACCCTTTTATTCTCCTAAAGGGAGGATGTTATAAGGGTGGAGAGAGAATCGATCGCGGTGTCAATTTTTTCGGGATTGTCGAAGTCCGACGAGAGGGAGATGGCGGAATCCTGTGAGTCCATAGCTTTACTTAGGTACTCTTTGAAGCCCTTCCAGTTAGTGAAGCTTTTCGTGGAGGGGGTTGAGGGAGGTGGCTGATCGGATCCTAGATCGTCTGGAGTCTCGATTGCCCTAAGGTTGAGGGAAATTCCTTTGACTAACGCAAAGCCTAGCACATCGGGAGCGTGGTCGGTGTTGTGGGGATAGTGAGTGACACCAAGGGGACTGTGGCCGGTAAGGTCAAGAGACTGCGTGATATCAAGCATTTTCTTGCCACTTTGAGAAGTAGTATGGCAGGTCCATTCAGTATGCTTGGAGTTAAAATCTCCAAACATAATAACTGAGATGCCTAAAGATAAGATGTCCTGCTACATCCCCAGTGGAACCCTCCCCCCCAAGACCTTATTTGAGGGGGAGCGTTCCACTGGGGATGTAGCAGGAGGCTATGACAATGGACTGATATCCAGTCATAGCTAGCCTGCATACCGTGGCTTGGTGGTTGTTGGTAAGCTGCAGAGTAGAAATGTGAGAGCAATGAAGTGTCTTCTTGTAATAAATGGCTGTACCGCCGCCTTGGCGGTCGCATCTGTCATTACGAAGAAGAGAAAACTTTTGAATGGAAAGGCCTTTAATGTCCTTAATTTTGAGATTAGTTTCCTGGACGAGGAGGAGGTCGGCTTTGCGAACTCGAAGAAAGAGCTGGTGAGAGGAGGTTATTTCGCAACCCGCGGATGTTAAATGATACAAGCGATAAACCCTTAGGCTTAATACGACCGTGAGAATTTGGGAGAGCAGATTGCTCTGTCATTGTAGAGTTAAGTTAATTTAAATTAACTTAATTTACAATGAGCACAAAAGATTATGATGCTCTGTAAGAGCGAGGAGACGGTCCTGAGGGGACTGAGCAGCGCGTGCTAAGACGGCAATTTCTCCAATTTTGATGTTTCTAATAGCGGAATACACCGTATTTAGATCATCAACCATTGAGGGCTCTGCTTGCTGAGGGGTGGAGGATGTCCGCGGAGGGTCAGCCTTTTTGGGGCCTCAGAGGAATACTGGAGTAGCCTCCTACCGATATGATAAAGGTGTAGAAATTGGTTGTTCATATGTGTGAGATTTATACCGAGTCCAAACAATGTAAAATAAGAAATAAACTTTATTAATTTGTAAAAAATTCTGTAATGTACGAGTATGTGTACTTAAGTAATAAATGTTTCCTAGGTTTACTGTGAGTACTGAAAAGAACAGTTGTGTGTTAGTGCTAAATATAGTGAAATAAAAATAGATTTATATAAGAAAATTAAAGTCTAAATAAAGTGAAAAATACTTTTAAAATTTAGTTAATTTATTCATGTTTATTACTAATAAAGATTTTTATTTTAACCTTGTGTGTTAGATATTTAAAATTTCTTACTTTGAAAATGTTCTGTAAAATAGGTATATTTTGTTGAATAACTTAATATATTTCTATGTGATAATGATGTAATTTATAATATCATAGTAATAAGACTTTTTGTGTGATTCTTATAAATCAAATTGTGTAACCACATGTTTTATGGAAATAATATTAAAATAAAATGCAAGGGTGCAATGGTGAATATCAATGTTAAGACATGTCGAAATGGTGCGCGGTGCGCGGTTCTATTTTGCATATAACTCGCACCTAGGATAGTAAACTGGTAATTTGGCAATTTGTTCGGGACCAGCTACGAGTTTATAGTTTAAATCAAAAGAGAAAAAACCGATAAGTAAGTGATAGGAAAGAAGTAAAAGTTTCAACGTTGCACTCTTATGGGGAAATTTAGAAAATAAGTCACTGTTTTATTTAATAAAGCACTTTCCAAATTATATGAAGATACAACCCCCGCCCCCCAAAGACGGCGAGACCGGGACCACTCGAAAGGACCCGTAATCTTAGTCGTCTAACCTTTCTTTTCAGAAAGTTCGTTCTCGTGTGACACTCATTCACGGGGTCAAGTCCACCTCGTTGCTCCCAAGCCCAACATGGTGTGATTTATGTTTCAGAGTAGAACGTCAATGATAGTCATTCATCATCCCTGTTTGATTGGATCATGTCAGTTGAGGGATTGTTGCCGAGAGACGGGCAGCGACCCTTTCCCCCTTATAAATGCGAATGGGTTAACGTACCACAGATTTCAGTGATTATTACTTCCGTCCGAAAAAAATATCTGAGCAATATCCAAGTTTAAATTAAAAAAATATATTTTAATAAGAATAAGAAGACTCATGGAAACAAATTGAATAAAATAACTTTTTACATTCTTTAGTTATAGTCCCAACTTCAGAATTACGTTAATTTACCACGTTCTTTATTCGTAATATCACCCAAACTCTTCACCACTGCAATGGAAGACGTTTTCAAGCAACTGCACTGAAAAGGATACGATATTAACGTCAACGGCGAGTACATCACTCACCTTCGATTTGCCTACGATATAGTTCTTATGGCAGAATCGCTGGAGGACCTAAGCATTATGCTCAATGACCTCAAAAGGGTTTCCCAACGGATAAGTTTTAAGATGAACACGGACAAATCAAAAATCATGTTTAATGTCCATGTCACACCTATGCCGGTAGTTGTTGGGAGCACTAAGCTCAACGTTTGTTGACGAATATGTTTAACTGGGACAAATAGTCCGTCTAGGTAAGTCCAATTTTGACCGAGAGGTCAATTGACGGATTCAACTCGACTGGGCAGCGTTCCGGAGATTACGATACATCTTCTCGTCAGACATACCTAAGAACCTGAAAACTAGATTGTACAACCAGTGTGTGTTGCCAGTGATGACTTATGGAACTGAGACGTGGCCCTACACTGTTGGCCGTAAGAGGAAGCTCAAAGTCACTCAGCGAGCTTTGGCGAGGGCTATGCTCGTCGTTTCTCTGCGTGATAGTCTTATAAACGAGGATATCTGCAGTAGAACCAGAGAGACCGACATAGCCCAACGGATTAGTAAGCTAAAGTGTCAATGGGCTGGCCATATAGCTCGAAGAACCGGCAACCGTTGGGGGAGATAGGTTCTCGAGTGGCAGTCTCGTACCAGCAGGCAAAATGTAGGGCGTCCCTCAACTAGATGTAGCAACGACCTGGTAAGACATTCAGGAAGTCAATGGATGCAGGTGGTTCAGGACCGTGCTTTTTCGCATTCCTTGGGGGAGGCCTATGTTCAGCAGTGGAATTGTGAAGGGCTGTAGTGATGATGACCACGTCTTTATCAAGTCAATTTATTGTTTGTTTGTCTGTTTGTCTGCCATTCCGGGTGGACATTGCTTGCAACTCTAATTTCAACCACCTTTCGGTGAGCTAGAGACCTGAAATTTTGTATATAGTGTAACACGAAAATTTTCGTGTACATTATTTTAGCATATTTATATTATTACAATCGATGAATAGACATCAGTGCGCCATCTAACGTCATTAGTCCGAAGTAACTAGAAACGTATATTGACGAATCGAGCTAGCTAATTGCATGCAATTGACCTTTCGTGTTAGTTCGAAATCCTACCACGGATAGACGGTGGCGCGTAGCCCAAGGGAGGCCTAGTCTTTTTGAGCGAGCCGTTGTAATGATCGGACACGCACATGTATAATTCTTGAATCGAAACGCCGGAACATGAATTTAAAGTGACGAGTACTTGGACGTACGGCCTCTTAAACACAATGTCTACAGGCAGTTTAATGTGTTGAAACACATCATCCCATAAATTGTAAGTACTTAATGTTTTTGTCTTCTTAAAAGCACATGTGCTCTAATTAACGGTACATGGTATTTCATAGATTATTTTGTCTTGTCATAGGGGTCCTTAGTCCTTACTTTGAGTATGGTCCATTATCAAGTTTAACTATGTGAACGAGGCGAAGCAGCTTCAACTGGTGGCTATATTGGGACTGGGCGGTCTGGAGACCGCGACCGGAGTACACCTGGATGACATCTGTTACCTCACTGCTTCGCGGGATTGACCATAAACAGTGTAATATTGTGTAATCCATCAGGTTAGTCAAAACCTCAGTTCCCAGTGTATTTTAAAGTGACAACTTGATATTTGGGGTTATCCGTATGAACTTTAGAAGGAAATAAACTATTTTTTGTCTGTATATGTAACTTTGAATTTTCATTTACTAATCATCCAACAACAGACGCCCTGGGATACTTTTATTTTGATACTCGAGTCTCTTAACTCTCCGATGATCGTAGCCGGTGAGTAACGCCCTAAAAAGTGTTATAATAGCTCTGAATCGGAAGACAACTGTCTGCTGCTTGTTCAAAATATTTTATTTTAACCACAATTTTCGATAACAATATGCTTCTAACTATTATTTACCTGTATGTTTTGCCTTTATGCGGTGGCCCAAGAGAATCAATCAGCCCCAATTCGTCGCGTGAGTATCCGAATATATCTATCACCTAACTTCATTTTGTGAAGTAGGTGTCGTAACAAGTAATTATGGGGAATCCCGGAGAGATCTCGTGGCTTCCAATAGGTGTCAATATAATCTCGTTCTCGCCAGACGTAACACACTTACTTATACCGGCGATGGAGAGCAACGTCAAAGGTGCGAAGCATCTAGTACCGCGATTTGCTATTCACCTAAAAAGCGGTAGAGATTTAAGTAAATTCTTCCTACAAATGGAGAGGCCAATATCCAGCACTGGCTTCTTAGCTGGAAGAGGCATTCTGTAGTTCATGAAATTGCTCATCTTATCTATTGATTACGAGTGTATATGAGTATAGCTGAAACACATTTTATTTACGAGTGTAACACCTAGAAAGCTTAATTATGTGTATAATAAGAGCATATCTCTGTTATTCAATTATTCAATCACTACCTAAGACAGCCAAAAAAATAAACACGGAGTACTGCATACATTTCATGTAATGCAGAAACAAATCAAAACGATGGTCAACTTATTGTAAAATACGCTCGTATGTATATCTATACTTCTATGTGTGCATATATATGCGTCCAACAGTGAACTTGTACGGGCTGATAAAGAAAGAAAGATCAAGATTTTTTTGTGTAAGTGTAAGTTGAGTAAGGGTGACAAACGAGCTCACGGTCCACCTGATGGTAAGTGGATATTGTAGCTCATGGACGTCTTCATCTATACTCCATTGAGTATAAAAATGCTTAATGATTATAAATGAATTATAAAATGCCTTTGTTTGGAATGGTGAATGACGAGAACCTTATTAAGAAATCTTGGTCATTCAGATTTTCAATCGAAAATATAAAGTGTGGGTTTGTCACCCACACTTCTATAGGAAAAATAAATGAAGGCTGTTTTTATATGAGGCAATTTTCTTACACTTATTATAACAAATATCCTATTTGTGGTATTATCTCCTTACTTGCAGGCTTAAACGCCGCCCCGAGACTAACCCAATTAATATAAGAGAATATTTATTGTTAGTCTTATACAGGATATTTATTATTTCTGATAATGACAAAGATTTGAGTTGTAGATAACATATTTTTAGTATTTATAAAAGTATTAAATTTATATGATTGAATGTGAAAAATCAAAATTTAACCAGATTTCTAATCATTCCTTGTTTCATAATAAAATATTCACATCATATTTACTTGTTATTCATTATTTATACCAGAAATAAAACCTTTAGTCAAAGGTAAAAACGACTTTGAACTACAATACCCACGGGATGATATAGATCATATGGAGAAGGGATTCTCTAACGCCGCCACTAGACGAAAATAGACATATACATATACATTTAAACTGCAAATTCTCGATTCTTTAATATTCTAGGCATTCGAATGAAACAATTTGCTTTCTCTTTCGTGATAAGTACGGTAAATGAGTTGAAAAAAATTTGCCAGCGTCTGTGTTTCCGTCCGATTACAATATGGATGTCTTAATGGCAAAAGTGAATAGGCTTCTGTTACGCTAAGACATTGTGATTTACCATCTATGGCTTCATTACAACTTACCACCAGATGGAATTGTGAAATACTCGTAGTTTTCGTATAATGTTGAAATTTTCTCTGACGTATTTGCCTTTTTTAATCTATCGATACAGTCTTTCAAAAGTTCTAAGCAGTATATAGGCCTCTATGGAACACCTGAATTCTTATATTGCACTCACTCCATCTAGTGGAGGGGTAGGAAAGAAGAAAAAAGAAGTTTAAGGCACTCAGCGAGTTACGAAAAGTGTTATGCTCGGATTCTATAGCATATAATATAATATAATCTACCGAGATTAAATTTCAAAATGAAATTATCCTTATCAGAAAATCAATGAGAGAAATATTACACATTTTGCCATTTTATTATCATCTTTAGGACAATGTATAAAATGATAAATATATGTATAAAATGATAAATAAAGTTTAAAAAAATTAAAGGGATTAGACACATAAAACTGAAGCAGTCATGGAGACAGCCAAACCTGCGATTAGTTTTGTTTGTTTCTAATTACAATAATTCACTACCTTAATACATGAGCAATTTCGGCTGATTAAGCGATTTTTGAAATCACTGCGCAAAATATCGATTGTTATGTTACGTTAACTGTGTAGCACTTTGGACCGTCCTATTGAAACCAAATGTTATCTATGTCATCCTCTTCAATTTTGGGAAACAAAAAACCGCTTAGCATGACGCAGTAGCGATCCCTATTCACTGTAACGGCGTTTCCTTACTCATTTTCAAAGAAAATGGTCCAATAATGCTACCAAACCAAAATCCGCCCAGAGAGTCACTCGGTGTGGATATATTGGTTTCTTCACAATGACACGTGGATTTTCCGTGCAACAGATACGACAATTTTGCTTATTGGCATATCCTCCGAAGTGGAAATGAGCTTGATCTGAAAAGATGACTTTTCTGTAAAAATACTCATCTTCGATCAAGCGGTCTTCGGCCCATTGAGCAAACCGAAAACGCTTCGGATGATTATTCCGCTTCAGCTCTTGCTCTAATTGAACTTTGTACGTATTCATACCGAGATCTTTATGCAAAATTCTTCTCAAAGAAGTGCGTGAAAAGTTTAATTCTTGAGAACAATGACGAGTTGATGTTCATGGTTGTTTACGCACACTCTGAGCAACAACAACAATGTTTTCGGTTACTACTTCCATGGGTACGTCCATGGGTTGTTTTATCCAACAACAATCCAGTTTTACGAATTCGCTTCACCAATTGATCCACAAAACGCGTTTTTGGCACATCCTTTTCGTCAAATTTTTTTTTCGTAAATTTCTTACAGTTTGTGTAGAAGATTCACCACTTTAGAAATAAGTTTTTAATATTTTCGAACTTCGTTCAAGCGAAAAGCGACCCATTTCATAATTATCAAACATAAAACAAACTTTCTGTTACATCGGAAATGTCATCAAACCTTCCAAGCACAAAATAACCTAGTAGTAGTTCCAAATCGAAACGTTAGAATGCCGAAGCATTTATTTGTTCTGAGTCTTTCGTCTTTTTAGTAAGTTTATGTTTATGAAAATGTAAAATATTTTTTTTGCGGTAAACACTGTTATCGTAATCTCTACTTGACTGACGGACTAGTGACTGCAATAAGAAAAGCGTCTCCCACACAGAAGCGGCTTCCGGCGGCGGTCGCGGTGGCGGCCAGTTGTATTCGCTTGCAATGTACATTTAAGTGAGTCTGCAAACTCGTGCGGCCATGTCAGCGGCTGGCCGCGGACGTACGCCCCGCCCCCTCCGCCTGTTAGCGAACGTGTAGCCTCTAACGGCGGCCGGCGGTCAGTTGCAAAGGACAATGTCCAAAATCGCCCTGTGTAATAAAAGCATTGGACATATACCATAATTAATTTTCTATTTTATTATGTAAGTTGCAAATACTTTTATAACACGGACTAGCTGCATGCAAAAATTAACATTCAAAGTATTCTACTCGACTAATAACATTAATCGCCGCCATCTTCGCCAAACACCACGTGGTGTCGAAAAATGATTAGGGATGCCCAATCGATTGTAATCGATTTTTGAATTTAATGAAATACATTTTGAATTTATTTCGAATAAACTTTCAAAAAGAAGCAACAATAAAGCAACAATAAAAATATAAAATTACCATTTCTTAATATTCTTTTATATTATTCCCTAAAAGTATAATTTAAAAAACCTTCTATACCTAATGTATGAGGTCATACTCAATTTGGTAGTTAGAATAATGCTGAAGAGAAATATTCGTAAAGATAATTATTCAGGATTTTCTAACGATCGTTTAGAAAGGATTGTATTTTACTTTTTACTAAACAATAACTTACGACTTTACAACAATTAATATTTAAAATAAACTTATCGTTACTGAATTAATTATAAATGTGTTCTTGAAAAAGAGCAATATTGTAGACTAGATACAGACGTATGTATGTAAGTATGGAAAAAGTAGAGACGTACGTGTTATTATAAGTAAAGTAGGATATTATATGATCGTATGACAAAAGATAATGTGTTTAATACTGTTTGTAACGTATGGCTATAATAAATCTTAGGAAATATCCATAAATCGTATCGTATTTGGTGCTCCTATTTTTGATGTCACTAAATAGTCACTTGTCACTTGTCAGTCTCTCATGAAAAAAATATGATCTCCAAATCGATTCAAATCGAACCTTCTAGAATCGAATCTCGATTAAATCAAGAATTAACTGATCTATTTTTGATCAATCGCGGCATTTTCAAACATGCCTAATATGGACTGAACATTATTGACGATAATTTACCGTAAACACAAATAATTGTATAGAAACGTCATTAAATTAATAAACTGTTATGTTATACGTCCCAAGTAATAGGGGGTGCGCGTATTGCCAAACACCGGACACAAATCCAGACTCCGTGCTACTACTACTGGGGATTTCAAGTTATAAAAACCCAATAATACATTGTTGGACCCTGGGATTGAACCCAGAACAGAACAGTTTTTCTGTCTGTCACAAGGAACAGATGTTCCAACTATGAAAAATTATTTCTTGAATCGTTTGAAATATTCTTGAATTTGTCCGATTCGAGAGGTTTTTAGATCGATTCATTAAATCGATGGAGTGTTCTAAGTCGATATCAGGACATCGGATAAGGATTCTTCAGATCTATATCAATGTGGAAAATCGATTATTTTACTATAAAAAATCGATTAAACTATTTCAAATCGACATGCCTACTTTATACTGTCATCTTTCACTCTGTCAAAACTACATTGGTTGGCGTCGTTTGCTCTTTGTAATTGTATCGGTGTTTTGGTGACTTTCGGCACTATATATTGAACATTACGACTTGGCTATTTTAACGGACTCTGATTGCTTTCAAGAACGACTTACCTTGCTGTGATTTTCGGAATTGTGTACCGCTCAAACGATAACCTAACATTCATAAACGGACTTACGTATACGCAATGGAAAGTGTAGTTTTGTGTAAATTGCAGCTCTGCTGGTGGCTCAATGTTGTTGAAAGATGAACAGAGAAGTAATCGTGCTATATTGCTGTAATTACATCGTTGTACGCAGAACCATCGGTTGCCGCGCCCATGTTATGACCATCATTTGGTACTTGAGCTTTACGAGACATCAAAATAATATTGACATCCCTGCACAATTTTTAGACAATATTCTAATTTCCAATTTAGAAGATGAACAATATACATGAAATTAATCTGTGTTTTATTTCTAATTCAAACATTACAAATTAATGTAGTTGTAAAAACAACTTATACTACCAATTAGGTGCTAAGTCGGTAAGGCTGGTTTTATAGTCACGCGTTTGAACAGCGCCGTCCAGACGCACACTCTTGCACTAGAATCACTAGATAGTAGTCGATAATATTCACGCTGTTTAAGCGCGCTCTGTTGAAACTTCGTTTAAACCGTGGTTGATACGCTCGCTGTTCGGCGGCATGTCTAGCGGCGTGAGTGAAACCAGCCTAAATCCTTATATATTTAGGTACTAGGTATCTCACCGTACCGTATATGCTAATGACAATATCTAAGTGCTAACAGCCATTATACTACATACATTTTTATTTTTACATTAATACACAAACATCTCTCATTTCGAAACCAATGCTAAGAAAGCAGGTTTGTTAACTAGATTCTATGTATTTATACGTTGCACTTACACACACTTAGGCTTTAGAACAAAAACTGCATACCTAATTATCTAAATAGGTACTAAAAATAGCTAAACGTTTTCGGACATCGTTTTGCAGTTTGTTAATAATCATTCGGAGCTATGAAAAGCCGTAATATTCGTGGTGCGAATATAACCTCAAAATCTGATACTTTTTTTTGAAGTATATCTTTTATGCAGCTAGTCCGCTATGACAATAAGATCATATAGGAATTTACTAATGATCGACAATAAAACACATAATTTTCCGATGCTCTTGGTTCCAGGGCGACCAATGTATGGGAGCAGAGCAATGTCCTGGCCGCGTGTACTGCGTGCAAAATGGCGCTAAATACACAGGTTTTAATAGAAACAGTGCAAAATTATCCAGTATTTTATGATACTTCACACCTTGATTACAAAAGCATTAGGATTAAAAACAAAATATGGGATAATGTTTCCCAATATAATAAGAATAAAAGACATTGTCACGGTTAGCCATGTTGACTGACGTCCGATCGTAGACACCACAGCAAATGGCGCTTCAGGCCGCCACTGCGACCGCGATGGTGTGTTGCAGCGGCTGGAGCCGCGGCACGCGGTTAGCCGCCACCGCAAGCCACTTGTGTGTGGGAGACGCTTAAAGCGCCTCCAACGCTGTTTTCACTGTTAGTAATCATACCACCATCTACCTGAGACCATGTAATTTTCTTGATATTTCCGAGTAGTCTTCACACCGAAATATCGAGTCTTTAACACCCATGGGGTGTGATACGTACTATTAAGCTATCACCATATATGGGTATCGCATTATCTTCATTTTGTAGAACAAGGGTGACAAACGAGCACATTGTTCCCCTGATAGTAAGTGGATGCTGCGATCCTCGATAATAGACATATATCTATATCATGTATGATATAGCATGTCTCTATAAAAGATTATACCGATAACCAAAATTTCAGATAACAAGGTGCGTCTAACAATTCTTTATGTGAACTTTTAAGTATATATAGGCTTTGCTTTTATGCGGCGGCCTAAGAGAATCTACTTGTAACACCCCATTTCGTCGCGTGATCCCGAATCCATTCCCTAACTTCATTTTGTTCCGTGAGTGTTGTAATTGGTGGGTATGGCGGAGTCCCGCAGAGATCTCGTGGCTTCCGATACGTGGTAGTATAATCATCTCGTTTTCGTTTGACGTAAAATGCTTAGACCAGAGATGAGGAGCAGCGATTAAGATGCTTCGCCTGCCAAGCGTGGCGATTAGGCAAATCCTCTCTACAACGGGTGAGGCTTTGCCCAGCAGTAGATCTTTAGCTGACGAAGAAGAAAAAGCATTCTTTATGTAATTGCTCATCGGTCTACTGATTATACTCGTAATTGAAATACATTTTATTTACAGGTATAACACCCAAAAAGTTAATTATCTGTATAATAAGAGCACGTCTCTGTTATCCAATTATTCTATTACAACATAAGACTGACAAATAAAGAAACACGAAGTGCTGCGTACATTTCAAGTAATACAAAAAGAAACCAAAACGATGGTCAACTTATTGTAGCATACGCTCACACCAATATTCTATGCTTCTCAAATAATTGGCGATTAACAACATTGTTTTAGGTGTATATGCGTACGTCCAACAGTAGATTTCTACGGGCTGAAAGATGAAAAATAATAAAGATTTTAATTTAGAATAAGGGTAACAAACAAGCTCACAGTCCACCTGATGGTAAATGGATGCCGTGGCTTATAGACATTTCATGTATCCTCCATTAAGAATTAAAATGCAGATGCGTTGATGACAACGCATCTGCATTTTAATTCATTTTTGTCTACAGTGATGACACTGACGACAAAAATGAATTGTCTTATTTCCGTTATAAAAAGGGTCTAGATTACGGTTTAGTTCTAATTTTTTTTTATAGGATAAGAGTGACAAACGAGCACACAGTCCACCTGATGGTAAGTGGTTGCTGCGGCCCATAGACATCTACATCTATCCTCGTTTGCGAATGCAGATGCGTTGTCACCCGTGAGGACTAAGATGGAATGCCTCATTTCCAGTAAAAAGGGCCTCCGGCCACCTGCACTCACCAAGCGAAACGCAGAGATAAAAACCTCTACTTCACGCTGGTATTCTGTGAGGTCGTGGTACCACCCCGGTTCAAGCCGGCCCATCCGTGCGACAGCAAAAGCTGCCGCGTGGCTCTACCACTGTTAATGTAAAAAAACTGTCAAAGTAAAAAAGGTGAGACTTGTGTATGTCAAGAAGTTGAGCAACGTTTCGGCATCACTTTAAATTTTATATACGCAGCGTTTCGTCTCTTTCTTTGTTGGTCAGACATTACAACATTTATATGTATTTGATAAAAATAATTGAAATGTATTGTTTTGGAGAAGGGTCTAAAGCGGAATGTGCCCACTTTTTCTTTAAGAACTTCACCAGTATTTGGTGAATCCTGCTACTAGACGAATGAGGTTCTAAATAACGGCTGGATGAAAATCCATCCGAAAACTCTTAACCTCAGTTTCGCTGATGAGTGAAACCCGTAAAGAATATCGACTCTGCACTAACCAACCCATGTGGATTATTGTGTTATTTAGAAGATTATTGAAATTTATTTTATTTTCTAGTAAATGTGGATAATCTTTTAAATAATGCAAGCCTGCTGCGGCAATTTTTACCTTACCTACATGTGCATAGTAACTATGTAGCTGGATATGGTAAAACGACTATCTACGCTTGACAAAGCCTTTATACTCTAGCCATGTAAACACCTACACTATAATCGGGTGCAAAGACAGTTGCTAGCATATTATACCTCCATATTGCTGTGCGTGTTAGGGGCGACGAAGCGAGACATTCTTGAAACTGGCTTTGTCTAGTTGTGTACTTAAAATGGCTGTTGATGTCATGCCTTGTGACAGAGAATCCTCACTTCATTTCGTACCGTGTCTGTCGCAAGAAGCGACTATGTGAAAAGCCGATAAATTTCATGGCTTGAGAAGTAGCCAACGTCTAATTTGGTAGATATCTGGTACGGCAGTCGCCTATCATTAAAGAAGATATTAAGCTACCTATAAGTTTATACAACTTCGAGTATATTAAATAGTCGTCCATACCACAATCAGTTCAGCCATTTCGAAAAAAGACAGACATACAGACAGACAGAGGATTTTTTTGAAAGTGGTTAATTATGTGTTAATAGTATGCAACCATCTGATCGTAATAGAAGCTACTTATTTCTATATTACAGATAGACACATCGATAGTTCAAAATAACGGTATATTGGGCGCACAATTATTGACACCGTTTATAAAAATATTCATACTGAGAGTCTATTTTAGACTCTATTAACAATGAAACTAATGCTTGTCTAGACTGAAGGCAGTGAGCTATTTGTTTTAGTTGTATTCCCAAAATACTTAAAAAAAAAATTTTATTTAAAATATAACTTATTTTTCAATACGTGAAATATTCAACTCGATCGCACAATGAAAGTAACATAACATACTAACTGGGGGCGGTAATTTTTTGTTAATGACGTCATACGCCTTCTTATTTTTGCCCAAAAAATTACAACTTTTTATATGAAGAATTACTTAACATCATTTTCATGTAACATATAATAAATCCTTCGTAGAAAAGGGAAATGAAATGGTCATAAAATTAATTGATAAACTTCAGCATGATCAAATATGACTGAATAAACATTTACTTAGTTGACTAAACTAAACAAGTAAATAATCATGATAAATACATGTCCAGTAACTGTCACTAAGCTAATTGAGTATTCAGTTTGTTTGCTATCAAAAATTAATTACTTGTCCCCTTGTCATGCTGGTCACACGCACGAGGCCGTTTACTAAATCGGTAATTGTTAATTTAAAGCTTTATTTACTTTAAATAATGAATTTTTAAAATTATTTTAATTTTATATTGATTCACAAAGCCCATGGTAGCCTAGGTGTTAATTATTTGATGTTAATTACACAATACGCGAGCAAACTGAATTCGATTACCACTTGTATCTTGTAGTTAATTATATATTTGAGTGACAAAAGAACTTACAATCGACCCGATAGTAATGAGATATTAGTTTTATAACTTCATATTTTTAATTAAACGTGTTCCGAGTAGTTCGCTGCTCTTTGGACATAGCCTAATTCTTTGAGGTTTACAGGCGTGACGCTTTGTATGTATGTATTTTTATTCCTATTCAATCTAAGTCAACTGACAAAAAAATATTAGTTACAAACATTTTGTGAACAGTTTTTGTAGTTTGTATAATAAGATGATCAACGGTATAAAATTACTGGGCTCTACTGGCAGCCTTGCTACTTTGTTACCCTTACTTATATAAAAAATACTGTGAGATATTTCATTTTAGTCCTCAGTACCCACAATACCTTTGATGTGTTTATGTGATTTTATTTTTAATATTATATGGGCGATAAACAAGCACAGTCCACCTGATGGTAGGTGGATTCTGAGGCTCATAGATATCTACATTTGTCGATTAAAATTCAAAATGCAGATGTGTATTTACTCCTGAAGACTAAGATTGGATGCCTCGTTTCCAGTAAAAAAGATTTCCGGTCCTGTTCACTTACCATACGAAACACAGCAGCATTAAGCTGCTATTTGACGCTTTTATCCTACCCCGGTTTAGCCGACCCATTCGTGCTACAAGCATAATATAGCTGCACCACGTGTACAACCATGTATCTACAATAGTCACTTAACTCCAGATGACTTGTGGAGTCTTTTTCCTTTTGATGTTACGAGTATAAAATAAAATATCATAAGTAAGTAAAGAAAGTACTAAATAAATAGTCTTAATATGTCACTTATTAATGATGTCATTAAAATCTCGTTTTCACAAGTTACTACGATTTTAATATTAGCAAACGTTAATGTCCTAATAAAAATCCTCAATACATGGTTATCAAAAGCTTATCGGTGAATGGTTGGGCCGTAATGAAACTAGTAATTAAGTTTCTCATTTATTAATAAACTTTTATACGTGTATATTCTTATATTAATTCGTTACCTATTCAGATGCATGTTGTACATCTTTTTATAAATATAATTATTCTGTAGGTACGTGTTTTCATCACTGAGCTCCCCCTAAACGACTAAAATATTTTGTGTGTATTTAAATAGGTTTAGATTCACAATTGGACCCGGTAGGTGGCGTTGTTGTCGACATTCTGAAATCACCCGTGAATCGCTAGTATTACATAATCTTTTGTTAAGTAAATAACTTATCAGGAAAAAAGATAACTTTTAACATTAAATACATAAGATTTGAAGTTGTAGCTGTGTTTGTGAATTTTCTTGATAAACAATAAAATATAGCAAGAGCTATCTAATCAAATTGGTGCAAACAAAAAAAAAATCATAAGACGAATTTTAATTAAATATTACCTTACTCGTCATCGTCACCATTTTGAAATAAGATGTAAGTATCGCGATAAGTAAAAAAAAAAACATTGCGTACAGAATAAAGAATTAAAAACAAATCTTCTTCTTTCTTCTTCACATGGGCATCTCCAATATTATTAGGAATATTAGGAAATATTTACTATCATTACTACGCTTGGTAGGTGGATTGGTGATTGCAGTACCAGAACTGCCCTCTTCTGTCGGTTAGGTATTTAACATCTGTTAAATGGGTATGTTGGTTACATCGCCATATATAGGAGTCTAGGGGATCTTTCTGGAATTTCCCCTTACAATGCCCACGGGATGATATGAGGTGATAAACTGTTAGACAGCCACCACACGGCGGACAAATACCTCATATAATATAGAATTTTATGTACCTACACATTTTTAATACGAGAAAGGAAGACAACGAGATCACAGTCCACCTGATGGTTGATGCATGGTATAGAACATAGACACTTACATTTATCCTTGATAAAAATCGAAATATAGATGTGTCATTCCTGAGAACAGTAGATAGAATACGTTCCAGTAAAAGTATCTGCGGTTCTCCTCACTCACCAAGCCAAACACTATAATAGCACCTTACACACACACCTGCACTGTGCTTATATTTGACACTGGTATTCTGTGCGTGCAACTTACGACATACGCCAGCATTATGCTGTTATATAACGCTGTTATTATGTGAGAGCACCTTACGATACACCCCAACATTATGGTACATTTTCCGATTGTATTTTATAAAAGCGTGACTTTGGCGCAACAGTTGGTTAACCGTAAAAGATAACACAAAATAAATTAAATATAAAAACATATAGGTAAATTGCAATCCTTCAGATACATAAAGTTAAAATTACCTTGCACTAATGGACACTGGCCTCCACTCATTTCTAATAGAGTTTTAAAGCAATTAGTCCGCCGGTCTGTTCCATTGCATATTGGCGAAATTTACTTGTCCTCTAAATATTAAACGCGCTGTGACGTGATTTCCTCATGTTATTTCCCTTCACCACCAAGCAAGCAATTATCATCATCACCAGACATTATAGCCTTGCACAAGTTCACTGCTAAACATAGGCCTCCCCCAAGGAATGTCACAAAGCACGGTACGGACCCACCTGCACCCATCGATTTCCTATATTTCTTACCAAGACGTCACTCCATCTAGTGGGTTCTGCGTTTCACTCGTTACAGGTACGAGGCTGCCACTCAAGAACAATTCTTCCCTATTAGTTGTCAGTTCTTCAGGCGGCCCACTGTCACTTCAGTTTACTGATCTTTTAATCTAAGTCGGCTACTCTCCAATATAGTCCAACGGATTTTCAAAATATTTGAACTCTGAACCTTTCCATAACTCGCTAAGCGACCTTTAGCTTACTTATATGGCCATTAGTCGCGTACCACGTTTTAGATCTAAATTTTTTTCACCGATAACATGTAACTGTATAAATTAATGTGTAGTAATTTCATTTTTTACGGTGGAGATTAAATAATGGTGGCTCGTGTACTGCTAAATCCACAGCGCACGCTTAGACTCTGAGCTTCTACGGCTCTTTCAGATACATGCACAAATATATTATGTATGTAATTTGCATTAAAGACCATCGTCACAACATATCACATAAATTAACGGTGCTTTGTGAGCTGAAGGTAGGGAAATTTGGAATAGGGCAACGAAATCCAAGCGGCCAACAGCTGGCCGACTTCATGGAGAATGATGGACTCTTTGTGATAAACTCTTTCTTCCAGAAACCACCCCACAGGAAGTGGACCTCGTCAAGCCCCGAAAGTTCGATAAAAAATGAAATTGAGTTCATTATGATGACCAGACGACAACTATTCAGTGATCTCAATGATCGCGAGGGTGAAAACTGACAGCGATCACTGAATGGTGAGAGACACACTCCTCGTTCTCGAGCTCGAGCTACAAAACCGTTTTCAGTGCCAAGAAGATTGCAATGCAGTGGACGATATTAATGTACATGCAGTCGGAGCCAAGTTTTGCAAGACCCGCCGCAGAAGAACACAAAAACTCTCCGATCATACTCTTAATCTCATGGCTGTTATATAGGAAATGAAGCTGCAGTACTGAGCAGATTTAACAGCGTACAGGCAACTGAACAGGCAGATCTCCACATGCATGCAGCGGGACTTACGCAACTTCAATACGAATTGAGGAAGCGATCAACCGGAACCAGGGCTCCGAAGTCTTTGCTAGAGATCTGTCTGCCAGAAAGAACCAACTGTCGAAGCTGAAGACCAAGTGTAGCAGCGTTGTTTCCGAGATACCTGAAATTTTGAATGAGATTGAGAAGTTCTATGGGCAGCTGTACACATCATCGTTGGAGCCACATGCAAGTGTGAGTAACTACCCAAGAGCAAGTCTTATCTACCACTATTCCGATCATATTCCAGACGTCAGTCTGATGGCATGACTCTCCAGCATCTTAAAAACGACAAGGCCCTAGGCGAGGATGAAATTACAGCGGAGCTTCTGAAAGCGGGTGGGAAATCTGTACCTGAAGTCCTTCGGAAGCTCTTTAATTCTGTCCTCCATTGTGGGATTACTCCGGAGGCGTGAAACAGAAATGCGGTGATCTTGTTCTTCAAGCCAACACGAGGTCTTCAACCCGAGAAGGATCCGTCTTGTCACACCACTTAATGCGCTTCTGCAAAAGATGTAGGTACTCCAGAGACCATCGATGCCAAAAACTCTGAGTCATCTGTTGCAGCAGGTCAAACCTGCTCAACCGACGAGAGTTCGTTTCCCTGAAGGGGTACTCGGGCAGTGCGTTAAGCAGCTGGCCAATCAGGAAGTGTCCCGGGGTTAAAACCTCTAAATCATTCGGATCGGACGAGAGGGGACAGAGGGGCCGAGAGTTGAGTACCGCCTCAATTTTACAGAATACAGTGGTACGAGCGAGAGCGAGAGTACAAGCTCCTCAAATGTAAAAATAGTTTCTCCAATAACGCGACGGAGATGCGTCAGCTCTCATGAAGAACTACAGACTGATTTCCCTTCTGAGCCGCGTCTACGTGCTGTTTTTGACAGTCATTACGAGTCGTCTCTCATACAGACTCGACGATGTTCAGCGTCCTGAACAAGCTCGTTTCCGAAAAGGCTTTAGCATTATAGATCACATAAATTTAACAGTGGTAGAGCCACGCGGCCGCTTTTGCTGTCGCACGTAAAGGCCGGCTCGAACCGGGGTGGTACCACAACCTCACGGAAAACCAGCGTGAAGTAGAGGTTTACCTCTGCGTTTCGCTTGGTGAGTGCAGGTGGCCGGAAGCCCTTTTTACTGGGAATGAGGCATTCCATCTTGTCCTCACGGGTGACAACGCATCTACATTTTGATATGTAATAGAGGATAGATGTAGATGCTAAAGGGTCGCAGGAACCACTTACCATCAAGTGGACTGTGTGCTCGTTTGTCACCCTTATCCTATAAAAAAAAATACCCTTCGGCAAATTGTACAGAAGTCCGTGGAGTACAATTTGCCACTATATCTAGCGTATGTGGCCCATGAGATAGCCTTTTATTTCGTCAATATTTGGGCGGTGCAGCAGTCCCTTCATAGGTGCCAAGTTGTCTGTCGGTATATCGAAGTGCTGAAGTGTTTGTACAGTATAACTACGATTAAAATTTTTGACATTATTTATAAACTCATGGCTTATTGAAATAAATGCTCTTGGTAGTGATAGGGTAGCAAAGATTAAGATCTATTTCTTATCACTATACACTTGACCAGAGGAGAGGGGTGTGAAGAAACATACTTTGTCTAGGATACATTAATGTACCTACTTAAAAAAATTATAAAGTTAATATATTAGGATTATTTTAAAATAGAAAACAACAGACTATGAGATGTCTAACCTTCAATGATAATTATATAAACATCGCAAATAACCTTATAAGTTAGTTTTATTTTTGTAAAAAATAAATAAAATAAAACAATTTTTTATTTTAATGTGATTTTCTATGTCACTAACACAGATTCAAATAAATTGAAATAAGAAACACGTCGAAACGTGTCGTAGCGACATCAGAGAATGTACTACCTCATACAAGTGTGGTTGCCAGCACGCATGCCAGACAACCTACAATAAGGAAATAAACAAAAGGAGAAAAATTTATGGGCAGGGTGCACTATAAATAATATTATATAAATAACTATAATCTAAAATATGGACTAAAAAGACAACGTAAGGACTTAAAATGACAAATGCAAGCGGCATATAAGGCAAAGGGATTTTATTTCTTTAAATGTTTTATATTCAAAAACTAAAAACTTTAGTTAGAAAAATTAATTAAATCTATTCTAGTGAAATCGATTTGATAGGCTTATGCTTATGCTTATGTCCAACTGTAGACTTTGATAAGATGATGAAATATAAAAACATTTTCCAAAATAAGACCCCAATGTTTTTATGTACAAAGAAAATAATCACATGAGCAGCTAAGGTTAGAACAATTGACATTAGATATTTCAATAAATGCGTCAGTTGGTATACCTGAAAGATTTGCCTACAAGATGTGCATTTCGATCTATAAGACCAGAGACCAGAGCCCTAGCACCAGTAGAATTCCTGTTTTTTACCAGTTCGTTAAATTTGGTTCAGGATTGCTGATGGATTTTTGGCCATTAACCGAAGAAGTCACAGAATTTGAAAGTGATTCTCACTAGCTAACGAAGCGTGCGTGCGTATGTCCGTCGGTCGTCTGCAAAGCTCTTCTGATCAAATGAACCTGCCAACATCGGGTTCCGAGATGACTACATCTTTACCCACACAGTCCATTTAGAGGGATACTAGTCGCCCGATCGTGGGTACCGCAAAGCAGTCTAAGTTGGCTTTCTTGGCGTATTTCTGTCGTTACTGGTTGGCAATTCTGGGCTATATTCTCTCTCTTATGTTCTGCGTCGGGTATCGCTCGTCCATAACCTGGTTCCAGCAGAGTTACAAAATCGCACTGCAGGCGTTCGTTTGTGTAAATCAATCTTTTTATAGGATAAGGGTAACAAACGAGCACACAGTTCACCTAATGGTGAGTGGTTGCTGTGGTCCGTAGACATCTACATCTATCCTCGATTACGAATCAAAATGCAGATGCATTGTCACCAGTGAGAACTAAGATGGAATGCCTCGTTTCCAGTAAAAATGGTATCCGGTTCTCTACACTCACCGTACGAAACACAGCAGCTTTAAGCTGCTATTTTATGCTGGTATTCTATGAGAGCGTTGTCCTTCCCCGGCCGTGCGGACCCATTCGTGCTACAACCATGACTGCAGCATGGCTCTACAACGTCTAGAGAATAATAGAGAATAAAAATAAACAGAGGTAAGTTTGTGTTTGTCATGCACGCCTCGCTGCATGCTCGTCACTGAATTTTAAACTAATAACTGAGAAAAAAAATCCATCATGTTAAACAGGATTGATGAGTGCAGAACCGAGCCTTCGCACTCGTAACATGTATCTGAAATTTGGCTTCGCCATTTTTTAAAGGATATAAGGTCACCTTAAGTTGACAGGTGCATCGCATGTGAGTAGATTATTTTACAATATGCAGGAGTAGGAGATTAGGTTGTTACTCATTTGTAGTCAGGTACAATTACTTTCAACTTATCATCAATAGAGGACAGACACAGTTCAAATCAAGTAAACGTTATTTGCGCGAATTGGTACAGCTAGTTATAAATATTATAAATCAATTGGAATATTCAACACTGATGATCGTAGACTTACATTCTTTACGAGTTCCAAAAAGGTTTTCAGCATAAAAGCAATTGCAGCTGTATTTTAAACGGACGGACTGGAAATAATTTTAATAAAGTTTTATGTTGCGTAAACGGGACAAGTTATTCTCATTTATGCGGTTCATTGTCTGATGTAACCGAAATAAAAATCTTTTTTACTGTATAAACTGTATACCTACAATTACATGCCACTAGCTAATTACTGAATAATCCAAAATCCACCAAACGGGACAGGCCAATGACCAGCAACGAACTTATACGAGCTCATGAGTAAGCATAGTTCGTGTACATTTCATATTACTCACTGGGAGAAATTCCTTTTTAAATGGAATCGTATAGTGTATATAAGCTATATATATACTAGCTGACCAGGCAGACGTTGTTCTGCCCTTTCCGAACGACCATTTGCTTTCCCAAAAAAAACTCCTGAAATTAGCAATAAAAAAATTGAGGGTCACTTATCGCGATAAAAACTATTCTATCTCTCAAGTTGGACCAAACTGCACACAGTCTGCAAATTTTTTTTTGAAATCGGTTCTATTTGTTGAATACTTACAGCAACACGTGGTGGTTATACTACTAAATTGTAGCTTATATTAAACGTTTGCATTTTTAACATAGCGCCATCTATTAAATATTTACTCAATCCAGTCAACAGATATCGTCATCTGACAGAATCGTTTGGAGCTAACAGATAATTGTGACTGTCAAATAATAGACAAATAATTTACAATAAAATAATATTGTATTGCGACTATAAATTGAGATGTAAGCTATCCTATCTTTTAAGTTGCACTAAACTGCACATTGACCAAAAATTTCATTGAAATCAGTTCAGTAGTTTAGGAGTCCATCGCGGACAAACAACGTGACACGTACTTTTTATATATAAAGATATATAAGCTCGAAGTTGTTGACGAGTATGTTTACCTGGGACAAGTAGTCCGACTAGGTAAGTCCAACTTCGACCGAGAGGTCAATCGACGGATTCAACTCGGCAGGGCAGCGTTCGGGAAACTACGATACATCTTCTCGTCAGACATGACCTCAAAACCTTAAAACGAAATTGTACAACCAGTGCGTGTTGCTAGTGATGACTTACGGATCTGAGACTTGGTCCTTCACTGCTGGCCGTATGAGGAAGCTCAAGGTCGCTCAGCGAGCTATGGAGAGGGCTATGCTCGGGGATTCTCTGCGTGATAAACTTAGAAATGAGTATATCCGCAGTAGAACCATAGTAACCGAAATAGCCCAACGGATTAGTAAGCTGAAGTGGCAGTGGGCCGGCCATATAGCTTGAAGAACCTACAACCGATGGGGAAGAAAGGTTCTTGAGTGGCAGCCTCGTAACGGTAGGCGAAGTGTAGGGCGACCCCCCACGAGATGGAGTGACGACCTGGTAAGACATGCAGGAAGTCGATGGATGCAGGTGGCTCAGGACCGTGCTTTGTGGCATTCCTTGGGAGAGGCCTATGTTCAGCAGTGGACTTATGAAAAGCTGTAATGATGATGATGTATAGTGATAGCAGGTGTCCGTAAATTGCAGCAGCCTTTTGCATAATTTGGATGGTTTTAAATTGAACAATAACCATAACTTAATTCTATATTGAAACCACTAATAATTGAAATGATTTGAAATGACATTAATATATTTAAGCATGTGGTACTGACAGCAGCTAATGATTTTGACCTAACACGTGCGGTTTGGCTCGAACGCGTAGAATACACACACAGTGAAAAATAATAGTTTGCAGAAATTATTGCTGCCGTAAGAAAATATAATTTGAACTACTATATTAAGTTAACAAATTTAATGAAATCATTCTGATAACGGTCATGGCTGTATGAGCCAAGATCTCTTTGCTTTTTCTGCACAGAAAATTATTACAAAATACTTGAAGAATCCCCAAGGAAAATCCAAAAGTGCACTTATCGCAGAACACTACTGAGAGGCACTTACCGTGTAGTGGCTGTGCTTTGTGGATGTGTAAGAATATTCACGAATATCGAGTGGCAAAATATCCTACAGAACAGATTTAAGAATTTAAAAATGTTATTATTCTCCTGGTATTATTAATATAAATTATACTTTGTTTTCTTTCTAAATATAACAGAAAATATTTAAAAACTGAGGTTACCAACCCACCTGCCACGCTTGACAACTATGGTAAAATCTTCTATGGCAGCCTCATAATGTTCATTAGTGGACTTTTATGCTTACAGCCCATGAAAGTCCACTGAATGGATGGATGGTGAAGGCATGGATCACCGTTAATAGCGGGCAGTTTGGCGATTGCAGTGCCAGATATTGCGCACCTCTGTCACTGCTACTAGTCCCAGGTAAGTATGTTACATCGGACAAATACAGAATAGTGCCAATCTCAATATACCAGAAGACCAGACCATGGCAACTAAACCTCTGTTAATAAATAACTATCGCTCTTTAACACAATGTGGGAATTTATTGGATAGATCGGGACTGTTAAAACCATTTCCGTCAATTTCATCCGATAGGTTTGTATCAGACAATGGATAGATTACTTTTTGAACTTCACTAAACCGTGAGGTACGGATTAGGGAGAGCGCAAATGAAGTATACCTATATATATATATATATATATATATATATATATATATATATATATATATATATATATATATATATATATATATATATAATGTGTGTGTATAGGCATATCTCTTTATCTCAATAATAACATATAATTTAATTATTCCTTATTCCCGTCAAACTGTGAAATATAATTGTGTTATTTAGGTCGTTATTTTCTATTTATATATTATATTGACTTTTTGCTAATACTTATAAATACTTAAAAGTTTCAAATTATAAAATTATTTTATTTTTGTACACTTAAACAAAGCGATATATTCAGCCTATTAAATTCTATTTAATTACACAAATAACATTAATATTTATGATATTTAAATATGTAATTCGTTATATTTTGAGCCAATACGAAACACAGCAGTATTAAGGTGCTGTTTTACGCTGGAATTCTGTGAGAACGTGTGGAATGCTACAACGCACGATACTGAGCCACCTGTATCCATCGACTTCCTGCATATCTTACTAGGTCGTTACTACATCTAGTGAGGGTAAAGAGTAAAGAAGACCAGAGGGGAAGCTTTCTAAGAACGTTGAAAATCTATACCTATTCTGATAGGGTTATCACCTGACGCATGTGAAAATTTTAAGGAAAAAATAAAAATATTATATTGTATAAAATAACATGTGTATTTATTGTAACTTAAGTTTATATAATAACATGTCTGTTATTTGTAATTAAAATTGAAACTGCAAAAATTGTATATTTTGCTTATTTTCATGCTTAGCTTCACATTACATATACATATCTATATTTCTATCAATATCATTTTCGTAAGACAACGTATTAATGAGTGCAAAAAATCAGATGGTATTAGTAATGACTGTGATGATGGTAGTGAGCAGTGGCGGTGTTATGTGTGTATGGTGTAATGTTACTACCAGAATGATGGTGGCGGTAGTAAGGGCTGTGGTGGTGATGCTGGTCGTGGTGGTAATGCCAGTGGCGGTCCGCTATCCATCACCACCCCCACCAATGATACTACCAGCACCACCACAATAACTGACACCATTACCACCGCTACCAACACCACACGATCAGCACCACCGTCCACCATCACCATCACCAGCTGTACTACCATTAACACTAACTGCACTACTGTCTGGCTATTGTATTATTTTCTATCGAATTTTTCATACATTCTGTACAATTTAGGCATTTAGCTTATACGAACTCTAATTATCTAATATAAATATATACTTATAAATCTATAATGTCTGTTTTTATAGTACACAATCTCTAAACTTCTCTAATTGTAAAAAAAAATTGATTTATTGATTTATAAAATCACGAAATATTATTCGCCTATTTATTTCAATGTGCGTGACCAACAGCTCTTTCATTTACACTCTGACTGAGCCGGCGCAAACCGGTTTGTACCCTGACGGAGCGTCGGTGAACCTGTCGGCGAGAGCTCACGCACACATCGCTGCGCTATGTGTGGGTGTACCCGCAGCGAGACGTTTGTAGCTTCCCCTCTGGTCGGTTTCTTTACTCATGTGGTGAGGGGCCGCCCCACACTTCACTTACCGAGGCTGCCACTCGAGAACATTTCCAGTTCGGTTGTAGGTTATTTGAGCTATATGGCTGGCCCATTCCCACAGGTCGCTAAATGATCTTGAGCTTCCTCATACGGACAGCATTCTTATTTCAATCAACAATTATTATTATTTCTAATCTTTTAAACTAACCAAACAACACTGCTTTATATTGTCTTGTATAGTGAAATTTTGTCAGTACCCAGCGATAGTGCTATAGTTTATGTCAAGTCTGGTATTTCTTCTTTCTTCTCATCACTTTACTTCTTCACATTTTTAAAGTTAATCGCAGGACATGGACTTGTCCAGTTGTAGGGAGGGATTTTCCGCTTGGCTCTCGCAACTGTGAAGCTGCTGCCCGTTGCCGTTCTGAGTATGCTTGACGTAAACGAGATATACCATCTATAGGAATAGGAATACTACCATCTATAGGAAGCTAAAAGATTATGTAGTACTCGTATGTATAAGTCTGATCTTTAAATAATGCTATAAAATTTAATAATATTAAGAAATTTGTAAAACTAATACACTACAGCTATTTATTGTTACAACAATATTATATTTTCTTTTTTTAAATAGACACTGAAAATTAATTATGAATTCGACTCCGTTAAATAATGTATTTCATTTTCTTGACACCAACATTCGTATAATGAAAAATATCAAACTTTAATTTAATGCATAATTCATCGTATTTATCGAAACGACCTGAAGTACAGGGATTACTGTACTTACAAGAATAATAAATACTTTGTTCTCTGTATATTAATTACAATGTTGAATATTTATACTTATCATTATTTGCCTAGTAATCAGAGTACCGAGACTCAACGCCTCGGGTCCTGAGCTTGAATCAAAACCGTTAGCAAAATTAAAGCAAAAAAACTAGTATTGGGTTTTGGGTTCGATTTTGATGCAATGTGTCCATCAACTTGCGGACCGCGGGTTTGATTCTGGAGAAATATTTGTATAGGTCTTTGGATCGACAAGTAGGCACGGTACAGAAGCAAATTCGAATCAAAAATGTTGTCTCCACGGCTAACATTTTTTTAATACAAAATAGATGGTTTGCCAAAATAACATTTTTTCAAAGACTCGTTGTCACCTCTAAGGACTAATATAGGTGGCTTTACAGTCTGTAAGTATACTATACTATATGGCAGCTCTACAATATTGTAGGTCTACAACTTTCATATCGGAACACAGCAGTACAAGCACTACAATTTGGCAGATTTACTGGCATGAACTGTTTCTAGAACAGTTGCCCTTTGACGAAGGAAATCTAAAAAGTCTGCCAAATTTACTGTATCTTGGCCATTCCCTAAATTCCTCCCAGCTTCTAGCCCTTACAGAATCAAGATTCGCAGAAGCTATATAAATAATAAGAGAGTTCTAATACTCTGTCGGCTCTACCAATGAATTTAAGGCGTTCAAATTTTTTGAATACATGGGTTGTAACAAAAACAAACATTTAAAGTGTTCATTTATTAAAAGACGCGTGTTATCAAATCTATCGCAGAGGAGCGACCAAGTGATTGGATAATAATTTATGGAAAAAACTGAATTTGCTTATTTCATCTATAGTAACATTTTTATGAATTAAAGATAATTACGTTAATTTGGATCACCACTAAAAGAATATTTTTTTTATTGGAGGCAATTTTATATAATTATGCTTAGGAGAAAGGGAGCTATTAATGGACTTATAGGTCGGAAAGGTGTATAGAAATAAAGTTACTCACTAAAAGTTATAAGTGATATATTCACAAACACACACGACACTAACAAAGTTTAAAGCTCACAGTACAGAAGGAAGGAAGCGTTGAAGAATGACGATGAATACAATTATGAAAGTCCAAGTAGTTATGTAAAACAATAAACATAAAATAAGCAGCGCGTAAATAGCAACAGTAGCGAGAGAAGGCGTAAAGCAAAGAGCGACATGCGCTTCGCGTCGAGAGTAGGTTCCGACTGCCGGCGGGCGCGTCGTTGATCGTGGCCACTGCGCCGGAGTTCATCGCGCCATCACTACGTCATCGCTATGAACAAAAGATTCAGATTTTTTGCTCGACGATACGATTGCCACGGCGAACTGGTTATGTGCGTGGTGTTCCGTATATTATTATGAATGTGTAAAGTAGTGTACGTGTGTTAATATATATGGCACGTATATTAATAAATAATATATATTAAATAAATGATCTGTTAATAGTATTATTAAATAAATGACATGTAAATAAATAAATAAATAGGTGCCTACAGACTCACAATCAATTTTTGAAGTATTTTCAACACTTTGTAAAATAATAACTTTTTTTAATAGTATATTAACAAAATAACATTTTTAATAGCATTTACTTGCGTACTAGCCACAAACATTAGATTTTTTTTTATAGAATAGTGGGCAAACGAGCATGCGGCTCACCTGGTGGTAAGTGACTACCGCCGCCCATGAACAACCGCAACACCAGGGGAATTGCAGATGCGTTGCCGACCTTTTAGAAAGGTGTAAGCTCTTTTCTTGAAGGTTCCTAAGTCGTATCGGTCCGGAAAATTCGCTGGTGGTAATTGATTCCACAAGGAAGTCGTGTGAGGAAGAAAACTTCTTCTAAATCGCACAGTCGTGGACCGCCAATCATCCAGATGGTATGGATGGTAACGCGAGTTTTGTCGCGATGTGCGATGGTGAAATTGAGCGGCTGGAATTAGTCCGAACAATTCCTCAGAGCACTCCCCGTGATAAATGCGATAAAATACGCAAAGAGATGCAACATCTCTACGCAGTGCCAGTGTATCGAGCCGATCAGAAATAACTCGGTCGTAGACGATTCGAACCGCTCTGCGCTGGATGCGGTCAAGTGGAAGGAGCTGGCACTGGGGTGCCCCGGCCCAGAGATGAGAACAGTATTCCATGTGGGGCCGAACTTGCGCTTTGTAAAGTTGCAAGCGATGTGCCGGCATGAAATACTGTCTCGCTCTGCTGAGCACGCCAAGCTTTTTAGAGGCCAATTTGGCCTTCCCTTCCAAGTGACCACGAAACTGCACACTATTCGATATGTCGACGCCAAGGATTCCGATACTGGCTGAGGCAGTAAGGGGAGTGCCTTGAAACTGAGGAGATACGACAAAGGGGTTCTTTTTAGCGGTAAACGCGCAAACTTGTGTCTTCTGGGGATTGAACTGGACTAGATTTAGTCGGCCCCAATCCGAGACTTTGTTAAGCAAAGACTCGACTTCAGACACAAGTTTGTCCCGGTACTCGGCGACGTTTTCCCGAGAAATATTGGCACGGCCGGTATATAAGGCATCACCAGTGCTGTCGTCCGCATAGCAATGAATGCTGTCAGTTAGCAACATATCATTGATATGCAGGAGAAACAGCGTTGGTGATAGCACGCAGCCTTGTGTAACACCAGCGTTGATAGGCTTGAAATCAGAGCATTCACCGTCTACTACGACCTTGATGCTCCGATCAGCAAGGAAACTGGTGATCCATTTGCACAATTTCTCGGGAAGCCCATAGGAAGGAAGCTTCGAAAGAATCGCTTTGTGCCAGACCCGATCAAAGGCCTTCGCTACGTCCAAACTAACGGCTAATGCCTCCCCCTTGGACTCTACTGCCTCCGCCCATCTATGAGTTAAGTAGACTAGAAGATCACCAGCTGATCGACCCCGACGAAACCCGTACTGGCGGTCACTAATCAGCTGGTGATCCTCAAGGTAGCTCATGAGCTGGCAGTTTATAATGGATTCCATTATTTTGGAGAACAAGGAGGTGATGGCGATAGGCCTGTAGTTGGACGGGTCTGAGCGGTCGCCGTTTTTAGGGATCGGGTGCACCAAAGCTGTCTTCCATGAGTTCGGGACTACGCCTTGGGAGTAGGAGTACCGGAAAAGACGCGTTAAAACCGGTGCCAACTCCGGAGCACACGTCTTCAGCACAATGGGAGGGACTCCATCGGGCCCACTCGACTTGTTGACGTCCAGGGAGAAGAGTGCTTTGCGGACCGAGCGCTGTGTAAATCGCACATCCGGCATGGAGCACTCACATCGCGGGATGGTCGGCGGTGTGTTCCCCCCGTCATCTAGAGTCGAGTTGGACGCAAAAAGAGAGCTCAACAGATCGGCTTTCTCCTTTGCGGCATGGGCCAGTGAGTCGTCCACCCTGTGCAGAGATGGCTGACAGAAGTTCCCTTGGACAGCCTTGGCGAGAGACCAGAATGCACGGGTTCCCGAAGGAAGGCGAACTAGCTTCTCGCCAATTCTGCCGATGTGCTCAGACCTTGCCTTGGCAATGACGCTTTTGAAGGACCTGGAGGCGGAATTATACTTCTTTTTTAATGCGCTGGTGTTTACATCCCGAGACGTTGATGCGTCAGCCCAGGCCTGGTAGCACTCCTGCTTATAGCGTGATACTATTTTACAGGAGCGACCAAACCATGGCTGGGATCTGCCTCCGATGGGCACCACAGAGGATGGAATAAAAAGTTCCATACCCTGAAGTACCACATCAGCAACAGAATCGGCAACAACGCTGGGATCTTCCGGCGAGAAGCAAACCCGCCCCCAAGGGTAGGATGCAAAAACAGACCGCATCCCGTCCCAATCAGCTGACCTATAGTGCCAAACACGGCGGCAAGCTGTAGATCGCAACTGCGATTGGAGCGTGAGTGGCACCGTACTCCGGATCAGACAATGGTCCGAAGAGCCCAGAGGGGCATCGACGGAGACCTGATATCCGTCCGGAAGAGAGGTCAGCAGAAGGTCCAACAGGGAAGGTACATGGTCTTCCACATCTGGGATCCGCGTAGGCGAATTAACCAGTTGTGTTAGACCATATGCCAAAGCAAAGTCATAGACAGATCTACCCGCATGATCGGTTAAACGAGAACCAAGCCATTCAGCGTGGTGGGCGTTGAAATCACCGAGTATGACGATCTCTGCGGATGGGACCTGTTGTAGCACGGAGTCTGCAGCCATTTGGACGTGGTCTATGAGTCGGTCTGTGTCGGCATTACCGCTATGGGACCTATAGAGGCACCCGTAGACGCGGGGATGGTCGTCGCTGTCTACGCGCAGCCATAGGATGGACAGGTCCGTACCTTCAAGGCTGTCGAGGCGTCGAAAACAGATGTCCTCTCTGACATACACGCAAACTCCAGCCCGGGGCACAAACGAGTGTTCTAATTTGTACCCCGGGTAGGAGAGATACGAAGTATCAGCCGGAGAGGACACCTGTGTCTCGGTAAGAAAGAGCAAGGCCGGCTTAGCTATCTCCAGATGGTAGTGGACGGCGTTAAGGTTTGAATGAAGTCCCCTGATATTGCAGAAATCCACGGTAAGCGTGGCAGGGGTTGCCTTTGTCTTCTTGCTCCGCTTGCCCCGAGCAGGTTTCGTCTTGAGCGGAATTTCGCCCCCCCCAGAATACGCGGGGCAGCCTGAGCACCCACGCCCAGGAGAAGAGTAGTTTGGTCGTGGATGCTCAGCGAGGGATTCTCCAGGGGTGCTGGTACCCTCCTGGGGTAGTCTTTTATTTAATTCCACTACCATGTTGATGGGGGGGGGGGGGGAATTGGGCCTCCGGCCACCTGCACTCACCAAGCGCAACGCAGAGGTAAACCTCTACTTCACGCTGGTATTCTGTGAGGTCGTGGTACCACCCCGGTTCGAGCTGGCCCATCCGAGTGACAGCAAAAGCCACCGCTTAGCTCTACCACTGTTAAAAAAGAATTTGAAAAATATGGAAAATGGAAATGGGGACCTGAGAGACAAAGCGGGGAGGAATGATGCGATGAGAGGCCTGGGTGCGCAAAAGAATGTTTCTTATAATACAACAGCGTTTCAACATTGCAACTTCGAAGTATAAAAAGCAACTCACTCAATGAGTAGAAATCGTAGTGACACGACGACGCTACGCACCGGCAACGCCCGTGTGGTTTGGCTTTAACCCGTTTCATAAAGTTCCATTGTCGACATCACTAAAGTATTAATTGCAATTTTAATCACAGATTTACCATGTGTACGGCGGTGAAAGTAATTAGCGTTAGAAAACATGTAGTTCCATAAAAATATTATAAAAAGTCATTTACGTATTTTTATTGTCTATATTATACATAAGGAAAAATACTAGAAACTGGTGTGCTATAATTTTACTTTTTATTCAAATATAGTAGAGTTTTTAACAAAGTACAAAGTACAGTGTGCGTATACTTTTTTGGCTGTATTGAAATTAGTTGCAGTAGTTTTTTTTCTTTTACTTTACGTTAAAACTTACCGACTGATCAATTCCCATTATTATCCCTAGGATGTCGGAGAATACTACAAAGAGATAACAACTCAAAATCATACCCGTTACCGTTACCGTTAGAGCCTATTAAAGTCCATTGCTGAACATATGTCTACCGTTAGGTTGCTTCATAGGGTAATATTTTCCATAGTTGCCATGCTTGGCAAGCGTGTTGGCAACTCCAGTTTATTTTTATTTTTAGTCGTTATTAGGAAGACTGCTGCTGCCAAACAAATGTTTTTCCCTCTGTAGCCTTTTACGACACCCGCGGGATGATATAGGGTAGGAGATATTCTTACACCGCCACTGCACGGGAAAAAAATAATATGTTATGAGGCAATCAATGGGGGAGGCCAGTGTTCAGCAGTGGACTTTTGACAGGCTGTAACGCATGAATGGATGAATGAATGATCAACTCCCACCTAAAATGGTCTCGTTAAAATTCAACTGTATTCAAATCAGGCTATACATATGAGTCAAATTATTTCACTCGCTGGAGCGTGAAATAGGCAGGGTCATTTATAATACCTTCCGATCTCGTTTGATCGCCGATATTTGATCATAATCAAACTTATAATGATATAACTAAAACACGTGAGTCTACTATTATAATTATTAAACAAAGATCTTCAGTCTTTATTTCTTAATAGCGGTGCGCCCCGGCTTCGCACAGGTGATTTCTGGCTCTCGACTGGTTCAATTGTTAATCTAAATCATCCAGGGACCCACTCAAACACACAAAAAATTTCATTAACATCCGTCGTGCCATTTTAGCGACACTAATGAACAGTAATAGATTTTTGTCCATAGAGATTTAATTAGTTATTTGAACCACTAACGAGTTGACTTAAATTAGGCAGTTGGTCGGTGGTGCAATTCCTTTTCTACCGAGGAAGTTCTTTTATGTCCGTCTGGGTTAGTACCGCAGAGCTTGCACGTCTGTATTTCGGGCTTACAGGTATAGAGAACCAGTACAATTACAGGCTGTGAGACATCCCATCTTACTCATCAAAGGTGTCAACGTGTCTTTCTTTTTTTATTCAATAAGGGTGACAAACGAGCACACAGTCCACATGATGGTAAGTGGTTGCTGTGGCCCATAGACATCTACATCTATCCTCTATTACAAATCAAAATGCAGATGCGTTGTCACCCGTGAGGATTAAGATGGAATATCTCATTTCTAGTAAAAAGGGCCTCCGGCCACCTGCACTCACTAAGCGAAACGCAGAGGTAAACCTGTACTTCAGGCTGGTATTTTGTGAGGTCGTGGTACCACCCCGGTTTGAGCCGGCCCATCCGTGCGACAGCAGAAGCTGCCGCGTGGCTCTACCACTGTTAAAAGTATCTGGAGTATTCTTGTTTTAAGTTTGCTGCAAATGTCTGTGGACGGCCGTAGCCACTGCCATCAAGTACACTGTTAGTGTGATTGGCACTTTATTTTTATAAAAATGGTACTTCTACGCTACTTAATTATCTAAGTTTATGTTTAGTTATAATTAAATTTGTAGAAAAAGCAAGATAAATGTTTATGCATTAACCTAAAAACAATAGCTTCTGATTACCGACGACTACGGCGGCATTACTGAGGACTTGTAAAATACGTATGATGTGATATAGTCGTAAATATTAGTACTAACGTTAAGAGACACTTGCTTGCATCTTACCCGTAGCACTTATGAGAGAAGTGGTTTGAAAGCACTTAGTTAATAGGTTATACGAAATACGAATAATATAAAATGACGCTATATTAAATATTGTACATATAGCACATATTAAATAATAATCATAGCTGCGTCAGTTAGTGATCGTGCAAGTTTCGAATCACTTCACCGATTAAGGTACACACTACGAGGTACGATTGAGGTTACATAATATATTTGATTTGAATGTAACAAGTTTTTACGAATTTTATTGTCTCAGTACCCGTATTCACGGGGAGGCTGAGGTATAATATGATTTTTTTTAAATATCAAAAATATAATCAAATCCCAAGTATACAGCTGCTTGATTTCAAGATAGTTTCTTTGGCGTAGATCTGACCAAAAGTTGATAATTTTTAAGTTAACCTCTCGTTACCATGTCAAGGGGATTCCAAGCAGCATGCAAGCTGTAAAAAAGGCGTATTGAAGTTCGTTTTTATACTAGAAGCTGTAATTTCTGGCTGTATAAAGGCTGTATAATCGCTTATACTGTTATAATAAGTGAAAAACTGGTACAAATTATACAGCTTTATGCGTTAGTAGTGGTGTACAGTAGCTGTACAAGCATAAAAGAGACTGTATAATAGCTGCATTACAGCTGTTATTTGGTGTGTAAAGAAACTATTACACTACATATATTATATTATAAGTAACTTTTAAAGATAAGCGTTCTAAATAGGGTTTTGAACGTAATTACAAATGAATATAAAACAAAATGAACTTTATTTTACATAACTGGTTTGTATATATTTTACTGAATGATGGTGACATTTAATGTCAGAGTAAAAAAATATATTTAACGTATTAATATTATACCATATTCTTGGATTGGAGTTGAGTTTCGACGGTGACAATTGGTGAATTAAAAGTTCAAAATTAGATTTATGGTAAACTTGTTAAATATGTTTTCTATCAAAAACTTTTCGCGCCAGCAAAATAACCAAAAAATATGAGGACAAAATATCAAATATGGTAAATAAATATTCGGTGATAGTAAGAATAATATATATATTAATATTAACATATATTAATAATTATATACTAATGTCTAATATTCCTAATTTTTTTTTAATGCGTACTAAAATGACGAAAATTTGCTAAACAGCCTAAACGGTATTTCGAGGGTCTTACAGTCTTAGTAGCTGTACTATGTATGTTATGGATTCTAACATGCAACCATTGGTTTTAATCAGTTGTTAGAAAAATTTTATTACTTACGCTGAAGAGAAGACATAAAACTTCTAACTATATTTAGAAAACTATATTTAGAAGCGTGTACAATTATACCATAAATATAAGTTTTAGAAGGGAGTTTACATACACCATTATTCAGATATAAGATTTGAATGATACTATAATATATAAGCAAGTGATACCACGCAAAAAACAGCTTCTATTCAGCTTTAATGATTAAATCAGATTCAAGTGTTACAAAATACTTAGTTGTATAGTAGAATTTTCATATTCTGATTAAGAACCCTAAGCTTACTTAGGTCCCATAATACAGACTTTATTCAGCTTGAGCTGTATTATAACTCATAAACCACTCTTATAAGGATACAAATTCTTTTCAACACTCTTATACGCTTTTCAAAAAAACTCTAAGTTCTATGTTGGCTGGTAAATTGATATTCATAATGCTTTTGTGCTGCTTGGGATTGTTCAAAAGGTGGAGCTGCGACGAGTTATTGACAAGGTTTCTTTATACAATAAGGATGACAAACGAGCACATAGTGGACAGTGACTGTACCTGATGGTAAGTGGTTGCTGTGGCCTATAGACATCTACATCTATCTTCGTTTGCGAATTAAAATGCAGGTGCATTATCAGTCGTGAGGACTAAGATAGAATGCCTCTTTTGCAGTAAAATGGGTCTCCAGTTCTCTACACTTACCTTACGAAACACAACATCATTAAGCTGATATTTTACGCTGGTATTCTGTGAGTTCTATATTTATGAGCCAAACTGACCTTTATTTACAATATAAGTTGGTTTAGTACAACAAAATAAATTTACTAAATCTATACCCGATAGGTAGCGTTATGAACGAATCATTAACGATTTTTATGTTTACCAAGTATTTCAAATTCATAATTGTTTTGCAATTAGTTACTAGGGTATATTATTATTTACTTGTTCGTTACCATTACTTCATAAAATACCGCTTTCGGTATTTTTTTTTTCATTTGAAACCAGTTATTAAAGTACTCATATAAAACTTGTTGTTATTAGCGACGATAGTATCAACATAGTATTTAAATAGCTGACACAGCCGGAGCAATCGATAAATCGGACAAAAAATAATAGACTTACCTAGTATATAGAAGGCTAAGTAATTTATTCTTCATCATCAGTCCATTAAAGTCCACATCTAGACAGGGGTTTTTCCCAGTATAGGAAGACGTTCGTCTTTGATACTGCTTTCCCACCATAGTCTGGATTAGAGGAAGATGTTCGCCTTTAATGCTACTTCTCAACATTGGTCTAAAAATTTTACGTCTCGCGAGATGATTATACTAGTGCATCTTATCTGATCCTTAAAGGCGACCGCTTAGACCCTTGTTTTCTAAAATAGTAGAGTTCAATTTAAGTAGCCAGTCCATGTACCTCGAAGACCACTACCAGATTACCAATAAGGTTTCCGTGTGGTTGTTCAGCTGGTGATCATCTAGTCTTCTCATATAGATTAGCGGACGTAATAGAATCAAGGACGATGAACCCTACAAAAAATATTTGTATTTTCGATAAAAAAAACCCTTTGTCGTATCCCCCAAATCCAGGGCAGTCCCCTTGTTGGCTCTATATCTATCTCTATAGATATATATATATATATATGGTGATGAAATACTGTTCTCATCTTTCAGCCGGGGCACGTGAGTACCAGCTCGTTTCCCTGATTGCATCCAGCGAAGAATGGCTTAAATCGTCAACGAACGACTCTTTTCTGATCTCTTTTCACTTTTTGTCGGAAAAGACTCCAAAAAATTTCAGTTACCCAGTTTCATTGTTGCTTATTGTGATAAAATTCATAATATCAATTACTTATACATCGTTTGTTGCTTGGGCGGTGTACTACTATGCGCAATTACTAATGAATACTACTAAATGTACTATGAAAATACTAATGAAATAAAATATATAATAATACTATGAAAAATGTTTTTTCCCGCTCAAATACTTTCTGGAATCTGCTATCACTAGCGGTTTGTAGGGATCGATACGGCTTAGGGAGTTTCAAGAAAGGAGCTTATTCCCTTTCAAAATATCTTTTTATTTGAAACCAGTTATCCAAACTTTGTCGTGATTAATGACAGGTTGAAAAACTTGTAGTTGTTATCAACGATAAGAACAAGAAACGATTAAGATAGTTGGCATAGCTCTAAAAACAGACACATTGCTGCAAACTATAGCATTTATCAAACATCTGCTATCACTAGCGGTTTGTAGGGATCGATACGGCTTAGGGAGGTTCAAGAAAAGACCTTATTCTCTTTTAAAGTATCTTTTTATTTGAAATCAATTATACAAACTTTGTCGTGATTAATGACAGGCTGAAAAACTTGTAGTTGTTATCGAAGATGAGAACAAGAGACGATTAAGATAGCTGGCATTGCTGTAAAAACAGACACATTGGTCAACAAAAAACAAAGTTGCCAGTTGTAACCAAAATAAAAACGTTCTGCTATCCACAGCATTTAATAAGTTTGCCTCTGCATTGACTTTTTAGTTTTAATATAAAAAGAGTAATTTTCAAAACTCAGTTTCGTAGAAAGAAAAATAATTTCCCGGTCATAATAAGTATCGAAGTGCAAGATGTAAAAACCGTTACCGTTACAGTTTATCAAAGTCCACTGTTGAACATAGCTCAACAGTATAAAATTCGAGGAGGCAATGAATTAAATCATCGCCTCGTCTCATTTTATATTTTTTTATAGAATAAGATATATAACATTTTTTATAGGATAAGGGTGACAAACGAGCATACAGTTCACCTGAGATGGTAAGTGGTTGCTGCGGCCCATAGACATCTAAATCTATCCTCTATTACAAATCAAAATGCAGATGCGTTGTCATCCGTGAGGATTAAGATGGAATGCCTCATTTCCAGTAAAAAGGGCCTCCGGCCACCTGCACTCACCAAGCGAAACGCAGAGGTAAACCTCTACTCCACGTTGGTATTCTGTGAGCCGAGTCGAACCCGGGTTCGAGCCGGCCCATCGGTGCGACAGCAAAAGCTGCCGCGTGGCTCTACCACTGTTGAAATAACATACGAAACACAGCAGCATAATGCTGCTCTTTCACGCTGTTGTTCTGTGAGAGCATGGTTATTTCACAGTCCAGATGTGTCAGAGCTGGCCCATTTGTGCTAAACCATAATGTCAATGCAACATGGCTGTATCACATATATAAATGTTATAATATCACTTTCAGGACAACACTTCTAATAGACTGCGGTAGCCACTTACCATGAGGTGAACTGTAAGTTTTTTTAACGACGACTATACATTAAATAGTAAAGCAAATAGAATAAAAAATATTTTCTTATTATTTGCTAGGTAGCGGAAATTTACTATGCCAGAATTAAAAAGATGGAAAAGTGTTTAAGGTGCGACGCGTACGTAGTACTCTGATCATGTATACGCCCGCGAAAGGGTAATTTTTTAAAAATGGTGACAACGTTGAAAAAAAAACAATAAACGTCCACTGCTGGACTTCAGCCTCTTCCACAGGAGATTAGTTTTCAGTTATCTCTACTCTTGCCAGGAATCGCATGCCGTCTGTTTACAGAGGGAAGCAATATACGGGCTACGGTCGCCAACTTTTGCAATGATTCACCTTATTATGCTATCTTACCTTTATCTAGCTATTTATACGTGGTAGAGCCATGCTACAGCTATATTACTGGTATAGTTGTATCACGAATGGGTCGGCTCGACCGGGGAAGGACCACGCTCTCACAGGATACTAGTGTGAAATAGCAGCTTAACACTTGTGTGTTTCGTATGGTGAGTGTAGAGAACCGGAGACCCTTTTTACTGGAAAAGAGGCATTTCATCTTAATCCTCACGGGTGACAACGCATCTGCATTTTGATTCGCAAACGAGGATAGATATAGATGTCTATGGGCCACAGCAACCACTTAGCATCAGGTGGACTGTATGCTCGTTTGTCACACTATCCTATAAAAAAAAATCAATGGATAGGCCTATGTTCAGCAGTGGACTTTGATAGGTTGTAGTGATTGTGTGAGAAATAAATATTATTTTATTGCTGCCACGTTTTGGTTAAACGAAGATTTCCATGAATTGCACGTTTATACTCCTTTCGCCCTAAGACGTTATATTATGGGAGTCGTAAGAGTTTTAGGCTCCCCAATCGCATCTTATATTGAAATGGTACATAATATAGGTAGCTATATTATATAAGATAGTTTAATTTTTTATTTCCTTTGAAAACTTAGTGGTAATTTTCAAAAATAATTCATATAAGAAGAAAGAAAATTTCAGAAGAAATATATACAAATAACTATTCACATACAACACACAACACAACAGAACTTTATCAAAAAGAAAAGAAGTTATTAGAAAGTGAATGCCTAAGTTGGAGAACTCTCAATAAATATCTACTTTATGACTATGTGCTGTAGCATTAAAAGATCTGCATGATCGAATAATAAAATATTTTTAACCGACGAAAAAACGGAGTGTTAATAATGTGTTAATCTAATTCTCTTTCTATTTGCTTCCCAACTTTTTTTTCTCATTATTACATTCTTCTAAATATCTCTTTCTCATTCGAGCAGCATTTTTGGAGGCCTACCCATGGTGGTATATAAAGCCTGTTTTTTTTTAAAGTATTTATATTCTACAACAAATTATAGTTATAGTAGGATTATATAACAGTTAATAGCTATAGTAAGGTAGGTAACTAATTTGAAAGTTTTCAAAAATTAAGCATGTAGTAATTAGTAGATTATAGCCACGAAAAATTATAAAATAAAAACTTTTTAACAAAAAAATTAAACCGCCGAAAAAACTAAAAAGCAAAAAACAATAAACCTTTTTATTTAACCTTAATAACTAATTTCTTAAACTAATTTAAGTATACCTAAGTATATATTTTTGTAATTATTTTGAGTTTTTAATTAACCTTAATAACTAAGTTCTAAAACTAATGAAAGTATACCTAAGTAATTTCGAGTCGGCGCTAAACAATCAAAGAACAAAGACCAGTAAATTACCTTAAATTTAAAGAAATAACTAAATCAAATTAAGAATGCCGCGCATCACGCTTTACATAATTAATTAATTTGCTTGTTTGGCGCCGACTCAAAATTACTTAAGTATACTTTCATTAGTTTTAGAACTTAGTTATTAAGGTTAATTAAAAACTCAAAATAATTACAAAAATATATACTTAGGTATAATTAAATTAGTTTAAGAACTTAGTTATTAAGGTTAAATAAAAAGGTTTATTATTTTTTGTTTTTTAGTTTTTTCGGCGGTTTAATTTTTTTGTTAAAAAGTTTTTATTTACAGATAAGTTTAGACTTCCGCAAACCAGATGACGAGGTACTACACCTATTTTACATAGTAGTTCAGGACATTCAATTTCTTGGCTCACATAAATGAAGTATGTGATTTTTTTACATCTAAGTAGCTGGGTACACATTTTTTTGTTTAAATTGAAGAAAACGCAAAAATATTTTTATATGTGTTTTATCCTATCAACATACACGTTATATTTTGGATTCCAAATTTTGTACGTGTGTTGCAAATGATTACGTACAAAAGTGCAATATAGAATTTTGTAAGTTTTTATGCTTTTTATATTAGGTGATAACCTCAATATAAAATCCAGCGCTTTGTTACTTATAAATTATCAAAAGTTTAAAATATTTCTTAAGTGTATGTATTTCTAATAGGCGTGTTTCATATTTTCTGCAACAAGTTGCCGCTTCAGCAATGCTGATTTAGATTTGGATTTGAGGCTTCCTAGTAGTAGTAAGTAAAAATGATTATAAGTATAAAAGAGTAGGTGAAAAACTTTTGTTTATTCTTGAAGCAATAAATTTAAAAAAAAAATCTTTACTGAGTTATTTTATGCTTTGGCAACTTCAACAGCTCAGTGCGTTCCTAAAGGCTATGTATGGAATATATTTGACCCATAAGAGGTTTTGAATGAGGTATTCTAAGTTTTTGCATTATATTACCCTATGAACAGTACAAGTGTACTGAAGCTTCCTTCTATCACGCATGTTAAGTACAAACAAAAATTAAGTAAAGTCACAGTCTATGTACCCCCTCTGCTGGGCACATGCCTCCTTTCATTTCAAGGAAGTGTCCTCCGTGATACCCCATTGTGTTTTAGCGGTTTTCACACGTTGTCTGAATAATTTTTATATTCATTTCTCGGGCATGTAGGATTTCTCACGATATTTTATTTCCTAGCCGAGTCTTTAAAATTTCGATTTTCGTTTTTGAAATTTAATATTCACTTAAAATTGCAATCAACAACTTCGTTAGTGCCGGTGAGGATCGAATCCAGGTTACTCGCGTACTACGTAAAAGTTAAATGCATTATTAAGTAAAATTTTAACAAAATATCCGGCTACATTAAAATAGTACATGACACAAATTTATTCACAAAAACGAGACTGTAGCTGTAATTTTTTACGACATTAATAATTTTTTGCCACTGTAAGCTGATTAGTCGTATAAAAATGTAGCTTTATAAATAAATAATATGATCTTGATAAAAAATATATTCCTTACTTTTTTAATTATCATAAAATAACCATAATTTTATTGTTTAAAGTGTTCTATTGTTTTAAGTACTCATCACATAAAGAACAATGGCAAAAAAATAGTTGATATAAATTATTGCGTCTAGAAATAAGTTATATATATTAATAATAATAATAATAATAAAAATATATCTGGTTGGGTTTTTATTTATTTATATATTTTTTATGTATTTATATTATTTTGTTGATATTTATGTATGTTTATCATTTTCATTTACAATTATATATTTATACAGCCCAACCAGATGAGAAAACTATATAGATACCCCTAAATAAAAATAATAATAATGTGCTGATGGACCCGGCACAGTCAAGGATATTTTTGGTCGACATTACCATTCCGTATGACGAGAACCTCGTGAAAGCCGAAACAGATAAGCGAACAAAATATCTGGACCTGGCTCACGAGGTGACCGACATGTGGGGTGGACTGCCGACCGAAATTATACCTGTAGTCGTTTCTGCGAACGGGTTAATCCCTGTCAGCCTCTCGGGTAATCTAAGGCGACTGGGACTCCGTGACGGACCGCTCCAAGCTCAAATTCAGAAGGCGGTGCTCCTGATACCGCCCGCATCGTCCGCCGGTTTCTTTCCCTTTCCCCCTAACCCTCGGCCGTTTGGTCTCCCCTGCCGAGGGCTTCCATCCGGTTGGGTTTTTACTTATTTATGTATTTTTTATGCATTTATTTTATTTTGTTGATATTTATGTATGTTTATCATTTTCATTTACAATTATATATTTATACAGCCCAACCAGATGAGTAAACTATATAGATGCCCCAAATAATAATAATAATAATGTCGCCATCCCGGTGAGTCACTTAGGCATGTCATCTCCGGTTGTTCGGCGCTTTCTAACTCTGAGTATTTGCACAGGCACAACTTAGTAGCCAGGATTCTACACCAGAAGCTCGCTCTGAAATACGGTCTCGTGGATCGGAAACTGCCGAATCATAAGTATTTGCCGAAAGCCGTGCTCGAAAATGACCGCGCCAGGCTCTACTGGGACCGGGCCATCATCACAGACAGGACTATTCTTGCGAATAAGCCTGATTATTGTAAACTATATGGGAGAAAACTAGAGAGCTGGGAATGGGAGTGGGAGTGGGAGTGGGAGTGGGTGTGTGTTAGTGCGAGTGCGAGTGCGAGTGGGAGTGCGAGTGAGAGTGTGAGTGCGACTGCAAGTGCGAGTGCGAGTGCGAGTGCGAGTGGGAGTGGGAGTGTGAGAGGGAGTGGGAGTTGGAGTGGGAGTGGGAGTGGGAGTGTAAGTGTGAGCGTGATCGTGAGCGCGAGCGCGTGTGAGAGTGCAATTGCGAGTGCGAGTGTAGAGTGCGAGTGCGAGTGCGAGTGCGAGTGCGAGTGCGAGTGCGAGTGCGAGTGCGAGTGCGAGTGCGAGTGCGATGGCGAGTGCGAGTACGTGTGCGAGTGGGAGTGGGAGTGGGAGTGGGAATGGGAGTGGGAGTGTGCCACGCTCTGCTACCACTTTGTTACGGCCTACGGCTGCCTCTACAAGAGTCAAATCCTTCGGGGCCCATTTAGCAGAAGACTTCACGAGCAGACGCAGGTCGGGCCTCAATGTGGCCACGTGGAAATCTCTCGTTACAATAAACTATATGGGAGAAAACTAGAGAGCTG